>CAWUFW010006848.1:600000-1091590 GCA_963921515.1 Calotriton arnoldi | reverse complement strand
TGTGGTGGGGGTGCCCTTTGAGAGGGTAGGGATTGACATTGTTGGTCCCATGGATCCCCAAACAGCATCTGGGCACAGATTTATACTGGTGGTAGTGGATCATGCCACCAGGTACCCAGAGGCTATACCCCTTAGGACCACTACAGCACCTGTGGTGGCAAGGGCCCTCCTGGGAATTTTCTCAAGAGTGGGCTTTCCTAAGGAGGTGGTATCAGACAGGGGTGCAAACTTCATGTCTGGGTACTTAAAGGCAATGTGGAAGGAGTGTGGAGTTACTTATAAGTTCACCACACCCTATCACCCACAATGCAATGGTTTAGTTGAGAGATTCAACAAAACCTTGAAGGGCATGATTAAAGGGCTCCCAGAAAAGCTTAGGCGTAGATGGGACATACTCTTGCCCTGCCTTTTATTCGCATATAGGGAGGTGCCTCAGAAGGGGGTTGGGTACAGCCCTTTTGAACTTCTGTTTGGCCACCCTGTGAGGGGTCCACTGTGCTTGGTGAAGGAAGGATGGGAGTTACCTCTGAAGCCCCCAAAGCAAGATATAGTGGACTATGTACTTGGTCTCCGCTCCAGGATGGCTGAGTACATGAAAAAGGCAACCAAAAACCTTGAGGCTAGCCAGGAACTTCAGAAGGCCTGGCATGACCAAAGGCTGTTCTGACTGTTTACCAGCCAGGACAGAAGGTGTGGGTGTTGGAGCCAGTGGCCCCAGCAGCTCTCGAAGACAAATGGAGTGGACCCCACACTATTGTTGAGCAGAAGGGTGAGGTCACTTACTTAGTGGACCTGGGAACACCCAGGAGTCCCCAAAGGGTTCTCCATGTCAACAGACTTAAGCCATATGTGGACAGGGCAGACATGGGCTTGCTCATGGCTACTGATGAAGGGCAGGAGGAAGAGAGTGACCCACTCCCTGACCTGCTCTCACAGAACCCTGACGATGGGTCAGTTGATGGTGTAGCCTTGGCAGGCAGCCTCACTACCCAGCAACAAACTGATTGCAGGCAAGTCCTCAATCAGTTTAGGCATATGTTTTCACTGACACCCAGTCAGACCACCTGGTGCACTCATGAAGTGGACACTGGGGACAGTCTGCCTATTAAAAACAAGATTTATAGGCAACCTGACCATGTCAGGGACTGTATCAGGACTGAAGTCCAGAAGATGTTGGAATTGGGAGTGATTGAGCCCTCAGATAGCCCTTGGGCTAGTCCAGTAGTCCTAGTACCTAAACCTCACACCAGTGGTGGGAAAAGAGAGATGAGGTTTTGTGTAGACTACAGGGGCCTCAATGCAGTCACTAGGACTGATGCCCATCCAATACCCAGGGCAGATGAGCTCATAGATACTTTGGCCTCTGCCAAGTATCTCAGCACATTTGACCTAACAGCTGGCTACTGGCAGATCAGACTAGATGATACTGCAAAGCCCAAAACAGCGTTTTCAACCCCTAGTGGGCATTATCAATTTGTGGTAATGCCCTTTGGTCTGAAAAATGCACCTGCCACTTTCCAGAGGTTGGTGAACACAGTTCTCTCAGGACTGGAGGCCTATAGTGCAGCTTATCTAGATGATATTGCTGTCTTTATCTCCACCTGGGAGGATCACCTGGTCCACCTCAGGAATGTTTTACAGGCCCTGCAAAAGGCAGGCCTGACTATCAAGGCCACTAAGTGCCAGATAGGGCAGAGTCAGGTTGTGTACCTGGGCCACCTTGTGGGTGGAGGCCAGGTTCAACCTTTGCAGAGCAAGATCCAGACCATCATGGACTGGACTGCTCCCACTACCCAGACTCAGGTGAGAGCCTTCTTAGGCCTGACTGGGTACTATAGGAGATTTGTCAAGGGGTATGGATCAATAGTGACACCCTTGAATGACTTAACTTCTAAGAAAATGCCCAAAAGGTTCAGTGGACAGCTAGCTGTCAAAAGGCATTTGATGACCTCAAGCAGGCCATGTGCACTGCTCCAATTCTGCAGAGTCCTGATTACTCCAAGAAGTTCATTGTTCAAACAGATGCATCTGAATTGGGGGTAGGGGCTGTACTGTCACAATTGAATGAAGAAGGTCAGGATCAGCCAGTAGCTTTTATTAGCAGAAGGCTGACCCCTAGAGAGAAACGTTGGTCAGCCATAGAGAGGGAGGCCTTTGCTGTGGTCTGGGCTCTGAAGAAGTTGAGGCCATACTTGTTTGGTACACACTTCCTGGTTCAGACAGACCATAAGCCCCTCTTGTGGCTAAAACAAATGAAGGGTGAAAACCCCAAACTGCTTAGGTGGTCCATTTCCCTACAGGGGATGGACTTTACAGTGGAACATAGGCCTGGGAGTAACCATGCGAATGCAGATGGACTCTCTAGGTATTTCCACTTAGAACATGAAGACTTAACTGGGCAAGGTTAGTTTAATGTCCCTACGTTTGGGGGGTTGTGTAGGAGAGTAGGATCTGCTTCACATGGGTACCCCCACTTTTTGCTGATGCTTCACTGGTTTTCGACATTAGTCTGGCTGGGGCCCTGCTATTCAGAACCCCAGCCTAGCTGTTTCCTCTTTAAAAGGGTCTCCATGTGCCTTAGGCACATCACTGATTGGGATCTGGAGTGCCCTTGTAAGTCCCTAGTATATGGTATACTATGTACCAAGGGCATAGGTACCTCAGAGGCCTGCCAGGGGCTGCAGCATGTATTATGCCACCCCTGGTAGGCCATCCAAACTGACACCACAGGTCTGCTACTGCAGCCTGGGTAAGGTGGTGCATGCACCCCTTGCTGTGGTATAGGTTACCTATATCACTAAATGCATACACACATATAAACCTATAAGTCACTCCTAAGGCAGGCCTTATCAATCCTAAAGGCAGAGTGCATGGTTCCTATGTGAGAGGGTGCCCCTGCATGAGCAGGGCCCCTCTGCAGCGTTCGGAGACCATCTCTGATGCTGTTTGTAGTGCAGCCTGACCATATACTCTTAAACGCATTATATCCTCGCGGTAAAATGCTAACTATGGAATGGCTGCACCTAAACATGTCGTGTTTGGTGTCAAACATCTTGGAATACTACCCCCCGCCAATCCTGGTGGCGGGGGTAGCATTCCACCCTTCTAGAGGGAAAGGCATGTTAACTCTGACGAGTCCGGTAACTTCTTTCCAGAGCCCTGGCATCACAGAATGGATGCTGCTGCCACAGACACGAGTCTGGCCTCCTGCTGCTGGACGAAACTCCGGCAGGGGAGGCCTGGACAATAGGTTTCCTGTCCCAGGGAGGTGTGACCACCTCCCCAGACAGGACAATGTGTATTGGGGCTGGGCGGGAGCACTTTCGGGTGCTTTGAAGTCCTGCACTGGGGGCACATTTGGTGTCCCTGTGCATACCCCAGTTCAAACCGGATCAGGGGCTTGCAGCCCCTGCTTTGGCGCGAACTGGACAAAGGGAAAGGGGTGTAGCCACCCCTCTGCCCTGACCCACCCATAGGTGGGGCCACAGAGTAGTCCATCCCCTATTTTTAGAATAAAGGTAGGAACCCAGTCCCTAGGACTTTAGATTATACCTGGACGAAACTCTGAAACAGAATCCTGGACCTTCGACGCTCTACTCACGATTAGAGGACTGAAGAATCTCCCTTGGGGTCAAGGAGTGACTCCCCTGCTTGGCAGGCACCAAAGAAGCATCTGTCCGGTTCGCATCACTGAAGCTCCCGTCGGACGCCGAAGTCATCGCATCACCAGAGGTGGATTCTCAGACTTCCCGAGGCTACCCTGAGTCCCCAGCAAAGCTGAGGCCCGTGGCTATCGTGGGTGACTTGAGACCGTGACCCCTGGACACCGAGCACATTTGCAAGTGCACCATCTTCTGGGTCTCCCAAGAAGTCGTGCTTTGGGCTCCGAGTAGCCCTAGCCTCCAGCACCACCTGCACCGAAGATCACTGGCCCCCACTCCACGAGTGTCCTGTAAGCCAGCTCCACGTGCGGCGTCACGAGGCTCCTTCGCGGTCGCTAGCCCGTTGGCTAGTAGCCCTTAACGAAGGCCAATCTTTTCTTTACTTGGCAGTCTGGTTGCTCCAGGCCTGCCCTCACTTACCCTCGCTGGGTGAGTTCCCCAGACCTTGCTGGTCTGCATCATCGACGATCTACATCTTACTCGAGACTTGCCGTTGCCAAGGCTTGTTGGGTCCAATCTGGTCGCCGACACCTCTGCACTCGACAGACATCGAGCAACAGCCCGAATCCTGCTCCTGGTCGCTGACAACGCCTCCCGGACCTCGTGGCTGAAGAGTCAAGACGACCGTCATCGAACCTGAAGCACTCGACATCGGTGGGCATCTGTCCATCACCGCCCCGGTCACTGGCTAGTGACCCAGACTCTGTCTCCTCTGCATTCAGGTTCTTCAGAACTCCGATCCACTCTTGGATCCACCCGGACACTTTTCTCCTGGTCGCCAGCAGCACTTTGCAGCAGAACGCCATAAGAACCGACGACGAAACCCGACCCCGAAAGGCACCTATGCACCCGGCTTCCTGGGTGAGGTAACACGAGTACTCCGGTGCTCCCGTGGGTAGAGACTCTTCAAAGTCCTAGATCTCAAAGGGTTTTGTCCTAGTCCTCTTTAAAGTGTCCCTTTCCTCTATTTTCCCGATCCCGACTTTCTCCATAGAAGTTAACGGCGTATCGCGGTTGTGTATTTACACTGCACGCGTCTCCCGTGGGTCCCCTGTGTCCCTACCTTGGGTGGTTCCTTGTGGTCCAAGCACTTCTAGAGGCTCTAGGCCTAGTGTCTAGTTCAGTCGTGGTTCGCATACCACTTTATTGGTATATGGTTTGGTACGCCCCTAGGGCCCAAACGTGTATTTGTGCTATTACTGTGATTTAAGATCTTATAACCTATGTATTTCGAACTCTAGCCTCATAAAGAGACTAGAGGGGTGTGTTTAGTAATAAATACATATATTTTGAATATATACCTGGTGTGGTGCTCTTTCATTTGGTCACTCAAGAGATTATAGACTGGTAAAACAAGCTGCTTTACATTCCTTCAAGACTTAGCCTGAAGGCTGCTCTCCACAGCTACCACTAGGATAGCTTTCAATAAGGTTGTCTTTAACCTACCTACCATAAGAGTCGATTTGGACTGGTGCAAGGTGCCCACTATAATTAGTGGACAGCATATGCCAGGCCAACTTCTCACAATGACGCCCCAGAGAAAGTTCCAGGAGACCCGATCAAATGCTTTTTCGGCATCTAAGAATATTGCAGCAATTGGGTCCCCCGAAATCTGTGCGGCGTCAAGCAGAGTAATGAGCCTCCGGATATGTTCAGTAGTACCCCTAGCAGGGATAAATCCATGCTGCCACCTGGATACTAGACCTTCGATTCTAGCCGAAAGCCGTGAGGCAAAGATTTTGGAATAAGCTTTCGAATCACCATTGATAAGGGTAATTGGACGATATGAGCCCATTTCTGTTGGAGTTTTTTTTATTTTAGGAAAAACTATAATTTTAGCAGTAGACCATGATTGAGGAGGAGAAATACCCTGGAAGATTTGAGTCACTACGGCATTAAAAATATCTTTGATTTGTGGGAGAAAAACCTTATAGAATTCAACTGGGATGTAGTCGGGCCCGGCTGCTTTCCCATCTGATAGACTGTGTAGAGCTCTAACGATTTCTTCCCATGAAGGGGCAGTTTCCAATAACTCTCGTTCTTCTCTGCTAAGTGTTGCCAGCGTGATCGAATCTAGATATGTATCTAGATGATTACTGAAATCAGATTGCTCACCTGCACCCTCAGAATATAAATCCCGGAAGAATCCGCAGAAGGCTGTACGAATTTCCTCCGGGTCGTTGGTTATAACTCCCACGGATGTTTTAATTTTTTGAATTTCGCTGGCCGAAACTTGTAGCCTGGTTTTCATAGCCAATTGATGGCCAATTTTTTCGCTGCATTCATATGTTTTTTCTCGAGCTACAGCCCATTTGGAAGCAGCTTTATCAGCCAGAACCGAACAAATCTCTGCCCTGGCGGCGGCCACAGCCAGTTGAGCCGAGTCAATCTCACCCTTGGACTGGATTACTGAAATAAGGGTTTCTTCAGTTTTTGCTAATTTAGCTTGTAATTCCATCAGCTGAGCTTTCTCTTGTTTATTTTTCTTAAATGAAAATTGTAAGGTTTCCCCGCGAACACAGGCTTTTAAAGTGTCCCAGACTACCATAATGGGGGCGGTGCCTAAGTTGTTGTCGAGGAAGTTCTTAATCCAATATTTCATATGAATCTGGTAGCCTTCATCCTGTAAAAGTGCTCTTTCAAAGCTCCAGGATGAGATTTCCTTTCGTGTTATCAGCCCCGGATATTAAGGCTTAAAGGGTTATGGTCAGAAAGAATACGGGGGAGCAATTCAATTTCGCTATAATGAATTAAAGAGGAAGAAACCATAAAAAATCCAAGCGTGCAAGAGATTTGTGGGGTGCAGAAAAGAATGTATATCCAGGTGAGTTTGGGTGTAAATAAGACCATACATCCACCAACCCATGAGTATATAGAAGATTTTTAAGAGCTTGAAGTACTTTGGGTTTGCGGGTAGTCTGATAGCATTGAGAGTTAGACCCCCATTTAGACGGTAAATTAATATTAAGATCCCCACATAAGATAACAGGCAGGGGCCAATGAGCCAATTCAGCTGAGACCTGGTCAATCACACTGGGGTCATCCAAGACACTCCCGTATACAGAACACAGAGTAAATGAGAATACAGGGGTTATACGACATTCAGTAAGCATCCATCTGCCTTGGGGGTCAGATTTAATTCGGATAGTTTGAGGGAGATAATTATAACGAGCTAAGATGGCAACACCCTTGGTGCGAGTCCCTTGAGTAGTACCCCCAACAACTTTATATCCTAAGCTATTTAAAAGATGCAATTGAGAGCCTTCTATGTGTGTCTCTTGGAGACAGATTATATTAGCCCCTGATAGCCGAAAACTCTGAGCTACCCTTTGCCTTTTTCGAATGTCGTTTAGCCCACAGATATTCAAAGAAAGGATCTTAAGATTTAATGTATTCATCAGTGTTTGGAAAAAAGATTTTCCTCGTAAAAAACATTATAACTGGGTATGCATAGAATATATGCGTTGTATGAAGAAAGACCCTATTTATCTTATTGGACCCAAAAAAAAAAACACAGCCAAAAAGAAAAATTCAAAATGAGCCATTGGGATGCATATATCTCACTATAGGACACTCTATGTATACAATTGGTATAAAATTGCAAATAACAACTAGAAATTAGACACAATAACATCATAAAAACAGCTAGCTTAGATTCAGCCTTCCGCTCCTGAGCCACCCCCCCCACCCAACCCAACCTTTGCCCCTGACCCTTCAAACCCACCCTCCCTCCCTGAAAATGAGCAATCAGGAATTCCTGAATGATGGATCCTGTTGTGACACCCCGCCACCTTTGCCTTGCCAAGAAGAATACAATCAAATTTTAGATAAGCGGCTTGTACGTATTATCACAAAAACAAGAAGAACCTATAAACGTAAAAAAAGAAAGAAAGAAGAGAGAAGAAAGAGAAAAAAAAACAAAACTTCTTAGTTACATTATTCTATGATCTAAGATAGACTAAATGCTTTTTGAAGGTTTAGCTGTAACCATCCTATGACATTTTATTTATTTTAACGTATTTTTAGTTTTAAGTTCGGCAAGAAACTCTTTTGCCTTTATTTCTGATGTAAAAATTCGTGAAGTGTCATTCATGATAACCTTCAGTTTGGCAGGGTTCATAAGGAAGACCTGGGCTCCCAGCTGCTGGAATGGGGTTATAAGTTGTCGAAGTTGCCATCTTCGCTCCACGGTGATGTGGCAGAAGTCTGGTTTGGCAAAGAAAGATACCCCTTCAAAAGATTTCTGGGAGTACTGTCTGGCTTGATCAAAAATTAGCTGCCTCAATAGAAAATTCCCAAAAAAAAACAAAAACGCTCGCGGCCTTGTAGAGTCATTGGTATTGCCTGACTGTCTTTTAAGCATAAGGGGAAAGCGATGAACGGGTGTGCCAGTTTAAGAATTCTTACATTTTTAAACTGGCACACCCGCAAGAGTCTCAGAGACTCCTGCGAGCCCAACCATCCAAATATCTATATATTTTTTACCCTTAATATCTCAAAAAAACTACTGAACGGATTTACACCAAATCAAAAAAGCACAATCTGAGGACCAAGATCTAGCTTCCTGCTTAATTTGGTGTCATTCAGTTTGGCAGTTTTTGCTGTAGCTCGTCTTAAAGAAGTCTAATGGCAATGCAAAGGGATTTTGTATTTTGGGACACCCTTATTTTCTTGGCCTCGCTTGACGGATCACTCCAAAACTTTCCAGGAAGGAGCTGAGGTGGATGAACTTTTTTTTTGACGATTCTTCAAATGAGGCCAAAGTTATTAGCAAAACAAAAATGGAAAAGCAAACCTAATTATAACTTCCTAGTGGCAACTGCCACTAGGTAATACATATATATATACTGTTTGAATATATGTATGAGGCGGTGACAAGCGGTCAGTTGATCGTGAGCAAGGTATTTGTAGATACCGAAACGCGTAGATCGTTCTCGCCTATAACCATGCAAATCAGGATGTAAAGAAAATAAAACAAAAATTGCAAAAAGCTACGGGAGTGCGATCCGTTTGTCCTTTGACCTGAAGGATTGTGTTGTAATATGAAGCAGCGTGGTTCTGCTGCAGGATATCGCACCTAGATTGAGCGCTGCAAGTAATCGGCAAAAAGGAACCGTGTTGGGACATATATATATATATATTAATTGTAAACCACTGTTTTTTAAAATTATTTTAAATTCACGTTTGTTTTTTTTTATTGTGGCAGAACTCCCATTTTGTAAAATTATTTTTATTTCCCCGTTTTTTGGCTTACCACACTATATTTTTACCCGCCCCTAAACCCTAAAAATGTCCTTACTACCATATACCCTTACCCAACCTTAAACACTAAAAACACCCTTACCACCCAGTACCCCTAGCCACCCTTAAACCCTAAAAGCACCCTTACCACCCAATACCCCTACTGACTCCATAACTCTAAAAACACCCTTACCACCCTATACCCCACCCAACCCCAAACCCTAAAAATGTCCTTTCCACCCTATACCCTTACCCACCCCTAAAACTTAAAAACACCCTTACTACCCAACAATCCTACTCACCCCTAAACCCTAAAAACACCCTTACCACCATATACCCCTACCAACCCCAAACCCTGAACATGCCCTTACCACCCTATATCCCTACCCACCCCATAACCCTTAAATACCCTTACCATCCTACACTCCTACCCAACCTTATATCCTAAAAATACCCTTCGCACCCTATACCCCTACCCACCTAAACATCTAAAATGCCTTTACCACTCTATACCTCTACCCGCCCTTAAACCCTAAAAAATACTCTTACCACCCAATACTCCTACTCACCCCAAAACCTAAAAACACCTTTAACACCCTATACTCCTATCCACCCCTAAACCCTAAAGTGCGCCCTTCGTCTGGGACAGTTTGGTGGATAATTAATATATATATATATATATATATATATATATATATATATATATATTTATATACATATATATCAAACTCCAAACCCTGGCCTGACACTCTCCAACAGGAAACCCAGGCACGGACCTCGTTGCGCTCCAAAAATATATATATATATATATCCTTAGATTCTGTTACTTGTTGCAGAGTTCCTTCTACAAACGGGCACGGACCACCAAATCAGTGCAAAAGTTGTTTATTCACAGTGCAGCCATTACACGTTTCAGCTCTTGCGAGCCTTGATCACATGACAAGCGCCACAGCCTCAATTTTTTCTTTTAAAGTGACAAGTGCAAGATTCAAAGTGCAACAAGAACGTAGTCATGGACATGGAAGACATGTTTAAAATTTCTCTCAGCCAGTCCGTCTTTACAAAACTGTTCGTAAAAGTCCTTAGTAAAAATTTATAGTGGTTTTTTAAAATTCATAAGCATTTGGCAAAACCTTACACAGACTTTAAAACCATGAACATTTGTATTAAAATTACCTATAATACATCTTTGTTCACTCTGCGTTTTATGATAATCTGTTCAAAAGGGGATGATGATGTTGACAGTAAAATACACCATGCATGTAATGATTAGGAATATCTGTAAAATACACTTTGTTCCCTGATGTACTTGCCGTCACGAAACCCTATACGATGACATGATTAGGACTTGTTCTTTAATTTGACTGTTTTATTCAACATGTGCGAATGACCGCAAAAAAGTGCAAGTGCAGGTGATTAGATTTTCCTAAGGGAAACTCACATAATCTCTCCCTTTACCTTTGGGCAAAAGTGCTTAAGTGCATACATAATTTCCTAAAAATTATCTCTTGCTAAAACGATACAATAAAACGTAGTAATAACAATTTCTCTTTATGTCACTTCCCATTTATATAATTATGATCATGATTTTCCTTTGGGCAGTTCGGTAGCTACTTTGTACATGTCTCATTTTATATATATATTAGATTATCCCCCGGGGCCAGGCCTTTTTTGAATTTAGGAGGGGGGCCTCTCGGGATGATTTTGGCCCATGGGGGACCCTATCCCCAGGGGCCCGGTCTCAATTGTGGGTGCCCTGGTCCCACGCAGGGCATCCACTCTTTTGGGCACAACGGGGGGAGCGTCAACTCCCATGCTGTCCCTGCCGACTCTCCCCCTCCTGCGGGAGCCGGCATTGCTTTGACAGAGAGGGAGCTGCTGAACATGCAGCTCCCTCTTTGTCAAAGCAACTGTGCTCTGCTTCTAGCTAGCGAGAGCATTTTTTTCTGCTCTCGCTTGCTAGAAATGGAGCACAGTTTGCTATGGCTTGGCGGGAGCGGTGAAGTTCCCGCCAAGACAAGCAAACAGCTTTGTCCCGGGGGTGGGCACCCGGGGACAGAGCAGGGTGGCGGTTCCCAGGGCCATGTTGGCCCCAGGGGAGGGCGCCCGACCCCCTCCTTTTTTACAATTTGCCCTGGGGAAGTGGTGCTCCTCAGGGCTGTGGTGGGGCTGCGCGGCCACCCTGCATTCAATTTGTCTAAAGCCCCAGGGAGGTGGCTGCTCCCGGGGCTGCGGGGGTTCCGTGCGGCCCTACTGCAATAATTTCAGATTAGGGAGGGGCCGGTCCCCGGGGCTGGGTGGGCATGAGATCCCCATGTGAAAAATAAATAATTCCCCGGGAGGTGGTGGCCCCCAGGGCAGTGTAGGAGGCCGTACAGGCCTCCCGCGCATTCATTGTTAAAGAAGCCCCGGGGAGGTGGTGGTCCCCGGAGCAATATTAAGCCCCAGGAGGTGGGGCCCGTGCACCCCCCTCCCATATTAAAACAATGCCCCCGGTATCTGGCCCACTCGGGCCGATAATTGGCAGCCAGTCAGATCTCAGCACAAGATCGAGAGTGGTCGCGAACCCTTCACGTCTACAATTGTATATCTCAAAAACCTTTAAATAACTGTGCAACTACTGAACAGATTTACACCAATTCACTTTCTGGACCAACAGCTACCTTTCTGCCAAATTTGGTGTAATTCTGTTCAGCAGTTCGGGCTCTAGCCTTGTCTAAAGTTCCTATGGAAATGAACATTGGGAGAATGGGTCTTTGGACCCCCCCTTTTTCTCTGCCCCCTCTTAACGGATCACCCCGAAACGTTACAGACAGCAGCTGAAGTGAGCGTCAAACTAGTTTTGAAAATTTTGCGATGATTCGTCAAACGACGCCAAAGTTATTGGCAAAATGAAAAACCGCTCTTCCTATGGAAACTACATCCTAATTATGTCTACCTACTATACTATATCTACATATATATATATATATCCACTCAAGACAGTCCAAAGTACGTGCGCTCTCAGGATCAAAAACACACAATCCAAAGTAAAGATGCAACCAGGTTTATTCCACAACGCGTTTCGACTGCGTCCGCAGCCTTGTTCACGTGTACTATGTGCACGAAAATAAAAGGTGTCTTATAACATCAGACAGGAAGTCTGCAAAACAGACAAAGGACACAATAATAGCTTACATTAGCAGCCATATTGGAGTGGTAAATACGAACCACAAATATTGTGATACATCATAGAATCCAAAATTAAGTAAATGGGATGGTCCTCACAATGGCATGGTTAAATTGATGCATAGCGAATACATATTGTTACAAGTGCATTGGTAATACATCTCGCTTGGCTCGTAGTGCACAAATTCAATAAAATAAAATCAATTGAAATGCAACAGAGTCTGTGTGAACGGTCCAAAAAAATAGGATCGCAATGATCAAAAGTAATCTATACTTCCCCGCTGGCTACTATGTAGATGCGGTTTACAAGTCATCTGATTCTAAGCGTTGCGCATGCGCGGCTAAATAGTTGTTGGCTTTAGGCTGTCAACTGAGTCATGTGACCATCGACACCCAAGCAGCGTGTGTATGCATAGTGCTAGAAGTCGAGACATAGGCTAGTAATACATCGCAAAGTGCTCAAAATTGCAAGATCGCAAAGTGTTGATGTTGCTCAACTGTAGGTAGTGTGTGACTCATAGTGACATGTCACGGGGTATGCGCAGCAATTTGTCCGGGAGTCCCTATGTTCCAGGCAATACCTAGTGCCACAAGTAATCGCATGGTGCGTAAAACATTACTCAAATGCACCGCAGTATGCAATGTCATGAGCCAGGTAGGAGTCGATAGAAAGCATAACTTGATACACAGACCAGTCATCCTGAGATCCTGCCGTGTCGCAAATCCCAATCTGGTGCTAAAGTGTCCAAAAAGTGAAATCCCAAAGAGTGAATTCGAAGAAATGGTTAGGTGACCCGTGTAAGTGGGTAGGCCCCTTCCTTCCCTCCTGCAAAAGAAACAAAACGAAAACAAATGTTAAAAACACGGCGCAAATGTGCCACTCCGGAACAAATATAGTTTCTCATGCACAGTTCTAAGGAGGAGAAGGTACATAGCATGAAAGCTGAGTCACTGAGGTGAATAAGTAAATAACAACTGAAGTTCAACAGACCAGAGATAAGGAATTGCAAACTGTCAGACAAGAATACATGAATGAAAACATGAAAACATGACATGGAGGACCTCTGGATGGGGCAGAAAAGATAAGATAAACATATCTATGGTTGTAGAGAGACAGTCTATTCTTTTCTGAGGTGTATGGCGAGTTCCTCGTCTTGATTAAGACCCCATGGTGCTCTGGTCTGTAAATCCACAATATATCTGGACTCTCTTTGTCTAAGCCTGAGAACCCTATCTCCTCCTCTGTGATGCAGCCGGATCTGTTCGAGTATAAAATATTTCAACAGTGAGGAGTCTGAAAAATGTTTGTCCTGATAGTGACGCGCCACAGGATATTTGGGATCTTTATTGGTGATGGCTCGTTTGTGCTCTAAGATTCTCTTCTTTGCCATCAAAGTGGTACTCCCTATGTAGTGGAGCTTGCAGGGACATTCAATCACATAAACCATGAATGTGGTACTGCATGTAAGAAATTGAGTTATAACCTTCCTACAGGTTCCATGTGTAAATTCCTTGCGGAAACTGCTAGTCAGACAGGCCTTGCAATGTCCGCAAGGAAAGAACCCTTTGAGGTCATGTACTCCCACATCCTGTTTCGGAGTGATGTCGCTGTGTACCAACATATCTCTTATGCTTCTACCCCGTCTATAAGTGATATTGGGTCTCTCTGAGATGGTGTAACCTATGCTATTGTCACATTTTAGTGTGTCCCAGTTGCGTGCTAGGATGCATCTGATGCTGTCTGAGTCAGAGTTGTAGGTCAAAATAACCCTCGCGCTGGTCTCCAGTGACTCCTCCCTAGTGTGTGCCTCATTAGAAAGTGTCACCGTTCTACTCATGCCCTCTGCTCTGTCAATGGCTTTCTTGAGTACCCACGTCGGATAACCTCTGGCCTTGAATCTTTCAATCATGTTGCTGCTTTCTGATCTGTACGCCTCATCGCTGCTGCAGTTTCTTCTTGCCCTCAGCAGTTCACCGTAAGGAATACTCCACTTGAGTGATTCAGGGTGACTGCTGAGGGCATGTAGAATACTGTTGCCCGCCGTGCTTTTGCGGAATAAAGAAGTGTGTATTCTGTTCTGTTGGATCTCCAATTTTACATCAAGATACTCAGCACTAATATCGCTGATGTTGCCTGTAAGTCGTATGTTACGATCATTTCTGTTAAGTTCCTCTACAAACTCCTTGGCTTCAGTCTGTGTGCCTTTCCAGATAATGAACAAGTCATCAATATACCTGAGCCACAATTCTGCCCTGCTCAAGTTACGTATGCAAATAGTGCCTGAGAAGATCTCCTCCTCCGAGAGGCCCATAAAAAGGTTGGAAAAGCATGATCCCATCGCTGTCCCGGTGGTTTGTCTGTAGAGAGTGCCGTCAAAAAGAAAAATGTTGTTAGTCAGACAATATTCTTTCATCTCTAAGATCATGCGACTGTGCTCCCAGTACTTGATGTGTCTGTTTTTCAGAGAGTGAGAACAGGCAGCTAACCCTTGTTGGTGATCAATGATGGTGTAAAGTGAGTGTACATCTAGTGTGATCAAAAGGAAATCGCTCTCCCATTTGATGTTCTCTATTTTGCCCAGAAAATCCTTGGTGTCCCTGATGTAACTCGGAAGCCTGATGACAAAGTCCCTGAGAAAGTGGTCAACATACTTGGATATATGTTCCGCTACACTTCCTCTAGAAGAGACGATGGGACGACCAGGTGGTGTAACTTGGTCTTTGTGCACCTTGGGTAGAAGATAAAGAACTGGCAATTTGGGAAGGTCTCTTTTGAGATAGCAGAACTCCTCCCACTCGAGAATCCCCTTATCTTTTCACGTGGTCAATTTGTCCCATATGGTGGTAATACTGGTGTTGTACGTGTCCCTGGTGATATGTGTGTAATATGTTGTGTCTCCTAGTTGGCGTAAAGCTTCTGTGATATATTGGTCCCTGTCGAGGATGACGACATTGCCACCCTTGTCTGCTGGGCAAATGACAATTTCCCCATCATCGGCTAGAGATTTAAGGACTTGTCGTTGTTTGAAAGTCAAGTTGTTGTTGTGTTTGTTCTTATTGAATGATTTGTGTCTAAAATTGGTCAATGCTCTAGTGACACTCTCATGAAAGGTGTCTATACTGTCATGTGGTAGAGAGGGTAAGAAGGTTGAACACGGTCTAAACTTGCTGGAGGCTGCTGAGTCACCGGTGATACCCAGTTGGTCTAGAATCTGCTGTTCGCTCAACACGGAGACACTGGTATCAGTGTCTTGATGTAGCTCGAACATGGTAGTCAGAGTGTCAATGTCACCTATATTCAAGCAGGTGGTTTGGCTGTGATGTACACTAGTGCCCACATTACCCTTGGGTCTCTGTCGCCTTAACATGTGCCATTTTTTAAGTTTTAACTTTCTCACATATTTAAAAAGGCCTACCCACTTACACGGGTCACCTAACCTTTTCTTCGAATTTACTATTTGGGATTTCACTTTTTGGACACTTTAGCACCAGATTGGGATTTGCGACACGGCAGGATCTCAGGATGACTGGTCTGTGTATCATGTTATGCTTTCTATCGATTCCTACCTGGCTCATGACATTGCATACTGCGGTGCATTTGAGTAATGTTTTACGCACCATGCGATTACTTGTGGCACTAGGTATTGCCTGGCACATAGGGACTCCCGGACAAATTGCTGCGCATACCCCGTGACATGTCACTATGAGTCACACACTACCTACAGTTGAGCAACATCAACACTTTGCGATCTTGCAATTTTGAGCACTTTGCGATATATTACTAACTTATGTCTCGACTTCTAGCACTATGCATACACACGCAGCTTGGGTGTCGATGGTCACATGACTCCGTTGACAACCTAAAGCCAACAACTATTTAGCTGCGCATGCGCAATGCTTAGAATCAGATGACTTGTAAACCGCCTCAACATAGTAGCCAGCGGGGAAGTATAGATTACTTTTGATCATTGCGATCGTATGTTTTTGGACCATTCACACAGACTCTGTTGCATTTCAATTGATTTTATTTTATTGAATTTGTGCACTACGAGCCAAGCGAGAAGTATTACCAATGCACTTGTAACAATATGTATTCGCTATGCATCAATTTAACCATGCCATTGTGAGGACCATCCCATTTACTTAATTTTGGATTCTATGATGTATCACAATATTTGTGGTTCGTATTTACCACTCCAATATGGCTGCCAATGTAAGCTATTATTGTGTCCTTTGTCTGTTTTGCAGACTTCCTGTCTGATGTTATAAGACACCTTTTATTTTCGTGCACATAGTACACGTGAACAAGGCTGCGGACGCAGTCGAAACGCGTTGTGGAATAAACCTGGTTGCATCTTTACTTTGGATTGTGTGTTTTTGATCCTGAGAGCGCACGTACTTTGGACTGTCTTGAGTGGATTAAATTGCCAGCGCGCTCCGCTGGCGTGTGCGCCACCTTCCACGGGTGTTTGCTATCCGGAAGGAGCAACGTTGGGAGATATATATATATATATATATTAATAAATATACATATTTATATATATATATATATATATATATATATATACACACACACACATATCTATATATATACACACTATACACACACACACACGCACATATATATACACATACATACTTTCCTTAAATGCACTTACCTTGCGTTGTAAAGGCATGCATGGTAAAGGTATATGCGTGGTAAAGGCATTGCATTGTAAAGGCAATGCATTGCTAAAGAATTGCGTAGTAATGCCTGCATTGTAAAGGCTGCTTCCCGTCTCCGGCTATCCATTACATTTTCGGGTCTCTGAAGCAACTTCTAGGATGAGTGGCGCTAGTCTCATCTGACCCTCAAGTGTACAGTGGTCAAGGATTTATCAGTCAAGCCTGCTTGCCCTTGTGAATGTCTACTCTGTGTCAAGAGAGCACAAAAGGTCGTGGAGCAGAAAATACTGTTCCAGATTCTATTTGTCCATGGGTCTTCATTGCAAGTACAGAATAACTTGTCATGGAAACCCGCACGTCTGCCTAATTGCGTACACTGAGATCCACTAGATTGACAAAAATGTATGTGATGGCTTTAGCCACAAATGTTATGCTAATTTTCCTAACTGTTGGTGCCTCCTCAGATGCATGCTAAGTGTCTGACGTCAAGTTTTGCAAATGCTCAAACAGCTGTGACCATGTACTGTAGCCTCAGCTCTGATGTCCTGTTATTGAAAGACTCCTCGGTGCCCTGATTTTTCTCTAACAAAAGATCCGAAGACTGGTATGAATTTGAGAGTAAGAAATATTGTTCCTTTGATTATTCCAAAGTTGGAAACTTGTTTTCATTATTTGTGCCACTGTAACTAACTTCTCTCTATTCTTGGGGAAGGTGGCCTGGGTGAGCTAGACAGCCAAAATATGCCCTGACTTTACCATTGAATGCAGGCAGCTCGTTATCATGCAAAATCCCATGTGGGAAATTTGTATTGTTTATTTGCATCTTGTCAGTTGCTGGTATCAGCAATGAAATTATTGAAGAAATAGTGAAGTCCTGCCTCATTCATTTGGGTTCTCTGTTCATTTTGACTCCATTAGTGTAGAATAAGGATACCCAGTGTTCGACCCATTTTATGCTTTAAATAAGTGCTTACATTCTTTTAATTATGTGTTGAAGTTATCAGGCTATTTGCATCTGCCCTTTGTGATTGTCTACCATTTTAGTAATAACAAATTATTTTGTACCTTTTTTAAATATTTCTTTATCTTTGGCTGATGTTTCAAGTACGCGAGCACGGCAGACTGTGATATTTAAAAACTATAACATTTTGGGCTTAGTCTTTATAAATATGATGTAAATTCAATCAATCAATCAATTAATCTTTATTTCGGTTTCGAAAGAAGCATAAAAGATATAGTACATCAGTAAAACCACCGGCATCAAACAACATTCAACATATAATAAGTTAAAATTTATAAAAGGTCAGCAATTTAAATTTATTTCCGATCTACAAACTAATTTCTAAATGCTAATACTCTGCATCTAAAATGCTACAAGCTCAGAGTATGTCACTTAAATCTAGTTGTTGCTTAGCAATGGTCTAAGATACAGTCTCCTAGGAGCCTTATAAAACTTACAGACTAAGAAAAGATGAAGCGTTCATTGAGCTCATTTAACATCACTTGGGCAACTTGGTGCCCCCCTTGTCCAAGCACCCATAGTTGGAAGCCACTATGTAAAAAACCAACTCAAAAGTTGAAACGTGTCAAAAGAACTCTATGATGAATATTGCTCACAGTTGCTCAACCAACCTTGGTTAAAACATAGTTAAGAACAAATACGCTTTTCTTTGACTTCTTAGATGCAGCCCTTCAGTTAAGTATGTAAAAAAACTTTTTACTTCATTTTCCGATAACTTACCGAGCACATCTGGATTATTAAACAAATACGGTCTGCCAATATTGGCGCACATGATTTTGATATATCGTACTCCATGGAATGTGGTTAGTGTGATCTAAAGTTAAAATGTCTTGTAAAACCAATCTGTTAAATGCCATAAACGAAGAGGACTAAGACTTGTCCTATACTCTAAATGCCCCTTACCCAATTCCTTGTGGCATACAAAATTTGGAAAAATGCAGGAGACTATAGTCTCTTAAAAGCATATTTCATAGTTTGAAGGGCCCTACAATCCACATATTCCCATAGACAAGCCCCACAGATTACTACGGGTTCACATTTCACTTTTCAGATCATGCACATCTCTTTGCTTACCTTCTGACTGAGTTTGGACATAATTCTGAATAAGCCCTCAAATGATCTCAAATTGGCTTCTTCAGATCTTTCTCAGGTATGACCAGGTGCCATACTCATCGAGTTCTATACCCAAGTATTAAAAGATTGCGACTCTCTCTACCTTTACACCATTTACCCAATGAGTCTCAGACTTAGTGGCATTAGAGCCACAAACCAGCATAAAACTCTTTGTCAAACTAATGTTTAGGTCTAGATCATTCATAAAGGAGGCAAATGTCCGAAAGCTTTTGGAGGCCATATGTTGTTTGTAAAATTAGAATTGTGGTATCTGCATAAAACAGGCCTGGAATTGGCCACCCTCAACTTTAGGGGAGTCATGGTCAATATCAACCAGGGCTTGTTCCAGGTCATTGACGAACAAGTTAAACAGAAATGGTGCTAAATTGCAACTTTGTCTCACCCCTCAACAAATCAACAAGTCCCTGCTACGCAAACTCCAGACCATCCAGAACACCATGGCCAGACTTGTCCTCGGCATCCCACGACATGAGCACATCACTCAACACCTACGAGACCTCCACTGGCTCCCTGTCGAGAAGAGAGTAACCTTCAAGCTACTCACCCACGCCTCAAATCTCTCCACAACACCGGACCCAAATACCTCAACGAAAGAGTCTCCTTGCACATACCCAAAAGAAACCTCCGCTCCGCCAACCTCGCCCTAGCAGAAACCCCGCGCTTCTGCAGAACCAGAGCGGGTGGAAGAGCCTTCTCCTATGTCGCGGCTAAGGCATGGAACGAGCTCCCGGTCAACATCAGACGCTCCCCTACTCTGCATGCCTTCAGGAAGAGCCTCAAGACCTGGCTCTTTAGCTGGCTCGGAGCTGCCCCCCAACCCCCAGAGCCTTCAGACCCTCACGGGTGAGTAGCACACTTCACACTTCACAATTCCCTGATTAATTGATTGATTGACCCCTCTAAAAATCTCAAAAGATCTTGTATACTCTTCATTAGACTCAAAGTACCCTTTTGCAGATACATTCAAGTACATTTGGCACAAAAAATTACCAATGCTGGGTCCACTCCTGCATTCAACATTGTCTCCCTTTATTTGGCATGATTCACCCAATTAAATGCGCAGGAGAGATCCATTAGCGCCAGGTAGATAGCCCCCTCTTTTTCCAAGGTATATTTGCCAAAAAGGAGGCTTAGATTCAAAGATTGGTCCATGGTCTCAGGCCCTTGCCTAAAACCATACTGGATATCAGTTAAAATTGAGATCCTCTCAGTCCAGCTGGCCATCCTGGCAAGAATTATCCGCCCCACCACCTTGACAAAAGAGTTGAGCAACGATATTGACCTGTAACATTGGGGCTCTTCCTTGTCTCTTTTTTTGACAATTGGAACAATTAGAGATTCCGACCATGAACTGGGTAGACCACACAGTGTGGCTGCATTGAGAACACTTATTGGCACCCAAATATCAACACAGGATTTAGAAAGATCTACTGGGATACCATCAGAGCCTGGGTCTTTACTACCTTTGCTTGTGCTAATTGCTAAAAGAACTTGTGTACGTTCAAATCTAACAGGATTAATCGAAACAACAAAAGGAGATTCAGGCTCAGATGGAGTCACTGGCGATGGTTTTGATCCAGCGGCCTACTAGCAACAGATACTCCTCTACCATATACTCACTTGGGCCCATACAACTCGCTTCCGCTCTGCGCTAAGTAAACCACTGGAATCTATTAGTTTTTAATGTTTCTCATACCTCAAGAGCTAGTTATTGTCTCTTTAACTAAACCTTCTGCTGATCAAACAGTTCTTTCCTCTGGTCAATGGACCAGTAAGGTGGAACTAGTTGATGGCGATAATTGACATAACTTATTATACATTTCTTAATAAGTATAAAATAATGACAGACTCAGTAAGTATTTAAATCTTTATCTAAATTAGGGATTTTGAACCATCTCAAAGCGTTTCAGTACAAACACCCTCATTCACGGGAGTGCCAATTCAAAAATCTCTCAGATAACACTTATCAATTCAGATCCACACAATAACTATTTTCAGAAAGAAGAGGATAGAGACAGAAGAGCATTTATCAAACGATGAATTTCATAATTACCAAAGTATGGTGTGAAGACCAACCCCCTGGCCAAAGGGCTGGTAAGGGCCTCCAAGGACAGATCAGGAGACAAAGGCTTCAGGACAGGAATCAGGACAGGATACTTCACCTCTCTAGTTACCGACGACTACGTCGCACCCCTCTCTGACACTCTCTTCCTCCTCGTGGTTCTTCCGCGATCTTCTTTCTAACCCACCCAATTTAAGTAGATGGTTCTGCATTCAGTTTCTTCATCAGCATTTCAGAGCACCACCCCGGCACACCCCGATGTCAGGCTTCTTCAACGTGCATCAAAGCTTCTTCGTAACTTCCCCAAAGCTCGCTCGACTCGACTCAACCCTCTAACTAAACTACCTCAAATATACCTTTCCATAGGCATGTACCACCCATTAATGTTTCATTTTGCACAGAATACTAACTTCTGATTGGACAGGCGAGGGGGGATGATCATCACACCACACTTATACTTCATTTATTCCCCTTAACCATTGTTTCCAAACTACTCCCCTCAAACTTTTATTCTGCCCTTCCTTTACCATACATCTTTAAACTTTATTAATACAATTGTAACTGTTTTCTTGAATAAGTTCCTTCATATGAACTCTTCACCCTCATGTTCCCAGGGCACATCTCCGCCGACCTTGGACTCGTGACAAATTCTTAGTCATCCTCCAAGCTTCCGTATCAGGGCGCATGTGTCGCGCCACATCAGTTTGCTCGACTCAGACAACTTTAACAGGCCCAAATACGCACTAATAATAAAGTCAAAAAGGAAAAGTGTTATTCTCAAAAATAAATGATTTCACTGTATACCACCAACCTCTACTCTGACCCATACCATTTGTTATTTCTCTCTCTGCATTTGCGTTAATTATAAACCCATTTTCTAATTTCAGCAAAGCAGGTGCCATGCA
Source organism: Calotriton arnoldi (assembly GCA_963921515.1). Classification (NCBI taxonomy): domain Eukaryota; kingdom Metazoa; phylum Chordata; class Amphibia; order Caudata; family Salamandridae; genus Calotriton; species Calotriton arnoldi. The sequence continues at coordinate 1,069,732 of CAWUFW010006848.1, read as the reverse complement.
TGTGAGCTTTCAAGCGGCCATTTTATAGCTCTTTTCGCAAGCGCCAGAATTTCCCTCCAAGCGTCAGTACGTCATACTACGTAGATGCAGTAGACGCATGCGCAGTAAAGATCCTGTGTTAAATGCGTTCTAGTCATACGTCCGTGTTATTTGCAGTTAGTAAACACATAGGCAAGCTTCATTCTTTTCCCGCGTGTAATGAAAATGCATATTATTAATCACAAGACATGTCGTTAGTAATTCGCTAGTAAGTTAAATCGAGAGGATTGCTTCCGAGCAAGTCTCGTGTCTGAGTCCTTGCTCCATCAATACCCTCTCTGATGGCATATTAAGCCATCACAAAATTCCCATCCATCCCAGATATCAACTTTAGCACTTCTCAGTTATCTCCATTTGACCTCCCAACCTTTCATCAACTGTCTCATTTCCTTCTAAATCTCGCATCTTCTTGTATAACCTGCCTTTCATTTCTTCCAAGCGTATTTCCTCATACTTTCTTTTGCGTGTCTGTCCATTTCCTTTTCTGTTCAAGTGTACCTTTCCTTTCGTACCTTTTCTACAGCATCTATATGTACCCATTATTAACATCACTATTGTTATTATCATCACTAATGGTATTATTATTTGACCTAGAAAACTTTTCCCAAACCCAACAAACCATTTCCCTATTGATGTTATACTTTTTGTTAGTCTTCCCCACACACTGTCAACCTCCAGTTGGGTCAAATCTTTATGCATTCTCGTAATATTTTCAATATATCCTTTAATTTCTCTGCTCTTGTCCGGAATATAAGTGCAGCAAGGTTGAACTTTCAACATGCCACAAACTCCACCTTCTTTTGCTAACAATATGTCAAGAGCAAGACGGTTCTGTAAAACCATTGATCTAATTGCAACCATTTCTGTGTTAATCATTAAAAATCCTCCAGCAGTGTCTGTAGAAAGACGATCAACTATGGTTGATAACTTACAAATTTTCTGTGAATTTAGGATGACTCCAACTGACGGTATCAGTGCACTAAAAATATCTCCTACAATTTCAGAAAAACTAGCCCTTCTTCTTCGTGTTAGTCCATTAGAATTTCCATTGGTTCCACTGATTTTGTCTACATGATAAATTTTTGGAAAAACTATTCCAAAATAACAGCTTCCGTACCATCTTGCAGGTAACCTGTAGTAGGCATTGCTCCCACAAACATAATATACTCCTGGAAACACAGGATCAGTTCCCCCTTTTAGTCCCCATCCTCCTAATATTAGGAAGTTATGTTCACATTCACTGGAACCAATGTAATTATTGTTATAATCTGTCTTTAATCTATGGAGGCAGAATTTTCCCCTTTTCACAAAGTCCAGGGACATTGCAGCATGAGCCTTGCCACTTGCATAGATTCCCTCCTTCCCAACCCATGGAGGTACATGGGTTTTCTGTGTAGTTGCCTTCTTCATTAAATCCTGTCTCCTTTCTTCTACTAAATCTAAAAATCTTTTTCTTCTTTTCTTAATGTACAAGTTAGATTATCTTCGTGTGCCTGTACTAAATCTATTGAACTCATTGTTATGAAAAATTCACCCATAAATTGTGCATTTTTACTACTAACTACTGGATTCATATTATTTCTAATAGGAAGTTCAGAAAATATTACATCTAAGTTAGAATAAAAATACTGCAATCTCCCTGTAGTGTAAAATAAACTTGACAAAATACTACATGACACACAATACGTTAAAGGCATATGGTGATACGTCATCCCTTCTGATACTGATGAGGGCAATTTCATGCATACATAACAGTTGTTAATTTGCATAGTGCTAACATACTGAAATAATAATTTAATAAACACATTAGAGGACATATTATAGTCTGATTCATTGTGATAGTTTGCCTCATCTTCCACTCCTATTTCTATTTTAGTTTCTCTTAATCTATCTATTTTAACATTAGTATCAGTAGTTTTCTCGTCACTTGTTTTCATTATTAAAGGTACCCCTACTGTTAGGAATCACCATCCTAATATTGCTAATAAAATACTACAAAAACAAAATCTAAGACACTTTCTTTTTACTCCACACTTTGGTTTTCCGCTAACTTCATTGTCGGCCATTTTGTTTCTGAGAAAATTTCTTTTCTCTTATCTTTTCCCTTTTACAGTCTTCTGTCTTTTTATTCTTAAGGAGGTTTCAATTGGCTTTCGTCAATTTGTGCAATATGGACTTCTTCTGTCTCATCAGACAGATCCAGGGACTCACATTCTTCAAGAATGACGTACGTCCACTCTGGAGCCTTGTATTTTCTGTTTAAATTTCTCAATCTTGGACTTCTTCGAGTTATTTTTGCTAAAGTTTGCTTAGGTCTTGTTTGACTTGTGATTTCATTCACTTGCTCTGGTTTCTTTTCAGATTTTCTCAGGTGATATTTTAGTTTCTTTACTCCAGTTGGCCAATTGTCTCCCTTTCTGACTCTTTTAATTTGTACTGCTTTTTCACCTTCCTTATCTCCTTGTAAGGTTCTTTTTATTTCATTTATTCTGGGCACAATCTGTTCTATTTCTCTGTTTTCTGTGCTTGTACCTTCTTTTGCTTCTTCCTGCTCAGGTTCTACCGTATTTTGTTCTACTTCTTCCTGAGCTTGTTCTTCTAATTCTGTCTGATCCTGCTCAGGTCTTACTTCAAATCTTTCTTCTTCTGCCTGAGTTTGTTCTACTAACTCTATCTGGTCCTGTTCAGGTCTAAATTCAATCTTTTCTTCTTCTTCTGCCTGAACGTGTTCTTCTCTTTTTCCCTCCTCAGGTTTGTTTATGTCTTTTTCTGTTTTCACCTGAGTGTGTTCTTCTTCCACTATCTCTTCCTGACTACTTTCTTGTCTTTTCAGTTCTGTTCTTCTTCTGGTTTCAATGGCATCATCAATTACCTCAATCACTGGGATCCATTCTTCCTGACTTATCTCGGGCTGTTCATCATATGGTTGTCTTTCAGAATCTATCACTCTAGATTCTTCAATTTCACAGTTTACAACTCCTGATGCTTCAGCCTGTTCAGTCAGTGGTGGCTCTTGTTGCTCTAATGGGCTCGGAACTCTTCTGGTATGACTAGCGTGAATCCAATTGGGCAAACCTGCACACTTCACTGCTGTGGTAGTGACTAGTATGACTTGCCTTGGTTTCTCCCACCTTGGTGCTAGACACGATTTCCTTGCGTGTTTCTTCACTAGCACCCAATCTCCAGGATTCAAATCATGCGCTTGATCTGGCTGTCTTTCAACTGCGTCTTCTCCAACCTGATGAGAGATAGAACGCATAATTTCAGCCAATCCTTTGCAATAGTCCAATACCAGATCATCAGTTATACTCATTAGTTTATTTCCAGGAATAAACGCCTGTCTCATGGCTCTTCCCATGAGTACCTCATGTGGACTCATTCCTGTTTTTCTGTCTGGAATGCTTCTGAGATCCATTAACACAAGAGGTAATGCATCTGGCCATTTCAGCTTTGTGGAGGCACACACCTTTCCCAATCTTGACTTGATTGTGCCATTCATTTGTTCAACAACTCCAGAAGCCTCTGGACGATAAGAACGGTGTAGTTTTTGTTCAATGTTAAATGCAGCACAGATTAATCGAATTATTTCATTATTAAAATGAGGGCCTCTATCTGATTCCAAAGTGACCGGAAAACCAAATCGTGGCACTAACTCCCTCAACAATAATTTTGCAACTGTATGACTGTCATTTCTTCTAGTAGGGTAGGCTTCCACCCATCTTGAGAAAAGGCATACTATGACAAGTACGTATTTCAATCCGTTGCAGGGGGGTAATTCAATTAAATCTAACTGTAATCTGGTGAAGGGTCCTTCTGCCTTTCCAAATTTTCCCCAGCTTACCACTGTCTTTCTACCTGGGTTCTGCTGTTGACAGGTTAAGCATCTTTGGCAAAGGCTCTCTGCGATTACCCTGAACTTTGGATTGTACCAACTCTGTCTGAATAGTCTGATCATTGAATCTCTCCCTATGTGTGTTGCTCCATGATACACCCTCGCCATTTTTGAAAGCAGACAATCTGGCATGACTGGTCTTCCATCTAGATACACCCATACTTCATCATGTGGTCTTTTGGTACAGGCTGCCTTTATCCAGATTTCTTTTTCCTTTTCTTCAACTTCTTCCTGCAATTGTCTAATCTCATCCCATGTCTCTGGCACTGAGAAGTACATAAGTTGGCATCTGGTTTCCCCCGTTTCAATTTTTCTGTTTATGACTACTGCATTTTTAGCGCAATATTTTGCCACTTGGTCAGCATAATTATTACCAGCAGTCACATAGTTATTTCCTGACTGATGTGCAGCGCATTTTACAACGGCTATCTCTTTTGGCAATTGTAATGCTTCCAACAAATCCTTTACATTTTTGCTGTTTCTGATTGGAGACCCTGAAGAAGTCAGAAATCCCCTCTGCATCCAAAGCTGGCCGAAGTCATGCACAATCCTGAAACCATATTGACTATCCGTAAATATGGTTACTTTCCAATTTTTCCCCTTTTTACATGCCATTGTCAAGGCAACCAACTCAGCTACTTGTGCAGACTTGACCCCAGGTAAACAGGATGCTTCAATTACCCCCGAAATTTTGCAAACAACATATGCAGCACTTAGACCTCCTTCTTGTGTCCTAAGGCAGGAGCCATCAACAAATAACTCATGATCTGCTTCTTTTAGTGGTGTCTCTCTTATATCCGGGCGGGGCTTTGTGCATAACTCAGTCACGTCTAAGCAATCGTGATCACTTTCATCTTTTACTTCCTCATCACAGGGGTCTGGCAATAGGGTGGCTGGGTTCAAAATCGTACACCTTGTCACAGTCACATTCTCAGCTCCTAAAATTACTCTTTCGTACTTTGTCAAATGACTAGAGGTGAGGTGCTGTGTTCTTGTTCTTGTTAAAAGAATCTCAACCGAGTGTGGAACGAATACCTTTACCGGATGTCCCATCTCTATCGACTCACTTTGCTCCAGACTCATACAAGTAGCAGCTACTGCTTTTAAGCAGCCAGGTAATGCTGAAGCCACCGGGTCCAATGTAGCTGAAAAATATGCCACTGGACGCCAACTCAATCCATGTCTCTGTGTTAAAACTGAAAGTGCACAATTTTCTCTTTCACAACAAAACAAAGCAAAGTTTTTTGTATAGTCTGGCATGCCCAAGGCAGGAGCCTCACACAGACAATTTCGCAATCTCACAAATGCCTCTAGGCAGTCATCATTCCAATCAATCGGATCTTTTGCTCGTTTCCGAATCATCTGTATTAGTGGTTTCGCTAACACAGAAAATCCATTTATCCATTGTCTGCAGTATCCAACCACTCCCAGAAACATTCTCATTTCTCTCTGAGTCTGTGGCAATTGCATCTCTTTGATTATTTTTATTCTTTCCGGTGTCACTTTTCTAACTCCTCTTTCTATTTTATGCCCTAAATATCTTACTTCTTGTCGACAGAACTGTAATTTTTCTGGAGACACCTTGTGTCCTCCTTCAGCCAAATGGTTCAGCAACGCAATTGTATCTGTGACACAAGCTTCTCGCGTTTTTGATGCCACTAACAGGTCATCAATGTACTGAACCAGAACAGAATTTCTGGGCATAATCAATGATTCCAGCCACTTTTTCAAAATCTGATTAAAGATTGAAGGACTTTCTGTGTACCCTTGAGGAACACGACACCATGCGTAAATACGATCTTCAAATTTAAACGTAAACAGATGCTGGCTGTCTGGGTGTAAGGGAATAGAAAAGAACGCTTGGCATAAATCAATTACTGTGAACCATCCTGCATTCCATGGTATCTGATAAAGGATCACTGCTAGATTTGGCACAATTGGACAACAGGGAATTACAATCTTATTTATTTTTCGCAGGTCTTGCACTATTCTGTACTTTCCGCTAGGCTTTTTCAGTCCCATTATTGGTGAATTACAGGGACTACCCATCACTTCTTTTAGAATGCCTTGTTTAACCATCCGTTCAATTTCTGGAATAATTCCTGCTTTTACTTCTGAACTCATTTTGTACTGTCGGGTATTTGGATACACTGCACCTTCCTTCACTGTCACTTTAACTGGGTCTATATTTTTCATTAGCCCAATATCTTTTCCTGTAAAATCCCACACTTCTGGATTAACTGTGGTTCTCAACTCTTCTGGTAATTCATTTTCAGTTATTAGTGAAAACATTTCATCTACTTCTGTTCCCTGTTTGGCCAGCATCATCTTGTATGCCACGTCTTCATCAGGGGTTTGGAAAGCGACACCATCCGGTGTACAATAGATCATGCAATTCATCTTGCACAAAAGATCTCTTCCCAACAGATTTACAGGACTGGAATCGCAAACTACAAATCGATGCATTTCTTTAAAGTTTCCAATGTGCACCTCCATTGGCTTTGTGATAGGGGTTCTAATCTGTTGGTTAGACACGCCTACAACTTGGATTGATTCTCCCGAGAGGGCTAGGTTTGGGATGTCTGCTGTTCTCACAGTAGACCTGGTAGCACCAGTATCCAATAGGAAAGTAATGTCTTTTCCTTCTACTTTCCCGTCAACAAATGGACCTGACTGATCTACAGGTAAGGATGCGCCAAGCACGCACTCCTCTTCCTCCCCCCTCAGGCACCGTCATTGTGCAGTATCTGAACGTTCTTCATCATTCTGCAAAAAATATTGTGCAATTGTTCTATTATTCTTACCACTTTCTCCTTGAAATCCGGTGTTCGCACTGAAACTTTGATGGTTCACAAAATTTGGCATAGGAGCTGGTGGTACCTGATATTTTGGAGTGACTACCTGTTGCTGCTGATTCATAAGTACTTCATTCTGCATCTGTGGGATTAAATTTTGATTTGGCCCATTATTATTTTTATTATTCTGAGTACTCTTACACTCGATCTTCCAATGTCCAAGCTTTCCGCACGCATGACAAGGGAACTTCTTTTCGCTTCTTCTCTGTCCATTCACCCCTTAAATCTATTACCATTCGTTCCTTGATTATTCTGACTCTGTTCTTTTACTAGATTATTATTTTGCTCATTCGTCTTCTCTTCCTGCTGCTCTGCCAATTTAACTTGAGCCCACATCATTTTCTCTTTCAGCTTCCTTCGCCTGGCCTCTATGTCATCTCCGCAATATTTCGCGTACTTTAGAATTTCATCCACTGTCTTACTTTGCCAACACAACATGTGCTGCTCTATCATCTGATTAATTTCCGGTTTCAAGCCATATACAAACCGATACACAAAATGTCCCATATCTTTATCACCAATGTTCTCAAAACCACTATACTGCTTGAACACCTGCAACAATCGTTCATAATACGCATGTACAGATTCATTCGGTTCCTGTGTCGTTCTATCTATTTTTACCCAATCTGTTTCTTTAGGAGGGATTTTCCCTTTCAAATATGTAATCACTTGGTGATACTTTTTCATCACTTCTTCTGACGGTGCTCCTGTTTTTGCATCTCTAGGATACTCCTCATTAGGCCAATCAATTGTGATCTTACATTCTGTCCATAAATCAGCAGGTATCACTATGTCAAATAGGCCATCCAGGTCTTTCAATAACACCTTTGAGACTTTTACAAACCTCTCTACCTGTTTGTACCACTCAACTGGCTTTTCTCTCAGTTTTGGAAAATCATTTGTAAACGATAAAATATCTTGTCTACTCCAAGGGACATGAACATATCCTCCTCCAGGAACCTCTCTCATTGGACACAACCTCTCCACCTTTCCTGTTTCTCTTACTGGAAATGCAGCTACTGCCTCTCTTGCCTGCACTTCTTCTTTCTTCCTTATCCACCTAATCCTCCATTTATCAATGTCTCTACATTTTCACAAAATGTTCATGAATTCCTTTATCTGTAACCTTTTTCCTGAAGCATTCACACTTTCTAAATCTTTATCAGTAAAATCCACTCGATAGGGCTTCTGTAACAATTTTGATTTCCCTATATCTATTCCAATCTCTGAAGCAACTTCAGTTAATCTTTCATGAAATAGTCTTGCTTTCCTGGTTATACTCTTACATAGAAACAACAATTCTTCATCATTGTAAACATTTAATCTTTCTGTGCCCACACATCCTGTCATCATCTCTTCTAATTCCACTTTCAATCTGCTAATATCTAAAATCTTTGGTTTTGGGATCTTATTTTCCCTTTCCTGAGCCCACCTTTCTATTTCTTCAGAGGTGACTACTGTTGTACCTGAAGTTCCAGCCGGAACCATAGGTCTTCTCTCTCTCAAATTCATAGGCGTAACTCTCTTTTGAGTATCCGCATTAGGTTCCACAATAGGGAGATCCATTAATGAAATAACTGACTCACTTTCACTAACCTGATCATCTGCAATTACTATCTCTTTTCTAGGACTATTTAATGGAACTGTCACAAGTTGTGATTTCTGGGTATTCTTATTATCCCCATATAATGGGATTACTGGACCAATGGTTACAGGTACTGTCAAAGCTTCAGTATTTAAATTCAATTGACTTATCCTTTGTACTAATTCTTCCCTAGTTTTGTTCAAAGCTTCTCTTTCATTATCTTGCAACACTCTGTTGTATGATGTCTCATGTAAAATCTGTGGAGTTAATGGTATTCCCATTACTGGCGCACTTGGGACAACCTTACTAGCTTCTTCTTGATACGGTGGTGGATTTTTAATTAAAATATCCTCTAACAATTCATCATCTGACTCTCCATATCCTGTCGAATTCATATGTTTTGTTTTCTCCTTACACTTTCCTCCAGAATGTTCCTCAGCCATCAACACTGGATATAACCCTTCCGATACCATCGCTCTCCTCCACTGTTTCATCTGCCCTTCTCTTGACTCATGCAAATGTCTCGGAAAGAATGCTCTATATCTTCCACCTCTGCATTTTTCTCTTTCATTCATATGACTTAGTCTCCCATTCTTCCAAAGCCTCATATTGAGTTAACCTAGGTCTCGGTTCTAAATCATTCATCTTCAATCTCAAATTCTGAAGAATCCTCCCATTAAACGTACCATCCTTAGGAAACGCTAACACACCATCATCCTTCGTGTACTCTACCCAATTTTCTAGCCACACGCAAGTATGATATCCTCTCTCCATCATCATAAAAGATGCTGGTGTCTTTGGTGGCGGAATAGGAATGCCCTCTCTAGTCAACACAGGCTTATCCTTAACAAAGAAATTCTTTATTCTCTTAAAAATTGACATCTTTCTTTTCTCTCCATACATTCTTGAAGAAAGGTGTAGGAAATTGTATTCTGCAAACCCTTGAAATCTTCTACCTGTACGTCTTGCACTGACAGTCAAATCAAAATCCCGCATACAATCCTTCTCTCCTCCAATCCTAGCGTGGCTTCTAACTAAGTGTCCAATCAAATCAGGCTCACACTCGTACTCTGATCAATGTCAGTGCGGCCTTTTCCTGACGTTAGTTTTGCTCCTCACTACTGACCCCTCCTTTACAATGCTGTTCCTGTCACGCGCCCGCTGCTTCTACCAATCCCAGCGCGGCTCTTCTGTGACGTCGATCCCACTCAGGCAATTTCTCACCCCTCCTTTACCAAGCTCCTCCTGTCACACGCCCGCTGTATCTACCAATCCCAGCGCGGCTCTCTGTGACGTCAGTACCACTCCGGCAACTGACCCTCCCTTTGCAAGGTAATACGAAATTTTATTTCTTCAAAAATTCTTTAAACTTCTTTGTTATTAACAACGTAAAAACATTCGCTACTCTGTCCCACTAAATCAAAAGGATAGTTTATTTTCTTTTACTGCGAATAAAACCTTCCGCTTACTCTTCACCTAAGATCCAGAGAACCTGCTACTCCTCCGGTATCTCCCGTTAGGGAATTTTGAGACCGGTATTTCCCCAGCGAACTCCTTTTGCTGTCAATCTAGCTTAGAAGAACCTGCTACTCCTTCAGAGTTACCCTTACTAGGTGATATAACGCCTAAAGTTTCACCAGCGAACTCTTTGCTTTCAACCACTCTCACTTTTGTACAGGAAATAGTCCCTAGTTTAACACTGCCAGCCCTACCTAGCTTCTCAGTGTTATTCCAACAGACGAGTAACCTCACTGCAGTGTGGTTTCTATCGCCACCTGCTATTCATTCCCCGGGAATTTTCCAGACAACAAAGAAACAGGACACTAACTTCTTTTGTTAAAACATTAACCAAAAATCAATAATCTATACTTATCACCAAACTAGTCACTAACAACCATCCTCTGCTACCAGAAAACTGATCCAGCGGCCTACTAGCAACAGATACTCCACTACCATATACTCACTTGGGCCCATACAACTTGCTTCCGCTCTGCGCTAAGTAAACCACTGGAATCTATTAGTTTTTAATGTTTCTCATACCTCAAGATCTAGTTATTGTCTCTTTAACTAAACCTTCTGCTGATCAAACAGTTCTTTCCTCTGGTCAATGGACCAGTTAGGTGGAACTAGTTGATGGCGATAATTGACATAACTTATTATACATTTCTTAAGAAGTATAAAATAATGACAGACTCAGTAAGTTTTATAATCTTTATCTAAATTAGGGGTTTTGAACCATCTCAAAGTGCTTCAGTACAAACACCCTCATTCACGGGAGTGCCAATTCAAAAATCTCTCAGATAACACTTATCAATTCAGATCCGCACAATAACTATGCTCAGAAAGAAGAGGATAGAGACAGAAGAGCATTTATCAAACGATGAATTTCATAATTACCAAAGTATGGTGTGAAGACCAACCCCCTGGCCAAAGGGCTGGTAAGGGCCTCCAAGGACAGATCAGGAGACAAAGGCTTCAGGACAGGAATCAGGACAGGATACTTCACCTCTCTAGTTACCGACGACTATGTCGCACCCCTCTCTGACACTCTCTTCCTCCTCGTGGTTCTTCCGCGATCTTCTTTCTAACCCACCCAATTTAAGTAGATGGTTCTGCATTCAGTTTCTTCATCAGCATTTCAGAGCACCACCCCGGCACACCCTGTCAGGCTTCTTCAACGCGCATCAAAGCTTCTTCATAACTTCCCCAAAGCTCGCTCGACTCGACTCAACCCTCTAACTAAACTACCTCAATTATACCTTTCCATAGGCATGTACCACCCATTAATGTTTCATTTTGCACAGAATACTAACTTCTGATTGGACAGGCGAGGGGGATGATCATCACACCACACTTATACTTCATTTATTCCCCTTAACCATTGTTTCCAAACTCCTCCCCTCAAACATTTATTCTGCCCTTCCTTTCCCATACATCTTTAAACTTTATTAATACAATTGTAACTGTTTTCTTGAATAAGTTCCTTCATATGAACTCTTCACCCTCATGTTCCCAGGGCACATCTCCGCCGACCTTGGACTCGTGACAAATTCTTAGTTATCCTCCAAGCTTCCGTATCAGGGCGCATGCGTCGCGCCACATCAGTTTGCTCGACTCAGACAACTTTAACAGGCCCAAATACGCACTAATAATAAAGTCGAAAAGGAAAAGTCTCAAAAATAAATGATTTCACTGTATACCACCAACCTCTACTCTGACCCATACCATTTGTTATTTCTCTCTCTGCATTTGCGTTAATTATAAACCCATTTTCTAATTTCAGCAAAGCAGGTGCCATGCATGTGAGCTTTCAAGCGGCCATTTTATAGCTCTTTGCGCAAGCGCCAGAATTTCCCTCCAATCGTCAGTACGTCATACTACGTAGATGCAGTAGACGCATGCGCAGTAAAGATCCCATGTTAAATGCGTTCTAGTCCTACGTCCGTGTTATTTGCAGTTAGTAAACACATAGGCAAGCTTCATTCTTTTCCCGCGTGTAATGAAAATGCATATTATTAATCACAAGACACGTCGTTAGTAATTCGCTAGTAAGTTAAATCGAGAGGATTGCTTCCGAGCAAGTCTCGTGTCCGAGTCCTTGCTCCATCAGTTTCACATATATTTTACTGAAATGATCCCCCCATTTATCCTCCATGATTACTACATCAATGGAAGCTGCGGCGGACTCCTTAAAGTAGGCTGTTAATGACTCCCCAAAAGGCGAAAATGTTATTAGACCTGCTAGCTTCAACTAAAGAAGCCCAACTTTCTTCCCTGGTCGTATCCCACCTATCTTGGAGGGTGAGTTAATAATTGTGCCTGCACTTTTGGATTTCACTGCTATCTCTTTGGACCACTGTAAGAATGGCTTTGAGCTTACCATGTTCCTCGGTGCATGTCTTATCAAACCAGCCTCCCTGCTTGGCCATGGAAAATGCGTAGGCCGACCTGTCAATTGGCCCTTAATGCAATGTGAGATGGAATTAAATGACCTCATAATTTCACTAAACTGTGCACCATCTTGTAAGCATGTCATAATATCATTGTATTTATTGTAATCACATCTTCAAATAACTTGTTGGATTCAATGGTACACCATTTAATTATGGGTCTATTCGATCTCACCACCTCAGGTCCGTTATCTGTTAAGACTTTCTGACCACTTGAGAACCCAGACTTTATTTAAAAATTAAGGGATTATGATCGCTTCATCAATTTTGAAATATATCATAAATCAGAGTAAAAATTTATATATGTTTAGAATATAAAATATCATCTATTCTATTAAGGTTTATTCTGTCAAAAATGTTTGGGATTTTTAAGACCTCTTGTGATCCAGGGCAGGAGTCAGAAGGCTTTATTTCTTGATAAAAGAATTCAAAGCCTTGCCAAATTGATGTGGGTAAAAGGAGGTGCGTCGTTGCCTCAAGTATCAATCATCCCACATACCTCTTTGGACGATGCCTATTCAATAAATGTGTGAATGATAAGTGAAACTCGGGTGGGATCAGGAATAGCGCTGTTTCTGGTTTTAGTAGAATAAAATGTTGCCTAGCTGGAAGAATACGGGTGGACCAATGACAACGGTGCACTTGTTCACCCTGTTACTGTGAAAAATCTCTGTCTTGAGAGTGCAGAAGCTCCTGTGGGCAAAGGAACCTGCTACTGCTCAGAAATTCTGAGAACCAGTCTGGAACAGGACAGTTTTCTGTGTATCTGAAGTGGAGTTGTTCGAAGCGCCAATGAAACTGAAATGAAGTACTGCAGTCTGCAGAACCAGTTCTGAACATTTGAAGAACTTTCCCTTTAACTAGATTAATTTGTCTTTTAGGAAATATTGGAACTTGAAAAAAAAATCACCTGTAGAGAATTTGGGAAAGGTGCCAAGAACACCCCAAAAAAAGAAAAAAACCCGCAGTTTCAAATCAGCATTTTTTCCCACTGTTAGCTATTTAGCAGGAAATTGGAGGTTACAATAAAACCACTCAACAGATGTTATGGACCTCATGAGACCTTTCCCGTCCTTCCCAGCTTGGCCAATGCCATCCTAGTAGGCCTCATGAAAATCGATAATCTCTTTAGCTTAATCTTGCACACAGCAGCTAGGCTTGTTACAAATGGCAGAAAAACTGACCATATAACACAAATACTAAAACAACTTCACTGGCTTCCTGTTGAGGTGAATATAACTTTTAAAATTGGATTCATAACTCACAAAGCCATACATTCAGGGCTCTCAAGGTACCTAAAATCAAAAATATGCACCTCTAGGGGCCTAAGGGTAATGATATGGAGAAAATGACTAATGCTTGTAAACACTTGATCAAAGAAAATAAAAACCGCCAAACAAGCCTTCTTATGTCTTGCATCCAAACTCTGTAACCAAATCCCTAAGGACATAAGAGCGATCCCCTACCAACTCACATTCTGCAAAAAGCTCTAAACTCACCGCTTCAAAACATATCTTCCATAGACTACATGAAAGAACCACAAACGATGATGATCAATAAGTGATGTTCATGTCTATTGTATAACTCTGAGCTCTCACTCATTTTAAGTGAAGCACCCCGAGTTGTACCTGTGGCTAAGGCTGTGCTCTATAAATGCCAGCAATAAATAGATACCGGGGTTACCCCAATGAGGATCTGCAACATTTTGAAAACTTTTTAATTCTGATGGTAAAAATTATGACTAAAATGACGCACCAACCTTCACTGGGCAGCAGTTCTGGGGTTTGTCACAAAAGATGTCTTAGTCTCCAGGGGACAGATTTATCAAATTGTCACGCAGCACAATGCAGCAAGATAACTTGCTGCAATGCCAGTCAGTCAGTCAGTAATAACTTTATTTCGGTCAATTGGACCTTAAAAGTACAACTAAAATTACATACAATTCATTTCCTTTTAAAATCGATTACAATTAAAAAAGAAAGCTCAAAAAAGAAAGCAAGGATGGCTACATAAAATAAGCACAGTTTAGATGAAACCTACACAAATGTGGCCTATCACAGATATATGGTATAGTCTGTTCGACTAGTTCCACGCATGGGAGAGCCTGATCATATAAAACAAATGATTGATCATAACTGGTAACAGTTCTGACGATACAAAGTACATATATAACATTGCGAGATTAGAGACAGAAAACAGAACCAGGTAAAAAAAAAAAACAAAAAAAAATATACATTTGATATATCAAAGCAGGTGATCTCAGATAAACAATAAAAATTAGTGGCCCATTAAATTCCTCATTACATTTGTGCATGGCTGAGGCCCTCATTTATTGCTATTGTTTTGTTTTTAAGAGGGTCCTACGAGTGCACCACATGGAGAATAGAAAACCTGCTACCGAATAAACTATCGGGAGGCTGGTATCGTGTTTAAATATCCTAAAAGCCTCGCAACAGCGTCTGGTCCCTAGGTTTCTGCAAATCTGGGCCAGCCACCGTTTTCTCACTTTGTGGTATCCGGGACAGCTAAAAAATACATGAAGGTCAGATTCTATTGGGCAATCACATGCCGGACACCCCAAAGTTTGTGAGCCGCCCCAGTTGTTTGTAAAGGAGCGGAGAGGCAAGACCCCGTATCTAAACTGCAAAAAGAGCTTTCTTGCAGTTGCTGGCTTGATGTCATTTAGGGCCGGCTCTAAGCTATACCTATCCTTGAACTCTAGGAAGGTTACAGTCAGTTTACCTGTAAGGGGTTTGATTGAAGCTGGGCTAATTTGAATTCCCCGTAGGAATCCCTCAGCATTTTCCTAGAGATTGAGGCACAGGCAACCTCCGGGTCATCCCAAAGATTGCCCCCTCCCAAGCTTGTTAACATATGACGGACATAGGAAAGCCAAGGTAATTTGCCCGCCCCTGGTAGGCTCAGCACCTCTCTTAATTCATCTCTGTATGCTACAAGTTCAGGGGTAACCCACAGGCATCGCCAGAATAGGAGGGGTCTAAGATTAGATTCATCCGCTATGGGCCTTACCCCCAGGTCCAGACTTAGCGGCGTGAGTGGGGTACTCTGTGGGAGACTAAACAGTTGCCTGAGAAAGATGTTTTCTGTCTGTGTAAGACTCTCAGAGCTACGGTGTCCCCACAGTTCTGCCCCATACAATGCCCCTCCCCTAGCTTGGACCTTGTAGATTTCTATGGCTGGACTCACAGATTTATAACTTGATTTGCACTGCACTGCGCTGCACTGTGTGACAGGGAGAGAGCAAGAATGTGCCTTAGCTACTAAGGTTTGGCTCATTCCTTCTCTCTCCCTGCGCTGGTGCACTGAGTGCTGCTTAGCACCAATGCAGCCACCCTTGCGCCATGGTGCAAAGGGAGCCTGTGTTACAGGCAGGATTGTTTTTGTGCAGGAAAGGACACCTTCCTGCACAAAAACAACCAAATGCATTTTCTTCTCTTTATGATTGCTGCCAAATGCAGCACATTTAGAAAGAGTGTTGGACCTAGCCCTTTCTATATGGTGTCCCCCAAAACCTTTTACCTTCACCCCTTCTGTTTTGCTGACTTAGTTTTTGTTGGCTTTACAACTCTGCACACTTGCTGATAAAAATTAATTATAGGAGGAAAACTACTTGTCGGGCAGTAGTGCATATACTAGTTGCATGCTAGCATTATATATTTTTGCATGAATTGTGTAAATCTGTGTGAATCCATGGATAGTAGATTTAAACATACAATTCATCACCATTGCATGGTGCAAACATAAGTATATGTTCTGAGGGTCCTAGTTTTCATGAAAAAGAAAAGGGCTATTGGTGACGGTTAATTTTAGTTGTTCAGGAATGTTACTATGTCGAAAAGTTTTTAGTTATGGGGTAATTTCCTATTTGCTTGTCTTTTCCTGCTAATTATTATTTTTTAAATTTGAGATCGCAGGTATCATACATGAGAATATTTTGGGCCACCTCTTTTACTACTGCACCAGATGACTCACTGAAAGTACAGGTGAATATACAAAAGAATTTATAACTAAAAAGACTTTGTCATTTATTTATAGTTCTTGTTTTCTTTTTATAGCTATATTTTAATTTGATTATTTGTATTGTTGCTTCTAGTAAGTAGCGCACTTGGAAATAGTTGCAATTCTTTTTTTCTTAGTTCAGTTTTTTTAGATGAACTCCTTTGTGAAAAACTGTTCTTCAGCTAATTAAAATGTCAAACTTTTCCCTGAAAAAAATGTGATTTTAAGGAGAAAATGTTTAGAAAAAAATGTTAACAGGGTTTCAACACTAAGGGGCTAATTAGGATGGCGGTCTGACTTTTGTCCGACCACCACCCTATCATAAACGGGACCACCCGACAGGCTGTCGGCGGTCCCGCCTGAGGCCTTAGGATGCGACCACCACCACGGCGGTCACAGTGCCTATGTTTTGCATTGCAGCGGGTGCTAGCTGCAGCACACTCCGCAATGCAAAAAGGGGACACTTTACATATCCCTGCACTATGTGGCACGCACCATGCAGTGCCTGCCACATGGTGCAGGGATATGTAGGGGGGCACCATAGGTGCCCCCCAAAACCCACAGCTTAGGGCCAGGGGGGGGCCACTACGGGCCCCCAAAGTCCCTTTCCGCCTGCCTTTTCATGGCGGGTTAACCGTTATGAAAAGGCGGGTGGAAAGGGACATCATAATCCTTACAGCAGTGCCTGGCAGGCACCGCCACCATTGGAGGGATTGGATTTCATTCCGACGCACTGGCGGGCTCAATGTGCCCGGCGGATGCGTGGTGGTTGGTATTTCCGACCGCCAACCACCCGTCCGCCATGGTAATATGGCAGGAGGAATACATGGTTCCAATAGCGGTAGGACCGACACCAACGGGCTGTTGGTGGCGGTCCCACCGTCATAGTAATCAGCCCCTTAATTATTTGGCTGTGATGAAAGAAATATTCACCTAAAAGAAGTATAGAGGTTTGAGCAGTTTACTAGGGTATCACTATATTTTTAGAATTTATTTAAGATATTTTTTATTGAGAGTAAGGTGAATTTCCAAAAGTAATTTGTGTGGCGATTAGAAGCTAAAGTGTAATATTTTAGTATGTTAAGAGGACTTTAAAAATCCTTTCAATCAAGATTTTGGAAAACTAAGTAATTTTTGTTATTATTACTTAATATATAAAAAGAGAGAACGATGATGACAAATTTAATTATGCCCTTTTACCAGTTAGGTGGCACTTTTGTGCTAAAGGTTTCTAGATCCCTCCAGTACTACTGACCGAAAATGTTCTTCTCATGAGTGCTCCCAAAATATGCTGGTGCGAGGTAATTCATAATTACGGTTATGATTTTTGTATCAAAATTTGACTCAAGCAGTTTTAATTGTTGAGTACTGTCATTTGATAAATTAAAAACCGTACAACGTACATATAAATGTCTCTCTCTTAGTAGAGGAATGAGAGTTGGAATAAGTGACCACATTCATTTTAATATTAATATATTTTATTTCTCCAAAAACAAATATGTTGCACTGCAAGATGCTAGTGATAATTGACATTATACTTGATATAAAATAAGTTTTTAAAGCTTTATTTGCATACTGTGTTGTAAATAGTTTAATGGAACATAAAGAAATGTTTTACAGTACTGTTAAAATTGGACTACTTTACATCGCGATGTAATGGTAGTTGTGGTAAAAACCAGGATGTAAAACAGCAAGGGGCTTATTGCGATGTCAGTCGGAGATGGCTCTGACCGACACCGTCTCGGACTTGGGACCAACCGACCTCTGGTAGGCGGTTTCAACTGCCTGATTGCGATGTGACCGTACACTGTTCAGTCGGATACTCCCATTTCTCTATGGGAGCTTGTGTTGCGGCCGTAAACCGGCCGTAATACAGGCTCCCATAAAGAAATGGGTGTGTGTGTAAAACACTGCCCCCTGTGGCAGACACACCATGGTGCCTGCCACACAGTGCATGGATTTACAGGGGGGCACCCCAGGTACCCTCTCGGCCACCAACCATAGGCAGCGGAGGCAAGCGGGCCTTGCTAGGGGCCCTCAAAGTCGCTTTCCGACAGCCTTTCCGTGTCGGACAGGCCGGCACGGAAAAGCTGTGGGAAACCGAAATTATAATCCCAATGGCAGAACCGCCGTCCATAGGGGATTATGGTGCAGTTCAGACTGGCCGGAAGACTCCGAGAGCCGGTCGGAACCGCATCAGAATGACCAACCGGTTCATGCTCCGACCGCCGACATCGTAATTCGTCGGTCGGAACGCTAACCGACGTTGTTGGTGGGTAAGCCTCCGACCGCGGTCGGAAAGCTTCCGACTAGTAGTCAGAGGCTTTCTGACCGACATTGTAATCGGCCCCCAAGTTGTTAAACCCTTCTCTGCTAGGCCTTTTCCTCCCCTGTGCTAAGCCTTTTTTTTGGGCTATTTGGGGTAGTGTGCGCTTAGGCCCCTGTAACGTTTTGTCCACATAAGGTATCTTCGTCAAATTTGCGCCCGTTTTTTCAAATACCCTGAGGATTCTAAAGATACCCACGGTTTGTGTATTCCCCTGGAGGGGACCCAGAAATTAGCCAAAATACAGCTAAATTTTGTTTGTTGTAAAAAATTGCTGCAGAAGAAAGTGTCTGCTTTTTTCCCTGCAAATGGCTTCAACAAAGAGTTTGTGGTGCTGAAATCACCATCTTCTCTGCTTTCAGGGACAGGCAGACTTTTGTCAGAAAACCAACATTTTTTACACAGTTTTGGCATTTTACTGGGACATAGCCTATTTCTAATATTTTTTGTGCTTTCAACCTCATTCCAGTTAGTGGTAGAAATGGGTGTGAAACCAATAATGGATCACAGAAAGCTAAACATTTCTGAAAACTAAACACAATTCTGAATTCAGCAAGGGGTCTTTTGTGTAGATCTTTCATGCTTTTTTTCATAGAAACTAACAGTTGAAAATAGAAAATATTGAAATTGAGTTGAAAAAAACAGCCATTTGTACCAACATTTTCACCTGTAACTTCTTCTCAGTATGAAAGATTTTTGGAAGCAATGTACCGTTAAATCCACTGGACCCTTCAGGTTGTGGAGCTATATAGGACTTGTAGGTTTGCCAAGAACCCGAGGAACCCAGAGCCAATAACTGAGCTGCATCATGCCATGGTTTTTCATTGTGTACCGGGTATATCGCAATTCATTTGGTAAAATATAAAGTGAAAAATAGGTACCAAGGAACCCAAATATAATGGGAACAAAATATAGAGTTTATAAGCAGTGTTTTTTGCCCGTCTCCAAAATTGTGGGTACCCATACAAGCAGGTGAATTAGAGGTCATTTTTCAAAATGACTTCTTTTATTACAAATTGTGTCATTTGGAAGGCAGAAATGCAAAGAAAGTCAATCGGTAATAACACTTGTTCTACTATTCTGTGTTCCGCTAATTCTCCCAATAAAAACGCTATGTCACTTGTGTAGGTAGGCCTAGTGTCCGCGACAAGAAACGGCCCAAAACACAACGTGGACACATCAAATTCTTCCAGTGAAAACTTTTGCAATGTGCCTCGCTGTGGATTTTGAACCCTAGCTCAGGCGGCACCTAGAAAAACCTAGCAAACGTATACATTTTTGAAAACTAGACACCCAGGGGAATCCAGGATGGGGTGACTTGTGTGGCTCTCACCAGGTTCTGTTACCCAGAATTCCTTGCAAACCTCAAACTTTGTAAAAAAGACACATTTTCCTCACATTTCTGTGATGGAAAGTTCTGGAATCTGTGTGGATCCAAAACTTCCACCCACCCCGCATTCTCCAAAGTCTCCCAATAAAAATGGTACCTCACTTGTGTGGGTGGACCAAGTGCCCGCAGCTGAGAAGGGCCCAAAACGTTTTGTGGAGACATCAAAATTACCCATCACAAAACGACCTGGTTTTGCAAGGGTGGACACCTGGGTTTTTAGCCTCGGTCTCAGCGGCCATCTGGGGAAACCTTCTAAACCCACACATTTATAAAAAAAAACTAGACACCCGGGGGAGTCCAGGGAGGTATGGCTTGTGTGGACCTCCCAAAGTTTTCCTACCTAGAATCCCCTGCAAACCTGAAATTTAGCTGAAAAATTAATTGTTTTTAAAATTTCTGTGTGAGAAAGTTGTGGGATCACTGGGCTGACACAAATTTCCTACCAACCAGCGTTCCCCCAGGTCTCCCGATAAAAATGGTAACTCACTTGTGTGGGTGGGCCAAGTACCCGGGACAGGCAAGGGCCCAAAACATGTTGTGGAGACATCAAAATTACCTATCACAAAACAGCCTGGGTTTGCAAGGGGCACCTGGGTTTTTGGCCCTGGGCTCGACGACCATCTAGGGAAACCTACCAAACCCACACATTTCTGAAAACTAGACACCTGGGGGAGTCCAGATATGGCTTGCGTGGACCCCCAAAGTTTTCCTACCCAGAGTCCCCTGCAAACCTGAAATTTAGCTGAAAAAATCAATTGTTTTTCAAATTTCTGTGTGGGAAAGTTGTGGGATCACTGGGCTGACACAAATTTCCTACCAACTAGCGTTCCCCCAGGTCTCCCGATAAAAATGGTACCTCACTTGTGTGGGTGGGCCAAGTTCTCGCGACAGGCAAGGGCCCAAAACATATTGTGGAGACATCAAAATTACCTATCACAAAACGACCTGGTTTTGCAAGGGGGGGGCACCTGGGTTTTTGGCCTTGGGCTCGGCGGCCATCTAGGGAAACCTAGCAAACCCATACATTTCAGAATACTAGACACCCAGGGGAGTCCAGGGAGGTATGGCTTGCATGGTTCCCCTAACGCTTTCCTACCCAGAATCCCCTGTAAACCTCAAATTTAGCTGGAAAAAATCTAATTTTTCTCACGTTTCTGTGTGTGAAAATTGTGGGATCACTGCACGGCACAAATTTCCTATTACTCAGTGTTCCCCTCAGTCTCCCGATAAAAATGATACCTTACTTGTGTGGATGGGCCAACTGCCTATGACATGGAAGGGCCAAATACGTGTAGAGATTGAGGGGGGCACAAATCGGGTCCAAAAGGGCAGTTTATTTATACGTTTTTAGGCTGACGCTACGTTGGGCCCCCGCACAAGCGAGGTATCATTTTTCTCGGGAGACCAAGGGGAATGCTGGGTAGTAGGAAATTTGTGCCTGCACGGTGATCCTACAACTTTCCCACACAGAAATGTGAAGAAAATGTGACTTTGTAAGTAAATTTGAGGTTTGCAGGGGATTCTGGGTAAGAAAACACTGGGGGATCCATGCAAGCCACACTGCCAGCCAATAGTCAGTACATGCACACCACCATCCACACACACCACCAACCAAGCGCCATCCACGCACACCGCCTGCCAAGTGCCATCCAAGCACACCGCAAACCAAGTGCCATCCACACACACGCTAGCCAAGCGCCATCCAGGCACACCGCCAGCGAAGCGCCATCCACATACACCACCAGCCAAATGCTATCCATGCACACAGTCAGCCAAGCAATATCCACGCACACTGCCAGCCAAGTGCCACCCACACACACCGCCAGCCAAGTGCCATCCATGCACAATGCAAGCCAAGCAGGGCCGGACTGGGAACAGCAACCAGCCCTGGCAGATTGCTGCTCGACTGGCTCTGGGGGTGGCGTGCTAGTAAAAAGCACCGCTCCCGCTTTTGTTACTGGGGCCCAATATTGCAGCACTGCTGCAAAACTGGCCCTCAGTGACAAAACCGCCCCCACGGCAAGAAAACCACCCCCCACCTCTCCGGCCCACCGGGGAAACACCTGGTGCCCGCTACAGCCAGTCCGGCCCTGCAGCCTAGCACCATCCATGCACACAGCCAGCCAAGCACCAGTCCACGTACACCGCCAGCCAAGCGCCACGTCAAGCACAACACTTGGCATGCGCCAATCTACACACACCGTCATCAAGCGTGAGTCCACCCACATCATTAGCCAAGTGCAGGTCCACACACCCTACCAGCAAAATGCCAGCCAAAGGTCAGTACACGCAAACCATCAGCCAAACTCCAGTTTACACACACACACAAACTCTCCCTGGTTTCTAGTGGTTTTCTGTCCCCGCTTAGGTGCAAATGAGACTAAAAATATCACTGAAACAGCCAAAATGTGTGCCTACAAAAAAGGGAGCAACCCTTGCCTATGGGGCTTCTCACTGGCATGCCCATGAACATATCCCTTGTGCCTGGTGTGCTTTCTGCCTCCCCCCGGGGGCTATTGTCCCGATCTGCCTTTCGGGGTAGCAGAAAGACTTTTTTGGGGGTGGGGGCATTAGCATGCCCTTTTCTCGGTAGCCCCAACCCCTTAGTATAAAAAAAAAACCCTGGTGCCCAGTCGACTTTCTGCCTTTCCGGGGGGCAGATTAGAGACTATGCCCCCATCTTCCTCCCGGGGGAGGCAGAAAGACTGTGGCTAATTTTTATGGAGGGTGGAGGCATTGGCATGCCCATTCTGGGCAGCCCCCACCCCTACATATAATAAAAAACATAATCCCTGGTGCATAGTCGGCTTTCTGACCCCCCCGGGGGCAGATAAGGCAGTGTTGCCCCCATCTGCCTCCCATTGATGATTCTCCCCTTTCCAATGATACCTCTCCTGTCTTTCTACATGCTCTGGGGGCTGAGATAGCCCCCTGAGCACATAGAAAGAGAAACTGAAATGAGCCTACCGGCTCATTTCAGTTTCGGTTTCACTGAAATGAAGTCAGTGCAACGTGCGCGCTGATCGTCATTTCAGGGAAACCAACTAAACAGCCTCGGGAGCTGGGAAAGCGCTTCCCCTGCTCCTGAGGCTGTTTAGGGGGAAAGGGAATCCCTCAGGTGCCCGCACCAGAGGGATTCCCTGTGCACTGGCGTCGGACGCACAGGAGCCGTCCGACGCACATGAGCACTTTTTCATCGGACGGCTCCCGCACGTCCGACTCATGGAAGGCGTTAAGAATCCCTATATATTCTCAATTGCTCTGAGTTACTGTTTAATGGTAAGATATTACAGCAAGAAATTGGATTAATTTTGGGGTGGGTGGCTACTCACAAGGATGAACACAACCCTTGTCAGGGTGAATCCTCAAAGGGCCAGATGTACGACCCTAAATTGCATGCGCAAACGGGTTAGCGACCCGTTTGCGCATACAAAAACAAATAGGGCCATGTACAATTCCTATTTAGTGAGTCCCAATTTATTTGCGACTTGCTAAATAGGAATTGCGACTAGCTATTAGGAAGGGGCGTTTCAAGGGCGTCCCTTCCTAATAGCGACTCTCTACCCCATGTATGAATGTTTTGCAACCGCAATTGCGGTCGCAAAACACTCTCAATTTACTGCCCTCTTTAAGATGGTGGTAATGCACTCGCAAATGGGAAGGGGTCCCCAGGGGACCCCTTCCCCTTTGCAAATGCAGGGGAAAATATTTTTTAGGGACCACTACCTGCCCTTAAAATATGAAACGAAAACGTTTCATTTTCTTTTTTTAAATGCATTCCGCTTTCCTTTAAGGAAAACAGGCTGCATTTAAAAAAAACTGCTTTATTTAAAAGCAGTGTCAGACATGGAGGTCTGCTGAGCCCAGCAGGCCACCATCCCTGGGCGGGCCAGCCATTCCCAATGGGGTCGCAAATTGCAAGTGCCTCATAAATATTCATGAGGCATGCAATTTGCGACCCCATTGGGAATCGCAAACAGTGTCTCAGACACTGTTGTACATGGCATTGTGCGACTCACAAATTGCGACTCGCAATCGAGTGCAATTTGCGAGTCGCAAATTGTCATGGACGTACATCTGGCCCAAAGTCACTAAATTAACCTGAGCTCAATCCGTGGTAACTATGACACAGAACAGACAGGCCTAACTAAGGGCAATGTGAAAAGTATTTATGCAATACCAAGGGAGTAACAAAGTCACGATGCAAAACATTAAAAATGTCCTGGATGCAAGAGGAAGCAGGTCAAGTCTTCCAGGTCTCCTCCCAGGTCACAGACAGCAGATCCAGTCCCTCTTCTGTACTATTTCAGGTCTAGTAGTGTTCTGAGGAGTGTACTGGGGATACCACATTAATGACTTGCCCCAGCTTGTGGGTGGGGAGGACTCCTAGCTTCTCCCTAGCCAATGAAGTAAAAGTCCCCAGTGGTTATCCTACCCACGTTTGCAGCATTTCCTGTGTGTCATACTGCAAACAATACCATAGCACGCCCCTTTTCCTAGATCCAAGATGTAGAAACTCTTCTTCTCTTATGCAGAGCATGTGTGCCCATCCCAGAAGTGTGGCCAGGGAAATGAGCACCCTATCCTCTATGATCATGCTAATCCAGTTCTGGGGGCAGCACCCCACCCAATGGGATTGGTGCCTTCCCAACTGGGGGAACAAAAGATGTGGCCCATCCAGGTGTCATCTGCCATCTGCCTGTGGCAAGAGATGCCCCTTTTAAGTAAATTAAGTTTCTGGGCACAGCCCAAATGGTCATCGTGAATGATGAACAAAGACACCTCCATACATCTAGACCTTTTTCTGTGCTCTGGGAGGAGTTTTCACACCTCATTCAGTGCTTGAGCACTCAGGGGGCTGCAGCTGGAGGCTAATGCAAATTAGCCTCCAGAGCATTTAGGCAGAGAAAAGGTAAATTTCTAAAAGTACCTTTTCCTTAATATATATAAAAAATCTGATTACACCATTATACTGGGCTTTTAATAAATATTAAAAATAAAGGTTTAATCATGCTTCTAGCTGGTCCCTACCCTGAGATAGCAGAGTTAGTATTTAACATTGCTTACCAGTGTTTCTCTATGGGCCAGCCAGCCTTCCTACAGTAAAAATAGCTTTTGTGGCCTGGTCACTGTGAGGACATGTTAACATTAAATTTCTACATAAACTACTTTTTTTGTTTTTCTTTTTTTGGGGGATTTTTATTTTTCAGTTTTGAGATTATACAATAGACATATAAAACAACACCCACTGTGCAATCGGTGGCCGGAAGGACCATTCAGGTCAGTAAACATGGTAACAGTTGCATGACAGCAAGACATAGAATGCAATCATCAATAGCATTGGGGGCGTGCTCAATGCTGGGTATTATAACAGTGACAATACATGTAAGACATTAGCATACAGAATAAGGGTTGAGCTGGCATGATGTGAAAAAAGCATTCTCAATCAATCTGAATCCTGGTGTTCTTGTAATAAGAGGTACTCTCAGAGGGGCTGCCAGATGTCCTTGGGTCTGACCGTGGAAGGCTGCAATGAGGCGTTCACCTCGCCAGTGGGATCGCAGTGTATCATGCTTTTCAGCCAATCAGAGGCAGCGTTAACTGCCCGATTGTACTGTGATCTCACGTTTTGCTAAAAGCAGTGTGGCCGATTCACAGAACTAATCTGAGATAAAATCCTAAACTTACTACTTTTGGTATTCACAGAAGGCATTTAGTAGTAGTAAAGTTAGGACTCCTAACTTTACTACTACTAAACTGAGATAAAATCCTAAACTACAAATGCCTTCTGTGAATACCAAAAGTAGTAAGTTTAGGATTTTATCTCAGTTTAGTAGTAGTAAAGTTAGGAGTCCCAACTTTACTACTACTAAATGCCCTATGTGAATACCTAAAGTAGTAAGTTTAGGATTTTATCTCAGATTAGTTCTGTGAATCGGCCCGAGTGCTATTGCAGTGAATCTGTGAACCCCATGCAGTACATCCTTTACATACCCCTGCAGGGCTAGAAGGGGGTCTGGCCATGGGTCAGTCTCGACCATTGAGAGTTGTGAGAATATTGTGCTCAAGTATTTGCCCACAGGGATGCAGGTCCACGTCAGTTGGGCAAAGTCGGTGCCTTTGGCTTGGCATTTATGACACCTAGAGGACCTCGAGGGATGTATCTTAGCTAGGGCACTGGATGTGGTATATGCGTGTAGTAGAAACTTATTGAGTATGAGTTTATGTCTGTGGTTGGGAGAGATACGTTTGGTTTGATTGCAGCAATACGACCAGATTTTATCAGACAGGGGGCACCTCAGTTTGTGCTCCCAAGTCTCCCTGAGCTTCCGTCCCACTCAATAGTAGGGCTATGCAAGAGTGGTACAGCTTGGATACCAATCATCCCCGTCAGGGTCAGTTATCATCAACGTTAAGGGGTGAACTCCTCTGGTGCCAGTAGGTAGGAGGGGACCTGCGCATGCAATGCGCTGTGGACTCGACGCAAAACAAAATTGTCTATAAGGGTGGGGTCTGCAAACTGTATGTCGTCTGCATCTGAAAGGTCATGACCATCCGGAAAAAGATCCCCCAGTGTGTGTAGGGCATGTTGTGCCAATGTGCGGTGAACCAGCCTCTCCTGAGTGGGGGGGCAAAGGTTATTTGCCAATGGTTATTTGTCAACAGCTGTTGTATTCCATATAGGTACCCCAATATAGGCTCGGGTAACATCCCAACCTTTCACCTATATTCATCCCTACACTACATACATAACGGGCTGCTAGGACTGACCCTTTACCTAGTTACGGTACTGCTTACAGAACGTGGGGTTTTCCCTGACCAAATAGCCTCATACATTATGCATGAGGATCCTTGGATTCTTGGAATCTCAGCAGGGCTACCATCTCCTGCATAATAACTATGTACAAGATTCATTCCCAACGTCATCCTTAGTCCGACAGTGGCACAGCAAGATAGAACCCCTGGAGATACTTTCGGGTATATAAACATCACATCTTGCTGAGAGAGAAGAGAGGAGATCAGGACTTCCATGCCGACACACTGACGCGAGACACTGAAGCACCCTGCATGCAGATACTCCAGCTCGCAGTGGTCTGACATCCCTTGCGGGGTGTCCAACCCGAAACCAGGACGGGGTCCCACAGTTTCTCACTTCAGGTAATAGGGGTTGACTCTATCCAAGAGGGATTCTTGGCTTAACACCTACAAATGCTAGGTACATATAGGTACATCTAGATAGGATTGCATTGTAGGAGTACGCATTTTATTATCATGTATTTTATGTACTTACCTGTATTCATGGTTACAGCAAAATGGTAGAACTCTACCATCCTTTTACTTTCCTAGTGCTTCTAATCATCTATATCTGTTACTGTCTAATGATTGTTTCAGAACACCTATTTTACACTAGAATAACGACTGTTCAATAAATACTTATTGAAAACGTCCCTACTGTTTATTCTGTGTATCTCTCTGAGACTAAGTGAGCACGAGTGACTGAGGGAAAAGTAGTACACTGTTTCCACGGTCCTGAGGGATCAGGGTTGTCATGTTCGATAGTTGCCAAGAACTATTCTCTCCTTGGTAACAGGGGTTTCTAGTGGCACTGTGAGGTAGCTGGTACACAGGCCAACATACCCAGTGGGGGTGTCTAGAATCAGTCTGAGACCAATCCTGCAGTGTATGTTGTCTAAACGCGCAAATCCTGTATAGGTTTTATAGGAACTACACGACACGGCAAGGCGGGGGAATAAAGAAGTCCGGATTAGCTTTCTCCATGCCCAGTATGTGATGGAGAGCATCTAGATATCGTTTGGATCTAGTGGGGTTACCATCGCAGTATGGAGCGGAGTCCTGATCATGTTCAGGCTTGGTATAGGGTAGCCGGGAATCGCTTTGGTACCAGTGATATGCAAAGTAGCATTGCGCCACTAACTAGCAGATTTGGAAATGTGGTACATCAAACCCCCCTTGATCATACGGTAACACTAAGGCATCCCAACCAATCCAGGATCTGCAGCCTCCCCAGATCAGATGTAGCAGGAGGCTACGTAGCGCGATAAAAAATGTGTTGATTAGGGGAGTCAGTATATTTAAAATGAGATGCAGGAAGCGGGGGATCACTACCATTTTGATGATGGCTATGACCCCTCGATCTGTGTTGTCAATGTATCTATGTCTGGGCCACAGTTCACCCAAATGACTTGTTCTTTATTCTGATGGAGCTGAATGCCCAGGTATTTGACTGGGTCATTGCACCACCTCAAAGGGAACTCGCAAGAAAACTGTTTGGTAGAGTCAGTGAGTGGGAAGATCTCGGTTTTATTCCAGTTTATTGTAAGGCCGAAGAATCCCCCAAATCGAACGATCTTGTGGATTATGGGGGGCATGTTGTCTGCTGGGCCGCAGACAGGTAGTAGGATGTCATCCACGTATAGAGATAGGAGGAGCGGGCCTGGCTTAAGTTGCAATCCTCGATGGAGATGTTTTTCCTGGAGATGCCAGACCAGGGGGTCCATGGCTATTATGAAGAGCAGTGGGGACAGGGGGCAATCCTGCCTGGTCCCTCTGGTGATGTCAACAGCAGTTGTGGGTGAGCCATAGGTCCCTATATGTGCAACAGGCTGCAAGTACCATAGCATGATGAGCGCAATGTACCCATGGGGCATTCTGAGTTTGAGCAGCGTGGCCTGCAGGAATGGCCATTCCAACAAGTCAAATGCTTATTCCACATCCAGCAGGGTCACTGCTGTTGGGACCGCTAGGGTAATTTAATTCAGCACTGATAAATACGTATGCATAGTCAAAGAGGTGGAGAGACGGGGGGTGATTCTCGACTGCAGAGAAGAGATGACCTGATCTAAGAAAACCAATAACCAGGACGCTATAACTTTCGCCAATATTTTGTTTGTATGAGGTACAATATAGAGGGTCCTTAAAAGGTTTCACCAATAGTGTGATTACAGCATCACGCAGCGTCAGGGGAGAACACCAACATCCAGGGATTCAGCATACAATTCATGCTAATGGGATGCAAGCAGGTGCTTATAAGTCTTATAATAAACTGTGTGAGGCCGTTGAGTTCGGGGGCCTTAGATCTGTTGAGGGAGTTGATCGCCTGTATGATCTCTTCACTAGAGATTGAATCACTGAGGAACTGCCGCTGGGCATCTGTGATCCAAACCATGGCAATTTCTATGAGGTAGTCTGACCTAGCTGCGAGGAGAGCGGGAAGTCTACAGGTGTGTGTAGTTGAGGAGCTAAGCCAGGATTTCAGCATTCCCAGTCACCCTAGACCCGTCGGGGCGCTGCAATTCAGAGATAAATGCACTGCCCATGGTTGGCCGGAGCAGCCGCGCTAGTGTACAACCCAGGCGCTCACTTTCACCATACCGAAGTGCTTTAGCGTGTTTACCCAGAAAGGCCACTTCCCTCTTGGCCACCTCTTGGAACTCGCCCAATAATGTTTTGTGGTTCAGCAGTTGCGGTCACTGCTGTGCATCCACGTTGTTGATTTCTTGCAGCTCAGCCTCTATACGAGCCAGAGCATTATGTATGTCACGCAGTACCCCCGAATGTTTGGATATGCATATACCCATGATGTATCCCTTAAAGGCTTCCCAGATGCTGGCCTGTGAGGAATCCAAACACTTGTTCAGTTTAAAGTATTCCATGATAGATGCATGCAGCTCGGACCTGAATACCTCGTCCAGCAAGGTATTGCACGGGAAGCGTCATGGGTGCTCTGTGCCCTCCCATATGGCAACCTCAGGATCATCTAGATGGAAGCATGATCAGAAAGCTTGCACAAGAATTGTGTCACGTTGGACAGCTAGGGAGTGACAGAGGCAGAAAGCAACCAGTTGTCTATGCGGGACCATGCATTGTGAGTGGCGGAGTAGAATGTGTAATCTGGTGTGGTGGCATCAGTCAGACACTAGGCATCCTTAAGGATGTAAGTGTCAAAGAGTTCATGAAGGGTCTGCAAGGAAAGCAGTTTGCCACTCAGGTTATGGTCGAAGAGTCAAGGAGGGGATCTAATATAAGGTTAAGGTGGCCCCCCAGTATGATATGGTCTACCTCCACACGGCTGAGCAGAAACAATAGGTCTTGAAAAAATTCTGGAGAGTCTGCGTTTGAGGCATAAGTAACACACTGTGGCCTGCCAAGGCGACTGCGATGTATCTACCGTTGACATCGAAGTAGTGGGCAGTGGGGCGAAAGGGGATGGAACTGTGTATTAGGATGCAAACCCCACATGAGTAAATGCTGTAGTTTGAGAAGTAGCGGTGTGGGCCCCAAGAAGATGCGAAAGTATGTGCTTGTCTGAGAGAGAGGTGGGTGTCTTGTAGGAATGCAATTTTTGTGCCATGACGGGTGAGATATTGGAGTACCTGCTTGCCTTTGAGTAGGTTGTTGATGCCTCTATTGTTCCAGGAGAGGAAGGAGAGCTCAACCTAATTGCCCCAGCTGGTACTAGGTGGTGCCAAGCAATATGATGTGGAGTGGCGCAGTGATGTATTCCCCTAAGAATGGTACCTTCCTATAAAGCAAGCTATCAGACATTAACAAAACCCCAAACAACAAATCCCTCCCGCCCCCATCCCACACCAGGCATGAGGATGCCCAGCTGATCCCTACCCTATATCCATAATCAAAAACCAAGAAAAACAAATACTCAACAGTCAAAGAAGTGGTGTACACCTAGGGGGTAAACAATGCTGCCACAGCTGAGCCCCATTTACACCTCAAGGGTGAAGCAATAGGGACTGAGAAGGGGCCATGCCCTGTAGAAAGAGTAGGAAGAGTAGGGCCAATTAGGCAGCCAGCAGATGGAAACCAATACATAGTCATGGCGGGGTGGCCGTGGGCGGTCATCAGGCGGATGATCTGATGTACTGCAGCATGATAAGAGTCAATCAGGAGGGGTGAGATCTAGGCTGGATGAGGTGTGCAGATCTGGGGAGGAGTGGCCAGGTGCATCATGGTGGGGGGGCACCCTTTTCCCGTATTGTTTGCAGAAGGTTAGAACCTCTGCTGGTGAGTCAAAGAAATGGGCCATGCAATTGATGACCACCCGCAGCTGGTCCTGGTATAACATGTTGTATGTCAGCCCCAGTTTCTTCAGCATGCTTTTGGCCTCTGCATATTTGTGAGATGCATCCTGTGCCGCCATGGTGAAATCAAGGAAGAAGGAGAGTTTGTAGCCCTGATATTTCACCTAACCCATCTCACGTGCCAGGCGGAGTGCTGTGTCACGATCCCAATAATTCAGGAGCCAGGTAATAATAAGGCATGCGGCTGCTCCAGGAGAAGGCAGCAGGCCTAGGGATCGGTGGGTACGCTCTACCATGAAAGTTAGTGTGAAGTGTTGGCGACCAAAGAGATCAGACAGGAGGTTCTCGCCAAATATGCCCATGCACCCAGTGTCCGTGGACTCTGCAACTCCCAGGATGCACAGATTGTTGCAGGTGGATTGGGCCTCTAGATCCTCATTCTTAATAGCCACCATCTTAAGAAGGCATTGCAGTTTCTCCAGCCACTTGTTAACTGCTCCTGCCCTATCCTCCAGGGTCAAGATGCTCTCCTTGGCTTCATTGAGCCGGACATTTTGGCGGTTCAGGCGCTCCCCTATGTGATCAGGTCTGTTCATGAGGGTATCAAAATGGGCGTCTATAGAGCGGAACCCTGCATGTAACCCTGCCATAATGGCAGCAGTCTCCAACAAGTGCCCCAATCCATGGGGACCAGCACACCCCCGTCTATATCAGACATGGCCCTGGAACCGTCTGTCTCCCTGGTGCGCTCAAATGGGAGATTTTGTTGTTTAGGGCCGCCTCGCCTCATGGCGAGGGCTGCTCTGGATGCAGTCCTGTTCCTGTGCGGACAGCAGGGCTCCCACCCATGAAGCAGGCATGCCAGCTGGGTTAGTCCCAACAGGTCACACCGTCAGCAGGGGTGTCCCGCTCGATCCTCAGTGAGCACTGAGGGAGGTGTAGAGCTGGGCAGGAGATAGGCGCAGACCGCAGAGACCGGGCAAGCACCAGCCGTGGGCCAGGCAGCAGCATCGCCGTTCAGCTCCACCGGGCCTGTCTGCCTCCGGGGCAGGAAGCAAGGTGTGGCGACTTAGGATTTGCCAGCCCGCCTCGAGCAATGCCCATCCCCCCAGTATTAGCCGCGGGGTCCTCGGTCAGGCGCAGCAGTGGGCGGTGAGGAAGGCGGCAGAAGGACCGGGGCTGCGCGGGGTGCGGGCATGCAAAGAGTAGGCTGAGCAGGGATCGATCAGCCTCGACGGTCCCGCTAATCTCCCCAAGCACAGCCATCTACGGATGTCACCAAGCATGCTGACTGCCTCCTATAGATCGGGCGATCCGGTGTCTGCCACACGCAGCATTTGGCCTCACCAAAATTAGACCGAGGGGATGCCAGGAATGAGGCTAGAGTCGGGCACCGGCACTCACTGGTGGAGTCCAATGGGGAGATGTGCAGAGGTCCTCCTGCTGCAGCAGCGCAAGTCGTCAGCCAGCCCTGGATGCACTCCCTGGGCCTGCACCCCACCTCGCTGGGGCCCCTGATGCTGGGCCACGGCCCAGGATGGCCCCCCAGACACGAGGAGAGGTCACCGCTAATACAATTTATGCACCCCAATGGAGGGCACGCATAGCGGGAGATGTGGGGGCAGCATTGGCGGCCAAGCGGAGGCTCGATAGCCAAGGTCAGCCTCATGATTCAGCGCTCACGCCCCACTGCGGCAAAAAGTTGCTCCGCTCCAGCCTTCTGCCATCACTAGTCACTGGACATGGCTTCCGATGGCCATGGATGTGAGTTGGGGCCTTTTCTTGCTCCTAGTAGGGACTACAGTCACCAGAGCTACTTCACTGAGTGGCCATCTTGGTCGCCATATAGGCCACACGAAATAAACTGCTTTAAATTCCATGCACCCTGCCTTACTGGTCATATGGCCTACATAGTGTGACTTATTATAGCCTTATAGTCAGCTGCTGAGGGTTATACCTGTTGTTAAAGGCCCTGAACCCAAGTTATAGGCCCGAGCCACAGGCGTGGGCCCATAAAGAGGGTGAGGGCCTAATTTAACAACAGGTATAGCCCAGGGAAGAAGGGCTAAAAGGCTATTAGAACATTCCACTGGCTAAGTGTAGGATGCTCTAATTTAAAAAGGGAGAAACAGAAAGACAAACATTGGATTGTTGGACCAAAAGGTTTACACCAGCCATTACAAGCCTGAAGAAACTCCATTGCTTTCAGTGGAGCTCTCAACATTCCAATGTTCTAATATTATTTAAAAGTGAGGTTTTGACCTGTCAAAAGGGTTTATTTTAGCAGGTTGAATTGCAGTTTTTAAACTGCTACAGTCAGACTACAATGGTAGACCAGTTGCTATGATTACACTGCCACTGTAGTGAATGGCACCATAGGTTTTTTAGTGCCCTGGTGGCCTTTAATTTACAGGCCTTGTTACACCTTGTATCATATAGTTAGAGATAAGATCAATATACAGATAAGGAGAATGCCAATTTTAAAAGGGGGCACAGTCACTTTACTATTGGTTAGCTGGTGTAAAGTGCACAGAGTTCTACAGCCAGTAAAGGCAAATAGGGCAAAACTCTGGGGGTACACTATGTAAAGGATGATCATTTCCTACAATTACATTTCTATATCTTACCAGTTTAAAGGCAGACTTATTGTGATGGATAATGGTTATTTTTAAAAGTGTGTTCTCTCTCTTCCAAAGTCTCACTTTGTTTAGTGTATGACAGATCAAGAAGCAATTTTTCGGCAGTTGTGGAACGTTTTTACACTGGCTCTGAACAATTTTTCTCTAGCCTTAAACCGACATTTAAACTCACTGGCTGGTACAAAAGGTCACTTCTGCATTTTCACGTTGGTGCAAATATCAGTGCAGCACTGCCCCAAAATGGTGGAAAATTGCAAGCCTAGGAGCAATTTGCATCACAGCTTCTGATGCACCTCTTCCACACACTGTTTACTTCAGTACATACAGGTGTTGCTACATTAAGCATGTCATAGGACCTTTTGCTATCGCAAAAGTACTTCTTTTTGAGCAATCTCCCTGTGACTGGATTTGGATACTATTTAGAGTGCGGTTTAAGTCGTTTTATGTAAACTATCTGAATCCCGTGTACGATGTCCATAGTCTTTTCATTTTACTATTTATGACAGTTGATCTATGCAAAACCCTTGGCTCACCTGCTGAGAAAACTGTGGCAGGTTGTAACTTTATATGTACGCCTGAAGCTATTTGCAAATGTTCACTGTAGTTTCAGGGCCCAAAACCTGTTACCCTACTCTATTTTAATTGAATGCGTGCCACAGATGTTTCTATTCCAAAAGCCGTGATGCAGACTACCTGTGTTTTTTTCTTTCTATTCATTAACTGTTTGCAACCCAGTTGTTTACAGTTTTTCAGGAACACCTATCAACAACCTTTATAATGACAAACTTGCACATCAATAAAAGCATTACATTGACATGACGACTGAAACTATTGACATGACATCGACAAGGCTAAAGTCCTAAAATTCTTGAACTCAAGTTAATAGTAACTCTGCGAGGTCATGTCGAAGTAAAGGCTTTGTCTATGTTCACATTGGTGTAGGGTAAAGTTGATGTAAAATTTGCTGAAGTGGAGGTAAACATCCACAGAAATCAAGTGCTAACGTTCGTCAAATCCCTGTTAATTCCTTTGTTGAGAAGTTCGGCTAAAACAAAACACTTAAGCAATCAAAAATTGAACTTCTGGAAAACAGTAATTCCCATTATCGAGTAGACTAACAAAAAGTTCCAATGCTTCACAGAAACTGCACTGCAACCTTTGGGTTTCATACATGGGTCAGATTGGAAAAACGTTTCAAATGAACCACTAATATTAAGCATCAGTGAAGATTTTGCAAGATTCAGCATATCATTAACACAATAAAATGTGAAGTACTAAAGGTTCTTGATATGTTGATTTTTAAAACATATATGCTTCCACAGTGAGATTGTATTGAATTGAATGCATTTTTATCACGGTTGTTAATCCTGACATCATTGGCATGATGTTCCCCCAAACTTTTTGTCTTCACCTCTCCTGTTTTGCTGAATTCGATTTTTGCTGGCTTTCACACTCCCCATCAAACATGGTAAAACTGGCCTACATCTATTTGGCACATGTTTACTTGTAAGCTCCCAGTAAATGGCCCTGCATGAACCCAGGGCCTGTAAATTAAATGATCCTAGCGGGCTGCAGCACTCATTGTGCCACCCACTAAATTCGCCTTTTAAAACATATATCAGGCCTATCACTGCAGCCTGTCATGCAGCTTTAAAATGGCATTTTGACTTTTGCCAAGGCCTAAACCTTCGTTTTTAATACATATAAGCCAACCCTAAGGTAGGCCCTCAAGGTTCATATGGCATGGTGCATTGCATTTAAAAAGTAGAACATGTGTAATGAAGTTTTACAAGTCCTGCTGGCAGTAAAAAACTTCTAATGTCATTTTTCACAGTTGTAAGGCATGTATCTCACATTGACCAACACTAGGCTGCCTTATTACATTTAATAAGTGATAACTTTGGATTTGGAGCTGTTGGAAATGGCCCATTCTGCGGGGTCACCCCAAACATTTTACCTTCCTCCTCCCCTTTTTGCTGAATTAGTTTTTTTTTACCTTAAGACTATGTGCACTTTACCCCTGCAAACGAGTGCTAAATTGTTTGTGCTCTCTCCCTAAAACATGGTACAATTGGCTTATACTCAATTGACATATTTAATTTACCTGTAAGTCCCTAGTAAAGTGACCTACATGTGCCCAGAGCATGTAAATTAAATGCTATTAGTGGGCCTCAGTACTGATTGTGCCACCCACTTAAGTAGTCCTTTAAACATGTCTCAGGCCTGCTACTGCAGGGCCTGTGTATAAAGTTTACACTGCCATTCGACTTGGCATTTAAAAGCCCTTGACAAACCTTAAATTCCCCTTTTCTTACATATAGGTCTAAGGCCTAAGGTGGGCCCTATGTAGGGCACTATGTATTAAATAGCACCCTGCCCATGGGGCAGGGTGCAATATAATTAAAAGGTAGGACGTGCTTTTAGGTTTTACATGTCCTGGCAGTGAAACAAAAACCACATTCGCTTTTCACTACTGTGAGGCCAAAACCTCCAATAGTTAACATTGGGGATTCCTTCTTACATCTAATAAGCGTAATTTCCAATTTGAAGGAGATAGAGCCATCATGTTTAGTACCTATGAAATTGTAATGATAAATACTCTTAAGTGGTAAATTCAAATTTATCATTACAATTTTAAAAATGCCACTTTTAGAAAGACTTGGGGTGAATGTTTTTGCCCTAGGTGGGATGGTTATGCCCAAATGTCTTGCTCGCTGTGCCACTGGTTTCAAGCTAGCCTGGCTGATGAGGGTCGATACCCTGAAAACGGTCCTAGGATGCTTGTTTTCGGTCCAGGGAGGACCTGGCTTGGCAGTTCGGGTTGGATTGTTCCCATGAGGAACAGGGTCAAGACTGATTTGCATGTGGCTGGATCTAAACTGGGGTGGCTTGGTGAGCTAAAGAATGATGATGGATTCAACCCAGATCTGTGACTGGGGGTGAGTGTTTGAAAAGATTCAGCACTCCGTCCATCATCTCCTTGTGTTTGCTTGGTTTGCCCTAAGTTGGCAGGGTATGCCCAGACGTGGGTCCCTTGCTCACTTTGCCACTGGATTCAAGCTAGCCTGGCTGATGAGGGGTGTTACCCCGAAACCGGTCCCAGGATGCTTGTTTCCGTTCCAGGGAAGATCTGGCTTGGCAGTTCGGGCTGGACTGTTCCCATGAGGCACAGGGTTAAGACTGATTTCCATATAGCTGGGTATGAACTGGGGTGGTGAAGTGAGCTAAAGAACGATGATGGATTCAAACCAGATCTGGGACTGGGGGTGAGTGTCTGAAAAGTTTCAGTGCTCCGTCCATCATCTCCTTGCATTTGCTTTGTGTGCCCTAAGTTGGCAGGGTATGCCCAGATGTGGGTCCCTTGCTCACTTTGCCACTGGATTCAAGCTAGCCTGGCTGATGAGGGGTGTTACCCCGAAACCGGTCCCAGTATGCTTGTTTCCGGTCCAGGGAAGACCTGGCTTGGCAGTTCGGCCTGGACTGTTCCCATGAGTCACAGGGTCAAGACTGATTTGCAAATAGCTGGGTCTGAACTGGGGTGGTGAAGTGAGCTAAATAACAATGATGATGTCAACCCAGATATGTGACTGGGGGTGAGTGTCTGAAAAGTTTCAGTACTCGTGTCAACCCAGATCTGTGACTGGGGGTGAGTGTCTGAAAAGTTTCAGTACTCCGTCCATCATCTCGTTGTGTTTCCTTTGTTCACCCTAAGTTGGCAGGGTATGCCCAGACGAGGGTCCCTTGCTCACTTTGCCACTGGATTCAAGCTAGCCTGACTGATATGGGGTGTTACCCCAAAACCGGTCCCAGGATACTTGTTTCCGGTCCAGGGAAGACCTGGCTTGGCAGTTTGGGCTGGACTGTTCCCATGAGGCACAGGGTCAACACTGATTTGCATATAGCTGTGTGTGAACTGGGGTGGTGAAGTGAGCTAAAGAACGATGATGGATTCAACCCAGATCTGTGACTGGGGGTGAGTGTCTGAAAAGTTTTAGTGCTCCGTCCATAATCTCCTTGTGTTTGCTTGTTTGCCCTAAGTTGGCAGGGTATGCCCAGACGTGGGTCCCTAGCTCACTTTGCCACTGAATTCAAGCTAGCCTGGCTGATAAGGGGTGTTACCCCGAAACCGGTCCAAGGATGCTTGTTTCCGGTCCAGGGAAGACCTGGCTTGGCAGTTCGGGCTGGACTGTTCCCATGAGGCACAGGGTCAAGACTAATTTGCATATAGCCAGGTCTGAACTGAGGTGGCGAAGTAGGCTAAAGAATGATGATGGATTCAAACCAGATCTGTGACTGGGGGTGAGTGTTTGAAAAGTTTCAGCACTACGTCCAT
Source organism: Calotriton arnoldi (assembly GCA_963921515.1). NCBI lineage: Eukaryota > Metazoa > Chordata > Amphibia > Caudata > Salamandridae > Calotriton > Calotriton arnoldi. The sequence continues at coordinate 1,031,646 of CAWUFW010006848.1, read as the reverse complement.
CATCTCTTTGTGTTTGCTTTGTTTGCCCTAAGTTGGCAGGGTATGCCCAGACGTTGGTCCCTTGCTCACTTTGACACTGGATTCAAGCTAGCCTGGATGATGAGGGGTGTTACCCCGAAACCAGTCTCAGGATGCTTGTTTCTGGTTCAGGAAAGACCTGGCTTGGCAGTTCGGGCTGGACTGTTCCCATGAGGCACAGGGTCAAGACTGATTTGCATATAGTTGGGTCTGAACTGAGGTGGCGAAGTGAGCTAAAGAATGATAATGGATTCAGCCCAGATCTGTGACTGAGGTGAGTATCTGAAACATTTCAGCGCTCCGTCCATCATCCCTTTGTGTTTGCTTTGTTCGCCCTAAGTTGGCAGGGTATGCCCAGACGTCGGTCCCTTGCTCACTTTGCCACTGGATTCAAGCTAGCCTGGCTGGTGAGTGGTGTTACCCCGAAACCGGTCTCAGGATGCCTGTTTCTGGTTCAGGATAGACCTGGCTTGGCAGTTCGGGCTGGACTGTTCCCATGAGGCACAGGGTCAAGACTGATTTGCATATACTTGGGTCTGAACTGAGGTGGCGAAGTGAGCTAAAGAATGATGATGGATTCAACCCAGATCTGTGACGGGGTGAGAGTCTGAAAAGTTTCAGTGCTCCGTCCATCATCTCTTTGTGTTTGCTTTGTTCGCCCTAAGTTGGCAGGCTATGCCCAGACATGGGTCCCTTGCTTACTTTGCCACTGGATTCAAGCTAGCCTGGCTGATGAGGGGTGTTACCCCGAAACCAGTCTCAGGATGCTTGTTTCTGGTTCAGGAAAGACCTGGCTTGGCAGTTCGGGCTGGACTGTTCCCATGAGGCACAGGGTCAAGACTGATTTGCATATAGTTGGGTCTGAACTGAGGTGGCGAAGTGAGCTAAAGAATGATGATGGATTCAACCCAGATCTGTGACTGGGGGTGAGTGTCTGAAAAGTTTCAGCGCTCTGTCCATCATCTCTTTGTGTTTGCTTTGTTCGCCCTAAGTTGGCAGGGTATGCCCAGACGTGGGTCCCTTGCTCACTTTGCCACTGGATTCATGCTAGCCTGGCTGATGAGGGGTGTTACCCCGAAACCGGTCTCAGGATGCTTGTTTCTGGTTCAGGAAAGACCTGGCTTGGCAGTTCGGGCTGGACTGTTCCCATGAGGCACAGGGTCAAGACTGATTTGCATATATTTGGGTCTGAACTGAGGTGGCAAAGTGAGCTAAAGAATGATGATGGATTCAACCCAGAACTGTGACTGGGGGGTGAGAGTCTGAAAAGTTTCAGTGCTCCATCCATCATCTCTTTGTACTTGCTTTTTTCGCCCTAAGTTGGCAGAGTATGCCCAGACGTGGGTACCTTGCTCACTTTGCCACTGGATTCAAGCTAGCCTGGCTGATGAGGGTGTTACCCCGAAACCGGTCTCAGGATGCTTGTTTCTGGTTCAGGAAAGACCTGGCTTGGCAGTTCGGGCTGGACTGTTCCCATGAGGCACAGGGTCAAGACTGATTTGCATATACTTGGGTCTGAACTGAGGTGGCGAAGTGAGCTAAAGAATGATGATGGATTCAACCCAGAACTGTGACTGGGGGGTGAGAGTCTGAAAAGTTTCAGTGCTCCATCCATCATCTCTTTGTGCTTGCTTTGTTCGCCCTAAGTTGGCAGAGTATGCCCGGACGTGGGTACCTTGCTCACTTTGCCACTGGATTCAAGCTAGCCTGGCTGATGAGGGGTGTTACCCCGAAACCGGTCTCAGGATGCTTGTTTCTGGTTCAGGAAAGACCTGGCTTGGCAGTTCGGGCTGGACTGTTCCCTTGAGGCACAGGGTCAAGACTGATTTGCATATACTTGGTTCTGAACTGAGGTGGCGAAGTGAGCTAAAGAATGATGATGGAGTCAAACCCCATCTGTGACTGGGGGTGAGTGTCTGAAAAGTATCAGTGCTCTGTCCATCATCTCTTTGTGTTTAAAAGGACCAGGTCCAACACTGTAACCATTAACCTTCATTAGGGTAACACTGTGTTCCTCAGAACCAGAGAATAATGTAGAACATAGGCAAAGATTGTCAGGGTGCCAGATAATCTTACCTGGTACTTGCACGGGAACAGAAGACGATATTTCCCAAAATCTCTCTTAGAGATCTTCCGGAGACCGATATCTAATCCTGTCTCCAAATGAACCCAAAGGGGGAAGGGGGAGTGGATAAAATAACAAACAACAGAAGAGCTTGACTTCTGGCTCCCAGGTTCTCCCTTCTTTTCTGGTCTGCTCTATAGTGTTCTGGTGGAGATGACCTAGGAGACTAAACACACGACAATTATTGCAATTTCTATTCGACCTCAATTCTATGACTATACCTCTTAGCTATTTAATACCACCTACCCAATTCTTCCTGAATACTAGACTTCTCTTCTGATCTTTCTCAAGATGGATTCTTTTATAATGCTGAATGATGTTTTTCTCTCTCTCTCAAATATTTTCTTTTTCTTTTGTTTTTAAAGCATTTCAATTTGAAGTACCTGAGAAAACTAAGCACAAGAAATTACTTCGATTTGTATTCTATCTCTAATTTATGCTACTATTAATATTTCTCCTTTAGATATAACCTACCTGTCTTTCTGTTTACTGCCCTCATATTTTTGATGTGATGCTTTTCTTATTCTATTCTTATAATTTTTATAAGCCTTCATAAGACCTTTTTATATTTACATGGAAATAATATAGTTCAAAAATTAAACATATATCTTCTTTTCTCTTCTAGGACAAGAAACCAAGATTTCCTTTAGGTAAGTTCATAACAATATTTACAGTTCTTTAGTTTTCAGTTCTCTCATTCATTTAGACAAATTATTCGCAGTGTAATTACTGAGTAGTCTAACAGCTATTAATTGTCACTTAGCTCTTGTACGATTCTTTCCTTCAATGACTTGGCTTCCAGAAGAAAACTTCACTTTTCGTTTCCTCTATTCTTGTGTGCTGTCAAGAACGAGCGTATCAACTGGTAACGCCCACAGGCTCGTACTTCAGTCCGAGTGCGCAGACTCAATGTTGAGAACGCTTGAGGCAGATACGCTCCTGGCACAAGCTCCAGACTCCGGGACTAGGGAAGGGAATACCTGTACCCGACAGGCAACTGGTAAGTAGGAGGGGAAAACCGGACGCAACTACACGACGCAAGGGAATTGAATACAGAATTCACGAAGTGACACAAACTAGATGCACATTCGGAAATTACTTCAGTGAAGTGCGCATTCCCCAGGTGGCGCGCACTTCATCAAGACTCCACACGGCTCGCGGCGAGTAAACTAGACCGCGAACCGGATAAGTAGGCGGCGGCCATCTTAAAGTTCTTGCTTTGCCATAACTTGTTCCAGGAGAGATTTTTATCTCGCCCAATTTTCATTTTGTTGAACCTTTTGACCTGTAAGGTACAGATTGTTTTTGTAGAATGTTCTGGAGGTCTGACAGTACCCCCCAACAAGGGAGGTTCTTCCGGCCGTGGTTTTGTTGGAAATCTTTTGTGAAAAGACCTTACCAACCTTGGGGCATGACCATGATTCCAACTCTCATGAACGCTCTTCTGGCCCATAGCCCTTCCAATCTTCTAGGTAGTATAGTTTTCTTTTTACTCTTTTTGAATCCAAAATTCCTTTCACTTCAAATTCTAGTCCTGATTCCAGTTGGATGGGTTTGGGGAGTGATTTTTTTCTTAACTCAGGAGATGCCTTCTTCAACAAGGATATATGAAATGTTGGGTGAATTTTAAGCTTGTTGGGTAATTTCAACCTGTAAGTCACTGGATTTATTCTTTTCTCTATCTGATAAGGTCCAATAAACCTGGGCTGGAACTTTCGATTTCCATTTAGTCTAAGGTTTTTTGTACTTAACCAAATGCTATCTCCTACTTCTAAAGTGGGACCTTCTCTCCTTTTCCTATCCGAATAGATTTTATATTTCTTTTTGGCTTGTTCCAGGTTTTTTGACGCAGTTTGATGGACACGAGCCAAGTGTGACACTAAATATTTTACTGCAGGGACAGAAACTTCGGTTTGTCTCACAGTGGAGTTTGGGTGTCTTCCATAGTTTAGGTAAAATGGGGAAAAACCTGTGGACACACTCCTAGCGTTATTATGTGCAAACTCTGCTGCCCACAAATACTCTGACCAATCCCCCTCTTGGTTTAGAAGGAACAATCTTAAATAATGTTCTAATTCCTGGTTCACCCTTTCAGTCTGCCCGTCTGTTTCTGGATGGTAGCTGGTTGAATATCTTGTTTCTATTCCTAAACCTTCTACAAAGGCTCTCCAGAAATGGGACAAAAATTGTGAACCTCGGTCTGAAATGATGACTTTGGGTATTCTATGGATTCTCACTATCTGTGTGCTGAAGTGTATGGCTAGTTGTTTGGCAGTAGGGACCCCTTTTAGTGCCAGGAAGTGTGCCATCTTTGTGAATGCGTCTACAAATACCAAAACTGTGTTGTATCCCTGACTGGAAGGTAAGTCAACTATCAGGTCGAGTGTGATCGTATGCCATGGAAAGGGAGGGGTAGGCATTGGTTGTAACAATCCTTTAGGGGCTTGTCGTTCAGATTTTCCCTGAGCGCAGATTTCACAGGTTTTCACATATTTTTCGATATCCTTATTCATTTTGGGCCACCAATAACTCCTTTTCACAAGATCCTTGGTTTTAAATTCTCCTTTATGTCCTGCCAGAGGATTGTCGTGACACTCATACATTGCTTGATCTTGTAACTCTTTGGTTGGCAGGTACAAGGCTCCCTTGTGGTAAGGCAGTTGGTGTATAACCTCTCTTCCAGGCTCTTGTTTGGCCCATTCCTGCATTTCCTCTGGACTTAAGGCTCGGGTTACTTGCTCCTTCATATCGTTACACGTTGTCGCACTGATTATCTTTGATTCAGGTATTATCTTTTGAATTTCTTGCTGTTCTTTTTGATTTTCTGTATCTGACCTTGACAAGGCGTCCGCCTTTCCATTTTGGGTTCGTGGTCTGTAGGTGATTACAAAATCGTAATCAGCAAAATACAATGACCATCTGAGTTGTCGCGGAGTTAAGGTTCTTGCTGATTTTAGGAACTTCAGATTCCGGTGGTCGGTGAAAACAGTGACTGTGTGCCTTGCCCCCATCAGATAGTGCCGCCACTCCTTAAAGGCATCCTTAATGGCTAATAACTCTTTTTCAGTTATTGTGTAATTTATCTCTGCCGACGTCAACTTTCTTGATCGATAGGCCACTGGGTGGAGCTGACCAGTTTCTTTATGTCTTTGGGATAACACACCTCCCACAGCTTGATCTGAGGCATCAGTCTCTACGTAAAATGGATCCGAAGGATCAGCATGCAACAGGATTGGAGCAGATGTGAAATTTCCTTTTAGGGCCTTAAAAGCTTCCTCAGCTTCTTCAGTCCATTGGAATGGAATTCCTTTCTTGAGTAACCGTGTAAGAGGAAGGATTTTTCGTGAAAATTCACTAATGAATCGCCTATAGAAGTTCGCAAAACCTATGAAGGTTTGAACTTCCTTTACACTTGAGGGGGACTTCCAGTCAATCACCGCTTGGATTTTTTTTATCCATGTTTATTCCTGTAGGAGATAAGACGAAACCCAAAAATTCCACTTAAGAAACATTGAAATGGCATTTCTCCAGTTTCACAAATAATTTGTTTTCTCTGAGTCTTTGTAGCACTTTCCGCACTTGTCCTTGATGCTCATTCTTGTTGACCGAATAAACTAGTATATCATCGATATATACAATTACACATTGATCAATGAATTCACTGAGGACATCATTTATAAAATGTTGTAAAGCGGCCAGAGCATTACAAAGTCCGTACGGCATCACCTGGTACTCAAATAGTCCAAATCTTGTTCTGAAGGCCGTCTTTCATTCGTCACCTTCTCTCACTCTGATTAAATGATAGGCCCCCCGCAAATCGAGTTTGGTATAAATTTGAGCACCCTTGACCTGGTCTAATAAGACAGAAATCAGGGGCAGAGGATATCGATTTTTCTTCGTGATTCTATTGATTGCACGATAATCAATACAGATCCTCAAATCTCCTTCTTTTTTGGGCACGAAGAACAGGGGCAACGACACTGGGGATTGAGAAGGTCGGATAAATCTGTTTGCCAGGTATTTGTCTAAGTACTCTTTTAAATGGAGATGCTCTTTTTCTGTCATCGCGTAGACCCGACTGCAGGGCATTTTGGAACCCAGTTCTAAATCAATTTTGCAGTCATAGACACGATGAGGTGTCAGCTGCTCCGCTTCTTTCTCATTGAAGACGTCTTCAAAATCCCGGTATTCCAATGGAATTTCTTTTGAATCAATTATACAAACTGATGCTCCTGCTTCACACAGTGAATTCGCCGGATTACATTCTCTGGTTCTTTCTGCTTTCTCAAAGCAATTTTCCTTGCAATAAGTTGAGTCCATCACTATGGTTCTGGCACTCCAGTCGATGGTCGGGTTGTGCTCGGTTAGCCATGGCAACCCCAAAAGGAGTTGAAACTGGGGAGTGTCGATTAAATTAAATTGAATCACTTCCTTATGACCTTCCTGGGAAATCATTTGTACTTGCTCCGTATGGCTCACAATGGGACCCGAAGAGAGGTTCGTCCCATCCACAGCTCTCACTGGTTCACTTTGGTCTTCTGTATAGTTCTCAATACTGCCTTAGCTGCAAACTTTAAGTCGCAAAAATTTCCAGTGGCTCCTGAGTCGATCATCACGGAGATTTCTGTTAGAGTCACTTGCCGAAATTTTATGGTCATTGATAATATCATGTGTGAAGAAGATGACTGCAAGGTATTAGCCACTCGATGTTCGTTTGGAGTTGTCTCTTGATTAGCATCCACCAGTCCAACTCCCCCTACTGGTGGTGCTGCAAGTTTTCCCTAGGTTTTAGGGAGATCTTAGGTTTCTTTGGACACCCTCTCACGAAATGACCTCCTGATCCACAATACAGGCACAAATTGTTGGCTCTCCTTTTATCCTTCTCTTCTTTTGTCAAGGGACCCCTTATAGTTCCTATTTGCATGGGCTCTGTGCCAGCTTGTCCTTCCGTCACCTTGCTATTTTCAAATTTGACTCTATCAAATCTCGGAACGCTTGGTTTGAATTCCTTCCTTCGCTCTCCTTTTCTTTCACCTTGGCGAAAATCGATCTCCAACACCAGATCCACTAGCGCTGAGATTTCTGTAGGACGGTTCGGAATTTGAGCTAGAACATCCTTCAACTCATCTTTTAGCCCTCGATAAAACACTGCTGCTCTTTTACTCTCTGGCCAGTTTGTTTCCACAACTAACTTATTAAACTGAGCCAAATAAGCTACAAGATCTCTGTTCCCCTGTCGTAACTCAAGTAATTCATTATCAACTGCTTGGGAGATTCTCCGTCGATCAAATATACGAAGAAATTCTTGTTTAAAATCTTCATAGTTGTGTAGAATTGCATCATCATGGGATACCAATGGCATTGACCACAACGCCGTATCTCCACTCAAATATGATAAGATGAATGCCACTTTTGATTGCGCGTCAGGGAAAATTGAAGGACGGCACATGAAATGCAACGAGCATTGGGTGAGAAAAACTTGTGCTTTCTGTGGATCCCCCTAAAGTGTTCTGGAGGGGCTAACGGTATTACTGGGGACAATGAGTGAACCACTTGCGTAGTTAACCTATTTGAACTTTCTGCAGGTGAGCCTAATGTTTCTTTTCCTGAGCTAGTCTGTTGTCCCATTCTAGAGGCTAACTCTGCTGTTTACTTTCTAGAATTTATCATTTCTTGTCTAAGGCTTTGATTTTCCTCTCTAACAGCTACTAATTCTTTTTGAATAGCCTCAAGGACCGCCCCTAAGGTTTGTAAATTAATTCCTTCGGCCATTCTGTTCGGGTGCAAGTAGATTACGTGGGCACTTCACTCTGTCAGGGTGCCAGGTAATCTTACCTGTAACTTGCACTGGAACAGAAGACGATATTTCCCAAAATCCCTCTCAGAGATCCTCCGGAGACCGATATCTAATCCAAATGAACCCCAAGGGGGAGGGGGGAGTGGATAAAATAACAAACAACAGAAGAGGTTGTCAGGACTTCTGGCTCCCAGGTTCTCCCTTGTTTTCTGGTCTGCTCTATAGTGTTCTGGTGGAGATGACCTAGGAGACTAAACACACGACAATTATTGCAATTCCTATTCTACCTCAATTCTATGACTATACCTCTTAGCTATTTAATACCACCTACCCAATTCTTCCTGAATACTAGACTTCTCTTCTGATCTTTCTCAAGATGGATTCTTTTATAATGCTGAATGACGTTTTTCTCTCTCTCTCAAATATTTTCTTTTTCTTTTGTTTTTAAAGCATTTCAATTTGAAGTACCTGAGAAAACTAAGCACAAGAAATTACTTCGATTTGTATTCTATCTCTAATTTATGCTACTATTAATATTTCTCCTTTAGATATAACCTACTTGTCTTTCTGTTTACTGCCCTCATATTTTTGATGTGATGCTTTTCTTATTCTATTCTTATAATTTTTATAAGCCTTCATAAGACCTTTTTATATTTACATGGAAATAATATAGTTCAAAAATTTAACATATAACTTTTTTTCTCTTCTAGGACAAGAAACCAAGATTTCCTTTAGGTAAGTTCATAACAATATTTACAGTTCTTTAGTTTTCAGTTCTCTCATTCATTTAGACAAATTATTCGGTGAACAGACATAATATCGAATTTTTAATATCGAATTGCCAAAATATCGAGTTTTTTATATAGAATGGACAGAATATCGAATTGCCAAAATATAGTGGTGGAGAATATTGAAATTCAGGTAAGAAATATCCATTGTCATAATATCGACAGTCATAATATAGTTGTTAAAAATATCGAATTTTTTTATAGTGTTTTAAGTGTTAGTATATGTGTTAAAAGTATGTATTATTTTTGTAATGTATGTTTTAATTTTTTTAAAGTAATGAATTTTATGTTATTTAATTTTTGCGTAATTTAATTCCGTAGTGGGTTGTGGGTTTATAGGGGAATAGGGTGGGAAGTAATTTAATGGTAATTAAGTAATTATTTAATTTTATTTATTGGTATTGATAAATAATTCATTGTTAATTAATTATTAATTGGTAATTAATTTTTATTAATTGGTAATTTATTTTTATTAATTTTTTAATTGATAATTATATTAATTGTATTAATTTATTATTCAGAGCGGGTTGTGGGTTTATAGGGGAATAGGGTGGGAAGTAATTTAATTGTAATTCAGTAATTATTTATTTTTATTTATTGGTATTGATTATTAATTTATTGTTAATTAATTTTTATTTGGTAATTAATTTTTATTAATTGGTAATTAATTTGTATAAATTGGTAATTAATTTTTATTAACTGATTAATTGATAATTATATTAATTGTATTAATTTATTATTCGGAGCGGGTTGTCGGTTTATAGGGGAATAGGGTGGGAAGTAATTTAATTGTAATTAAATAATTATTGAAAATATTTTTGTGTATTGATAATTAATTTACTGTTAATTAATTATTAATTGGTAAACATTTTGTATTACTTATTAATTTTTGGTATTGAAAATTAATTGGTTGTTAATTAATTATTAATAGGTAATTAATTTTTAATAAATAATATTTATTGGTATTTATAATTAATTAATTATTAAATATGTTGTAATTGGTAATTAATTTTAATTAATTTTTTATTGGTATTGATAATTTTTTTTTTTAATTTAAATATTAAATCATTACTTTCCCTACTGTTGCACTCACTGGAGTGGGAATAGTAATTTTACCCTATGCTATCCAACGCTTTCCCTACTGTTGCACTCACTGGAGTGGGAATAGTAATTTTTACCCTCCCGCTATCCAACGCTTTCCCTACTGTTACACTCTCTGGAGTGGGAATAGTAATTTTTACCCCTACGCTATCCAACGCTTTCCCTACTGTTGCACTGTCTGGAGTGGGAATAGTAATTTTTACCCTCCCGCTATCCAACGCTTTCCCTACTGTTGCACTCTCTGGAGTGGGAATAGTAATTTTTACCCCTAAGCTATCCAACGCTTTCCCTACTGTTGCACTCTCTGGAGTGGGAATAGTAATTTTTACCCCTACGCTATCCAACACTTTCCCTACTGTTGCACTCTCTGGAGTGGGAATAGTAATTTTTACCATCCCGCTATCCAACGCTTTCCCTACTATTGCACTCACTGGAGTGGGAATAGTAATTTTGACCCCTACGCTATCCAAAGCTTTCCCTACTGTTGCACTCTCTGGAGTGGGAATAGTAATTTTTACCCTCCCGCTATCCAACGCTTTCCCTACTGTTGCACTCACTGGAGTGGGAATAGTAATTTTTACCCCTACGCTATCCAACACTTTCCCTACTGTTGCACTCTCTGGAGTGGGAATAGTAATTTTTATCCCTACGCTATCCAACGCTTTCCCTACTGTTGCACTCTCTGGAGTGGGAATAGTAATTTTTACCCCTACGCTATCCAACGCTTTCCCTACTGTTGCACTCACTGGAGTGGGAATAGTAATTTTTACCCTCCCGCTATCCAACGCTTTCCCTACTGTTGCACTCACTGGAGTGGGAATAGTAAATTTTACCCTCCCGCTATCCTACGCTAAAAATATTGAATATTTGTTATTAATATTACGTTAATATATATATGTATTAAAAAATAAAAATGCATGTTTATTTTTTTAACTTACATTAAATATTTATTAATATTAAGGTTATTTAAGAATTTTTAAGTATGTTTTAGTTAATTATATGTATTATTTTATTAATTTTACATTACTTTTAAGACATTTAAAAAATTCGATATTTTGACTAACTATATTTTTTACAACGATATTTTGGATTCGATATTTTTGTACTTACCTGTTTGTAGATAGGAATTCGATATTCTGGCATTCTATATTTTTTCCTCGATATTTTGCCAGGTCGATATTTTGCTCCTCGATATTCTGTCAGTGATCCAATTATTCGCAGTGTAATTACTGAGTAGTCTAACAGCTATTAATTGTCACTTAGCTCTTGTACGATTCTTTCCTTCAATGACTTGGCTTCCAGAAGAAAACTTCACTTTTCGTTTCTTCTATTCTTGTGCGCTGTCAAGAACGAGCGTAACAACTGGTAACGCCCACAGGCTCGTACTTCAGTCCGAGTGCGCAGACTCAATGTTGAGAACGCTTGAGGCAGATACGCTCCTGGCACACGCTCCAGACTCCGGGACTAGGGAAGGGAATACCTGTACCCGACGGGCAACTGGTAAGTAGGAGGGGAAAACCGGACGCAACTACATGACGCAAGGGAATTGAACACAGAATTCACGGAGTGACACAAACTAGATGGGCATTCGGAAATTACTTCAGTGAAGTGCGCATTCCCCTGGTGGCGCGCACTTCATCAAGACTCCACACGGCTTGCGGCGAGTAAACTAGACCACGAACCGGATAAAAAGGCGGCGGCCATCTTAAAGTTCTTCCTTTGCCATAACTTGTTCCAGGAGAGATTTTTATCTCGCCCAATTTTCACCTTGTTGAACCTTTTGACCTGTAAGATGCAGATTGTTTTTGTAGAATGTTCTGGAGGTCTGACACAGATTAAAGTTGTCATCAATTATCAAAATAATTTGTTGCACAAATGCTCAGGAAGTTAATTCATATGTGAAAACACATCACAAAACATGTAGTCCCAAGCAGCACAGTTAAACATGACATGTATTTCATAGTCAGCGAATAACAATATCTCATACAACAATAAGGTGCTTTATATGTGGTAAGTGAAGAAGTGCTTGTGCAGTGCATCAAATCAAAAGGAAGAACTGACTGTACATACAAAAAAACAAGAACAATTCACATTCTTTGGTGGGCCTGCCCACTATTTCAAAATGTTCAGTCTCTCATAGATGGGCTAATGTTCATCTATCCTTAAGTGCTGAAAAATTGGGGTTTCGGTACAGGCAATATATGAACCGTTGACGTTTCATATCCTTTTAATAAACCTTTTATGCATCAAACTGGGTGTTTATCAGGACTGGGTATGGAGCAACCTGGAGTCAAGGAAAGGCATGTATGACTTTCTTTCACTCCCACAACAGAGTGTACTTAATTCATTAGAGGGTGTGCTCCTCTCTAAAAAAATTACGGCTTCAATTGTTAGTCATATACAGGGGTCAAATGTGATGGGGCATATATGTTAAATGACAGTTGCCTCTATCAATTCTCACTATTAATTGATTTTTATGACAATTATTTTTGATGAAGACATGTTAACTGGCAAAGTTGGAAAATGTGAGACCTCGTACTGCATCGTAAAAGCATGCAGAGTGTTCGAAAATGATAATACGAAAACGTAAACAAGGAGAGAAACAATGATAATTACACATGTACGTATTTACATGATGTGAGAAACAAAATATAGCTAACATAGAGAGTGTTGCGACAAAAATATTCAAATATGCATTAAAAATGAAATAAATGTCTACATAAAAAGGCATCTGAAATGCTAAAGTGCTTTTCTAGTAATAATCGATATTATGCAGATCTGCAGCTTTCTGTAACGCTTATGTAGTAAACGTGTATTTCAGAATGGCACATTAATAATATGCTTTGACAACGATAATGTGCAAATGATGATATAAAAAGATTATTTTTTAGTAGTACCTAATATTGACATGTAACATCTAAAGAAGAATGATAATTGAATTAATCAAGAAACGTCGAAATGCATTTATTAAGGTGTGTTTTACAATAATAATAACAGAACAGTGATTCAGCTAATTTTCATGTAGGCCTCAAATGCTTTTCTTTTCTGTGCGCGTGCAAAATCATATGAAGTAGTCACTTTAGCCACTGTGAGAACTTTTCATTAAGTTTCTTTTCTGTATTTGTTAACAACGGACTCACTTCTTGTTAGGCAACACTTTTGATGGAAATGTAACAACATTATTGCAAACCCAGGAAAAGCGCTTGGGAATGGACTGACTGTGAGCATAGTGAAGTTCCACCTACTTCCGTGGAAGGGACGGAAGTGTAATACAAATTGAATTTAATAAATCTAATAAACTTGCAAAAGGATTACTTAATTCTTCCTGATTTTTTGGTGAAGTATTGATCACCCCATGAGCGGTCCACTGTGACTAACCAATGAAAACCATATGGACTGATGAAAAGGATACTTTGTGGGTGTAAACCGTGCAATTTTGTAAGTATAATTGCCTCCATGGAGGAGTGGGGGCTGCTGGCAGTCATTTTTATTTTCCCTGCCTGGCATGCTTTCGGACTGACTCTTGATTTCCGTCAATGCCAAATCTTTGAACTGAACTTTTGAACTGCGATTTGAGCAGGAAATAACCTTTCGCCTGAAGCATTAACTGACTCCTTCTGTGGCACGCGGGGCAACAGTTCAGACTTGCCAAGATCTATATTGAAGAGGGACGAAATCTCTCAGCCTGGCTTTGGTTTGTATGATTCGATAACTGAGTCTTGATTTGCCTTTTGTTTCTCAAACTCTCTCTCTCACTCCAGAGACAAGCTTCAAATGTTTATTTCCTGTACTGTATTGTGAGGCTATTTGAACTAATAACTTGTAATTAAATCTGGTATGAAATGCGATTTCATGAATCTGTCCATTCAAAAGAGGCTTTAGATAAATGTTTTTCCTGAGTTATCTATTTTTTTTTATAACATATTTTATTAGATTTTTCATTCTTACTTTTGCCGAATAACAATCAGCAGCCATTACCGTATAAACCATTACAAAATGTACATGTATATATGCAGTGTAATCCAAGAATTCAATAGGCAGTTACGTTTACAGTGATACTCACAAAATACAATAAGGCATAGCAGTTCGTTGCTCAGCCGTATACGGCAGTCTATGGTCCCTAGAGGAAGCCTTAAGTGGTATCTTACAGTCTGCGCGGTTATGCCAACAACATCTATCACACAGGTTTATGTAATGTAATAAATAAAGGCTATCCCTCCCTCCCCCCCTAACCCAACTTCTTCCGGCCCCGTTCCACCTTGTACTTTGCAGTGAAATACTCCATTAACCGCCCCCTCCATAACCAACAAAGTTCCAAGATTCATAGTTACCATTTCAAGTTGTATAGTAATAGACCAGCAGGGCCTATCACTCATGTATCGTATTGGCCAGTGCTGGGCAGGGTAGTCGGGTGCCTATTGCGCCAGCGCCGGAAGGACCGGCGGCGGCGCAAGGGCTTTGAACGCTTCCAAAATGGTATCCCATTCAAAGGAGATTAACGTCTTGCGTAGACCCCTGGCTTCCTCCCGTCGGATCGCTGCGCTTTCAGCGCTGCTCCATCTCACCACCTCCCCGTGCCAGCTACAGAGTGTTGGGGGTGTAATGGACTTCCATCTCATTGTGAGAGTGCGTTTGGCCAGTAGCAAAGCTAGGTCGATAAAGCGAAACTGTACTTTCTGCACTGTGGGACGGCGGATCAGCCCCAGTAGGCAAATGGCGGGGGAATATAGGAAAGGGATCCCAGTCGCGGTTCTAACTGTGGTGACCACCTCCATCCAGTATGAGGCCAGCTTCGGGCACACCCAGAGCATATGAAGCAAATCTACATCCTCCAACCTGCACCTGGGGCAGTGGTGTTGTGTGGCCGGGTACATGCATTGTAGCCTATGTGGGGTAAGATACGCCCTGTGTATGACCATGTATTGAATGAACTTAAACTTGGCGTTGCGCGGGATTTTCTTGGGGTATTCTAAGATCTTGCCCCACTCTTTGTCCGTTAATTCGGTGCCAAGGTCTGTGGACCATCTATTGCGCAAGTCTGTCAAGGGTACCCTAGTGTGTGCTGTTATACATTTATATAGCCATTTAGTAAGGTGACGGCCCTCTCCCATCAGGTAGATCATGTAGACCAGTTCATGTCGGGCTGGTGCCGTCCTACGTGGGGCCCAATGTTTCTTTACAAATTGTATGAGTGCGGCATGAGTGAGGTACAGTGTATCAGGGACTCCATGACACCGTACGAAATTGCCATGATCCATGAGGGTGCCTTCATCAAACAGTGCGCCCACCGTGGTAACCCCCCCCTCCGTCCAGGCTAGGAGACGCCGCTTAGTAAGTAGGCCTGTAGGGGTAGGGATGCCTAGGAGTGGCAAGTTATCCGAGCACGGGGGTCAACTCCGCGTGTAATGGACTGCCTTTTTCCAGTACTCTAGCGCTGTGCGTAGGAGTGGTGGGGCATTGATCGGTATACGAGCCGCCGGCAGGAGCAGCGTGTGGAGTCCTCCCTGTCTATATCCGCGGGGTATAATCTATCTCATATAGGTTACGCCGCGCTAGCCAGTACGAAAGCCACTGCAGTTGACTGGCATAGCAGTAGGCACGGAAATCAGGGGCACCCAGCCCCCCCTTGTCGGTGTCCAGTTGTAATTTAGCCAATCCCACCCTCCAGCGGCCTGCACCCCAGATTAGGTCAGAGAGCATCTTGTTCAATGAGTTAAGGAGTGTAGTCGGGATCATCATAGGCAGGTTAGTAAAGAAATACAACAGTCGCGGCAGAACCACCATCTTTGAGATCGCCACTCGTCCCATCACAGAGAGCGGAAGGGAGGACCAGAACAGAACCTGTGCCCTGAGTGATCTGATGGCTTTTCCCAAATTGCCTTCTATTAGGTCCGGTGCAGTCCTGTACACTTGTATACTGAGGTATTTAAACGTGTGGGTTGCAACCCTTAGAGAATAAGGGCCAAATTGGAAGGCCTCAGTGTGTTCCCCGGGACAGAAAAAGAAAGCGTAGGATTTACCCTCATTGATAGTAAGGCCTGAAATATGTGCAAAGGTGGTGAAAGTGTCCGACAAAGGAGCGAGTTCCGCAGTTAAATCTTTGGCATATAGAATGATATCATCTGCATATGCAGATATTATATGCGTCTCCTGCCCTACCTGTACACCCAACAGCGCTGCAGTCATCTGTACCCTAAGGGCCAAGGGCTCTAGCGCTAGCACGAACAGTAATGGGGAAAGGGGACATCCCTGTCGGGTGCCCCTACCGATTTGGTATTCTCGAGAAATGTGGCTCCCAGTGCGGGCTCTTGCCGTGGGGACCGAGTATAACAGTTTGACCCACCTCAGATATTCCGAAGGGAGTCCGAATCTCTCGAGTGTCTGGAACAGGTAATCCCATCTGAGCGTGTCAAATGCCTGCCTCAAATCTAGAGTGATACAACCCGCATTACACCAGTTCGAGGGGGTAGCGGTCATAACGTGATATAGCCTCCTTATGTTAAGCGAGGTGCTACGTGCCGGTATAAACCCACACTGGTCAGGGTGGATCAAATGATGTAGATAGGGGAGCAAGCGGCTTGCCAGAATTCTGCTCAGTATTTTATACTCAGTCGTTAATAAGGACAGGGGTCTATAGCCCGAGAGGTCCGTAGTCGGCCGCCCCGGTTTGGGGAGGGAGACCACTAGTGCCTGCCTAGTAGTGGGGGGCAGTGTTCCAGCGTCTCTCGCAGCATTGTACAGACGCTCTAGTTGGGGCACCAGGGAGTCCGAGAAAGTAACAAAGAATTCGGCTGGGAGGCCATCAAGGCCAGGGGCCTTGTTGCGGGGAAGACCTCGGATGGCAGCTTTGATTTCTGCTCTAGTAATGGGGCCCGAGATATCATCCTGCGCTGCTTTAGATAATTGGGGGAGTTGTACATTAGTGAAAAACGCCTCCAGAGCATCCTCGTCCAACTGGGGGGGTGATTGGTAAAGCGTCCGATAGTATTCGTAAAAAGCCGCATTAATGCCCTGTTGTGTATCCGCCGTATCGCCGGTCACTGTGATGACCTCGTGTATGGGGGTGTGCGGGGGGTCATCCTGGAGTATGCGCGCCAGTAGTGGGCCGGCCCTGTCGGCCTCGGCGTGCTTGGCGTGTGTATAGGCAGTGTAGTCAATGCATCGCAATGTTTCTAGGAGCTCTGCATGTTTTATCCTAGCATCTTGCAATGGGGCGTCCTTAGAGGGATCATTTGCCGCTGCCTGTTCTAATGCATTCAAGGTGTTTTCGACTTCCCTAAGATTATTGTGGATTTCCTGTCGCGCCCCTGCTGTGGTGCTAATAGCTAGGCCTCTGATCACCGCCTTGAAGGCGTCCCACTCCACCTGCGGGGTAGAGGCAGTTCCTGTGTTTTCAGCAAAGTAGTGGTGAATGCCTGTGGAGAGGACCTCCCGGAAGACAGCGTCCTCGAGCATCTGAGGCCAAAGCTTCCAGGTGGGGACCGGAGTGGGGACTCTGCCCCACGCTAGCGTGATTTCCAATGGGTTATGGTCCGAAAGTGTCTTACCCAAATACGTGGCATGCGTGATCTGGGCCGTGATGCGATTGGAGCAGAAAATCCTATCTATACAGGTGTGTAGTTGGTGTGGATGAGAGAAAAAAGAGTATTCTCTACTAGTCGGATGTTTCAATCGCCAAACGTCTCCCATCCCCCATCTGTCCGCCCAGGCACGCAGTGCTTCAGCCTGTCTTGTGGAGCCAGCACCAGCTAAAGGGGGGTGAGATCTGTCAATAGCGGTATCCAGTACAGCGTTATAGTCTCCGCCTATTATCCATGGGCATGTAGCCCAGGCCGCTAGTACAGGGTTAATACTCAATAGGAATTTGTCTTGCTCAAAGTTGGGCGCATAGACACTACCCAGTATTATTTGTGTGCCATCTAGCATGCCTCTCACCAATATATATCTGCCTAGAGGGTCCACCCGTTGCTCCAGTGCCTTAAAAGGGACTCCACTTCTAACCCATA
This sequence comes from Calotriton arnoldi, assembly GCA_963921515.1. NCBI lineage: Eukaryota > Metazoa > Chordata > Amphibia > Caudata > Salamandridae > Calotriton > Calotriton arnoldi. The sequence goes on along the minus strand of CAWUFW010006848.1, from coordinate 1,013,811 downwards.
TCGAGGCACCTCTGGCAAAGGCGGAGTATGATGTGGAAAAGACCTGCCCCCTCCCCTTCTTACGCAGTTTAGCTATCTCAGCTGTGGTCAGGTGAGACTCCTGTAAGCATACAATGTGCGCCCGACGCCTATTGAGTTGTGCGTGTATTCTATGTCTCTTGTGGACAGACCCCAATTCCCGCACGTTCCAAGTAACTACGTTGTAACTATCCTGCATGTGTGCTCAGAGTGCGCTAACAATCGGAACACGTGTGGCACAGGGGCAGCGGCAATACACAGTGTTGTGGAATTAGGGGGCCAGAATGTAATAACTACTAAACTATTAATTACCCCAAAACCCTTACCCATCCTAAACTCCAAAATTACCCATACCACCCCAAAACCCATACGTACCTTATACTTACGTTTAAATAACATATCCCTTTACCATTCATGCATTTACAACGAAATTCGTTGTAAAGGCATGTGCTGTAAAGGCCTATGCGTTGTAAACAATTGCTTTGTGATGGTGATGCGTTGTTACAACGCATGCGTTGTAACGCTTGTGTTGTAATGGCATGCAGAGTAACAGTTGCGATGTAATGGCTGTTCCCTCTGTTAGCTCAACAAAAACATCCATTGGAGGATCGTGAATAATGGTAATCAGGATGATGATTAGGGTGTAAAGTGTTGCTTAAAATGGGCCTAATGTGAGTAAAAGTTGATGGTGATAAAGGGAAAATGTTATAAGCTTTCTGCAGCATCAAATGTAAGGAGGACTCCGATTAGAATTGAGGATGAGCGTGGAATACTTATTTTCATCTCATCCGGCATTGCTCATTCAGGCTCCCACTCCAAATGGAATTGTGATTTACTGACCAGAGCAGATATCAGCAGCAAACATTTTGTTTACGGAGGCATCCTTCCTGCCATGGCAGGGGTGTAACACAGGCCCCCGCGTTGCGGGGTGGCCCTCGCGCTCCAGGGGCCCCCTCAGCGCTGAGCCAGTAAGCACTACACAGACATCTGTGACCGTCTCAGAATTTTTGATAGGAAATTAATTACTACGTAGGTTACGTAACTTATGTTAGGATACGCTCGCTCTAGTAGGCTTCATAAATTAAACGGGGGGCCGCGCTCCAGGGGCCCCCTCAGCGGAAATGGTAATGGTGCGCAGCGCGCAGATGTCTCCGCCGCCGGGTCTGCGCGGTCTTACTCTTCACCCTTAGGGTGGGGCTGATGACCAATTGTCATGCGCATTGCGGCTCGCGCAATTAAAAGTGCGCGTGACTGGTGAGGCGAGGAGGCATCCCAGAGGCCAGAGACGACGACTGAGAGGTACCGTTTTACCATATAAATACCTTAGGTCATTCCTGCCCCACACCTGAAGCATGAGACCCTCATATGACCCCACCAGCCAGCATATAGAAGGTTGTTAAATTGACCATGCCATCTTAAATATTTGCTAAACATGGTAGGCCCTTGCCTCCCTGATAAACTCACAAGACATCTCCTCTGCGTAGGACATGAGATGCAGTCCAATGTCTTTTTGGTAAACAAAGTTACCGAGCCCCCACTGCCCTCAAATGTGCATTTTTGTTGTACACATCACAGTGAGACAGCACAAACACGGAACTTCCCTTAGTTAAAAGAACAAAATTGGGCAATTCTTGGGTGGAGGCCAGCTGGTACATTTCATTGCTTCATACCTGAGATTTGACGTTTTCTGCTAGCTTTGCAACTAAGACGGCAAATTACCATGAGAACATAACCTATGACCTTTTGTAAAAGTTCTGCTTTCTTATAAAAAGTTTCCGAGAAGTGACGCAGATCATTGTCGATAAATGTTCAATTTCATTATGATTTACGGTCAAGCATCAGTTAACCTTCTGGTAACACCTTTTGCACCACGATGTTACTTCTGCATTTTTAGTATTTTAAAGAAGTGTCTAGAGGTCTGCGGTCAAGAGCACCTGCTAATGTTTTGATTCTGTGGTTAATAGTTCCGCAGGAAATGAGTATAAAGGATCTGCTCCTCAGCCCATTCAGTGACCACCTTCTGCAGTGTCTTACACGCGTTGGTGTTCCCGGTCGACCGATCTAATTTAGACATCGCCTATTATTGAGGTTGTAGTGTTTAAGATAGCTTGAAAATCTTTGTCTCTCTCTCTGTCTCTCATTCCCTCCCTTTCCTTGCATTGACGTAATTTTAAAACTTATAATATTGCATGGTTCAGCTTATCATTTGAGACGTGTCACTTTGACACTTGTTATCTTCTAAGATTGCATGAAGTTATTTGATGATTAAGAAATATGCTTTTTGACAAAGGTGCCACTCCAACTCAGTTCCTGCATTTCACACATGTGTCTTATTATTTTAGATAGTACATTTAAAAGGTGAAAAAAACCACCCTGCAACACGTGCGACCTCCGGCCATAATTTAATTATTTCTAGCCCCTGGCTAGTGGCTAGCCTTGCCCCGTCTTCTCTTCTGCCGCCCGGAGGTGAGTCTGTCTGTTCCAGGCCCAGCAGTCGGGGTGGAATGGAATGGGATGCATGCATGCATCATTATGGGCAGTGGGCGCAGCGGGCGGGCAGCCTGGCCGGGATTAAAAGCAAAAAGTAATATAGGCCCGGCCCGGTTCTGCGCAGTGGAGTCTGGAGATCGTGAAGATACATATAACATATCTCCAGTTTGTGAGAGCGGAGCGAGGTGGCTGGTGGTTGCAGTTTGCGCACCGTCGCAGGCCGTGGCCAGCTGCAATAAATAATTTTTTTTAATCATGATGATTGTCACTGTGACCGTGACAATCATCATGATTAAAATGTTTGATTTATTGCAGCCAGTGTGCGCGCAGCGCAACTGCAACTGCATGCATCATGGAGCGGGCGGCCGCCGGCTGGGCCGCGATTTAGGAGTATAATACAGGCCCCGGACCTGGTTCTGCCAGGCACTGCGCATTAGATCTCAGCGCAGCCTTCGATATGGTGAACCACCATCTGTTAATTCAAAGACTTAGGAAGGCAGGAGTGGCCGGAACAGCGCTAAAATGGCTACAGTTTTTTTAGAGGACAGATCTTTTGTAGTCTTTGAAGAGGAATTCACCTCTAAGCGAATGCCCCTTAGATGTGGGGTTCCTCAGGGATCTTCCCTGAGCCCCACTCTATTCAATGTCTATATGACCTCCTTGCCAGAAGTAGTTACACCTTTTGGCATTCAGATCATCACCTACGCCGATGATACCCAGTTGGTGGTTTCACTTAATCAGCAGTAGGACTCAGGCTTGGGATTAGCCTTATGCCTTGAAAAGGTGTTGAATTGGATGGACAGCTCTTGTCTAAAATTGAACGGAGCTAAGACTGAGCTGATGCTCTTGGGTAACTCCACCTCGTTGAGTATAGGACCTTTTTGGCCTAGCTGTCTGGGGACACCACCATCCCCAAAGGACCAAATCAAGAGCCTGGGTGTATGGCTAGACCGTAAGCTTGATTTCAAAGAGCAAGCATGTAAGGTGGCAGCTTGTTGTTTTGGGATCTTAAGAATGTTAAGAAAGATCCTTCCCGTGCTACCCTTCACGGCTAGAAGACTGTTGGTCCAAGCATTAATACTTTCACGCCTGGATTATGCTAATGCTTTATATCTAGGAGCCCCACTTAATACCATAAAAAAACTGCAGATAGTACAAAACTGTGCTGCACGTTTGCTTATGAATATGTCTAAGCGCCTTTCAGCCAAGTCTGCGCTTGCATCACTCCACTGGCTGCCCATTCAAGTGAGAGTCCAGTTTAAGACCCTATGTATCACACATAAAGCACTCTCAAGTAAAGGCCCTCCCACTATCAGATCTATTATTCAACCGTATCGCCCCAATAGGTCTTTAAGGCCAGAGAATAAACAACTGGCGGTAGTTCCAAAAATAAGAAAAACACGAAGCGGGGGACGTCGCTTCTCGTACAATGCCGCCAAATTGTGGAATCTTCTGCCTATTGGTATCCGTTTGGAGCCAAACTATCTGACCTTTCGAAAGCAGCTAAAAACCTACCTGTTTCCTTAATACTGTTTGTAGTTGAAGCTGCACCGCTATTAGCACTGGGATGCCCCCGGGTAGCCATGCGCTTTACAAATGCCTCTTCATTCATTCATTCATTGGAGACCGTGACGAGGATTGCCAGCCCCAGTTTCAGTTTGAGTGAGAGCGAGGTGGATGGTGGTTGCGGTTTGCGCACCATCGCGTGGCTGCAGTAAATCAAAAATGTTATCATGACAGATGATTGTCACCGTGACAATCATCATGATTAAAAATTTAGGGGCATATTATCAAGAACGGTGGTAAAATTATCGCCGCTTTAGCGGCAGAAAACTGCCGCTAAAGCGGCGATAATGGGCTTGATAATATGCCCTTGAGAATTCCAATAGAAGCCCATGTTGACACCAGAACATGGGCTTCTATTGGAATTCTCAAGGGCATATTATCAAGCCCATTATCGCCGCTTTAGCAGCAGTTTTCTGCCGCTAAAGCGGCGATAATTTTAACACAGTTTCTTGATAATATGCCCCCAAGATTTATTGCAGCCACGCGACGGTGTGCAAGCCGCAACCACCATCCTCGCTCTCACAAACTGCACCCCCACCGCGGCGAATCGGAATTACAGAGGGAGTGATATATTGCTGCAGGCCAGGACTGGTATGGCGGGCAACTGGGCCCGGTCAGCCGGGAGGGCGGGGTACAGAGGGAGGGGGTGCTGATTCTGAATATGAACTGGAAAGAATTACAGGTGGGACGGGAGGGCCATAGGCCTTGCCCACTTTTCATATCGATACAATTCTATACATTTTAAGACTGGACAGTGTTATTAATTTCATTGCCAGATCTGTGCTACTGCCCCATTGATAGTGCATTTCTGTTACTTCTGCTCACCAGTGGTTGGTGACAAGTGATCTTTGAAAGTGGTGAGGCTGAGGCGGAACAATTGCCTGAGTTCCAACAGCGAAAGGAAGGAAGGGAGACAGGTTTATTTAAGGAGAGTTTGGAAGTTCTTCACACCACCCCCCACCTCCACAGACAATTGTGAGAAAAGCAGGTCAAATGGTGCTTTTAAGACACATTATTCAAAGAATGTGCTAATGTGAGCCCCACGCTTTGAAAGGGTGCTCTCAAAACATTCCAAGTACTTCCACGGTGCGCCAAGGAGGCCTGACATGTCTACGCACATGCCCCCGTTTGTGAGTTTAGCCTAGAGCCGGCTTTATTTCTCTACCAGCATCATATTTCCCAAAACATTCATAAATTCATGCATGTGCACGTGCAGCCAGCCTCTGTCAGTCAGCTGTCTTCATCCAGTGATTTGTACAAGGGCCCTTCACCTTTTGCCTTCACTCCCACAGCATACAGCATGGCTAGGGGTCAGCCCAAGCAAGCTGCTGGGTCACTTCACCGTGAGGGACAGAAATCCCTTTTGCGCACGTGTACACATCCGCCTAAAAAGGTAGTTCACTGGGGCTGGTGAACCTAAAAAGCCAGGACTGGCTTAATGTGCCACACAAGACAATCCGTCACTTGGCAACGAGATAAAAGATTAACAAATTAGGTTTCGGATTGTGATGCTCGTCCTTTATTATTGGTAGAATTCAAAAGTTACTCCATGAAGGGCTGAAACGGCAGACAGTGCATTTCATGTGCAGATGTCACCATCCTAGTGGTAATGATGAAGCGTTCACACTCCTCCAAAACAATGGAGCCTACTAAAAATGTCACAGCCCACCATAATATGAGCCTCTGTGGGGTGTGGGCTGGGCCTCATAAGACCTACTGACACTCCCATCACTCGTATAGTCACACTGTGTAGCATCATCAGCTGCACCTGAACGCTACGGAGATGATGATACGAAAGCGTCACTGCTGGCACCGGGCTTCCATGCAGAGCCGGGCTTAGCGGCGCTTTCACGAGCCCCTCGAGTGGTGGTCGAGCTCCAGTACCCCACACTGAAGCTGCTTCCTGTACATTCACCCTTCGCCAAAGTAAACTCTTGTTTTCACTGGGATTAACTATTTATTGTTCTGAGCTTTATATTTGTGTTTTTTAAACTATAGCAAAGGCCGCCACCGAAGGGGGCCTAGAGGGCCGGCGCCATAACCGACGCCGAGCCCCGGACGAAACCGGTTTTCGCGCCAAGGAGCAGGGAAGCTCCAGCGCCCCCCCGCTGCGACCGCCAGAGAGGCGCCGGCCCCCCCGGCCAATGGGGGCCTACGCGTAATACAAACCCCCCAATGGGGGGAGGCCATGCAGAAGGCGGCCCAGCACCCCGGGGGGGATATAAGCACTGCTCCCCCAGGTAAGCTCCTATCTTTTGGAAGCGGGGGAGCAGCACCGGCGAGAATCTTTGTCCCACCCACCCACACCTAAGGAACGGCTATGTCGCAGTACAGAGGAACAGGCAAGACGCTGGCGAGAAACTACGGGGATAATGGTTGGTACGGAGGCACACCGGAGTGCGGTGCGCCGGAATAGGACCACTCACCTTGGGATGCCTTACGGCTGGGTGAGTTGGCCTAAGGGGCGGTGTGTAGGACCACTCACTCTGGGATGCCTTACGGCTGGGTGAGTTGGCCTACCACAAGGGGGTAGCTAACGGAGGCGGCGCTCGCTGCCCAGCCCCCGCCGGATGGCAGGGCACAACAAGAATCGGCAAGGTAGCGAGTTGTGGCCTAACTCCGGGGACGGAAGCTACACCCCCGGCGAGGGCAAATCCAACCGAACTAAGCAACGACCCAGTAGGGCCGAGAGACAATGTAAGCCTGCAAATGACCTGTACTGTCAGTCTAATCTGCTATTGTGCAATGTACATATGATTTACGCAAACGCAATGTATAACGAGATGCAAACAAGGCACGACACAAAGATGACAGCTCGCCAATAATGATGTATGGCAGGATGCACAACAATAGGCAATATGTATATGCGTGTATTCCTAATAAAACTGCGGCCAACAAAGGACCACCACAAGAGAACGTGTATGTTGGCTTATTTATGACAAGGAATACAGGGATGGAAAGTTGGGAGTGGGCAAAGTGCGGGGGTTATGCAATTCCTCATTTACAGTTCATTCAATATCCCCGTATATCTTTTTTCCTATCCAGCACATATTTCTTTTCCCCAAAATCCCTATACTATCAACAACCACACTGGCGCCCGTTGGCACTTTTCTTTTGTACTCTCTGTGACTGGTTTGTCATCCATTTTTCGTTCCTCACTCTCTCTCTGTCCTACACACACTTATCCTCTAAATCCACTTGCTCCATAGAGGTGAGCGTGCCACTGAAAGCTCGAGCCAGGCTCGAGGCTGAAGCGTGGCTCTGGCTCAGCTCGAGGTCCTGTTGAAATCTCGAGCCCATATCGAGCCGAGCTTACGTGTGGCTTCTGTGTGCTGCCTTCCTGTATCCTGGGTGTGGCGTTAGGACCAGAACTGTCGTCTTTGGACCTGAGGAAGCAGGTTCGAGTCTCGGCGACGGCTAAACATCCTGTGACTCTTGGCTCACCCACGCCTCCCAGTAAACAATGGGCGGTGCCCTTGTGTAATGTAAGGGGGTTCTATGTAAAGCGCTCCAACGCATTCGAAAGGTGCATAAAGAGAAAACCTTGGAATATTGCTTTTTAATAATCTGGGTCACGCACAGGGTTTGTCATGTCTTGCCTCATAGTTCTCTTATGCTTCATGTTTAAAAATTATCACTTTTATTAAAGTACTATAATGTGAGGCATTATTTTGAAAGCTTCCATGTGCTAAAGAAATAAGCTTTTGAATTTGAAGAGACTTTATCGTTTATTACGTGATGTTTGGTTTATGATTTACATAGTAAACATGTTCAGGGCTCTGCTCGTCCACCGGCTCTAAGATCCGAGGCAGACTCTTGGCTCTCCATGCTTATTTGTTGGCTCGCCTACCTCTACTGCTCCATCCCTCTCTGCCTTCTAGCGGTATTTCATCCACTCTATGTACCCTCCTGCTTTCGCTCCACCATTCTATTGGCTCCCATACTCCGGAATAAGCTCCACATTACAGTCCTTAAAGATGACCAATTCACTGCTTGTTGCCAATTTCAATTGTGATTTCTAATAGTAATTCCCCATGAGCTTATCATGTGCTTTAAAGGCTTATATCAGTTTACTCTATGTGTACAGAGCCTTGGAGAAAGGCGTTCAAATAAATTCAATATATAAATACAAATATACAAAATGCCTGCCGGGCACAGCTGAAGGCCCTAACCATGTTCTCTAGGCACCGGTGCATGGTGTGAGTGAGAGGCCCTGCTCTGTACCAGATGGTTGTATCAATATAGTCTGCTGTGGCTAAGACAGACTCCGCTCTTTAATCATCTAATAAAAGTGACAAGCAGTAAAACAGTAGTAACGCTGGTCTAGGTAGGACTTCCTCAGGCTAAGTTACACAGATGTAGGCCACTCGGTGGGTTTCCTTACTTTTATTTATTTCAATTACATGTTTCAATTATACAGCCCCCTCGCCCTAATAAAAACTTTAGTTTGAATAATTTGTGCCGTGACTCATTTCTTCTTTACTGAAGTGAGCAACTCAAGATGAATAAACTCAGACTGAATATTGTCGGACTGAAAAGCAAAGGCCGTATTTAGAGTTCGCAATCAATGTTACTATAGCTTAAATACTCCTATCACACGTGCAAGCACAGTAACTCCACTGAGCTATAAGCCAGATGGAATAAGTTGATCCCACCCTGAGCCAATGCCCAAGTAACGTCAGTACTGTAATGAGCCTCAAGCTAATAATACCTTTAAGCCACAGCGAGACTAGACCTAGTAACGTCATGCTTCCCTGAGCATGGGTGCAGCAATCTCAGGCTCTGAGAAGAGGCCACACACTGCAGAATAAAAATGGAAGCCCATAAACAATGCCCCGAATGGGTCCAAGTCTGTAAAATATATATTTTTTTTTAAAACACTGAATTTGACTATCTCCTTCTTAAAAAGATGATACTGCAGACAATGTTTGTGCGTTTGGAAGGCAGTTTTCATGTTCATGTCCTTCATAAAATACTGTAGCTGTTTTGGTTAAGTCAGCAACACAAGACAGTTAATGACACTGGATCATATTGACTACTGGTACCAATATTAAAGAAGGGCTTATCCACCGGAAATGTGGAGATGGGATCTACAAATGAGCTCAAAGGAGAATAGGTTGAGGTACGGTCGAGTCTGAGTAGTACACTCATAGTCGTTGAAATGTCACTCATAATTACACTGAAATTATGAAAATGTCACACATGGCAATCAAACCTTGGCAGCTATGCCCGCATCAGCCCCCGTGTTCCAGCCTCCAGGGGCCCCATCAGCGCTGTAGCACACACAGGCAGCACTACACTCTCTTGCCGGCGTTGGTTGCACCAGTGAGTTGCCTCATAACAGTCCTGCCTCATAAATTAAATGGTGCGTGCGGTGGGTGCAGGTGACCTGAGCTTCCAGGCCCAGCAGCAAGGGGGTTGAAGGCAACTGCCTTGAGGCCAGAGACCATTTGCATATTAACATATTACAAACTAAAGGGGCATACATTGTCTAGACTGGTTTAATGTTCATGCTGCTAAACTTATCTTTTTTACCACTCACGTTGAAATATTTGCACCTTTATGCACAAATAAAAGGGGCATTGTTTGACTGGACAGGTTTGATGTTGATGCTGCTAAATTGTTATTACTTTACCAGGCACTTTGAAATATTTATGCCTTCATGCACAAACAAAAGGGGAATTAGTTTGACTAAATAGGTTTGATTTATGTATGCTGCTGTTTGCTGTACTTGTTACTGTTTTACCAGTCACTTTGAAATATTTGCACCTGCATGCACATGCACAAAGCAAAAGGGCATTGGTTGACTAAAGTGGTTTGATTTTTGTATGCTGCTGCCTGCTGTACTTGTTACTGTTTTGCTAGTCACTTTGAAATATTTGAGCCTTGAAAAATAGAATTGTTAGTTTAAACTGGTTTGATTATTGTATGGTGCTGTAGTTATTGCTTACCAGTTGCTTTGAAATATATGTGCCTTTATGCACACACCAAATGGGTAATTGTTTGACTAACCTGGCTTCATTTTTGCATACTGCTGGACTTGTTTTTATCATGCACTTAGAAAGTATTTTCACCTTGATGCAAGAAGAAAGTTAATAGTTTTACTAAACATGCTTGATTTTTGTATATTGCTGGACTGGTGTTTGATTTACTATGCACTTTGAAAGTAGTTGCACTTTTCTTTTGCTTTACCAACTACAGTTTGTATGGATGGTCATTGGGTACTTGCTGATATGGTTTGTTTTTATTCTACATGCGGTGTTATTTATGGTGTTGCTTGCACTTGTCTGTAACATGTGTGCCTTAAATCTTGTATTTAGCATTGTTTACACTACAGAAATGATAAATTAAAACAGACAAACATCTGCCTCATTGTTCTGAAGCATCCAAACAGTTTTCATCCTCAGCCTTGTTTGCCTGCCTGTTTTGTAATGCTTACTAATAAAGACATGATGGTAGAAATTGAAATTGTTTCCTCAGTTCACGTTATTATCATGCACAACCCTTGACGGTCACTAGTGTGTGGTATGCAGATAATTCACCAGTCTATTTCTCTTGTCTTTCGAAAGATACTGAGTTATATCTTGTGTACTTCTCATGTATATTGTCGGTCGAGTTTTTATGGAATTGCAGGTTTGGGTTTGTCTTTCAAAGTTTCAAGGTATTGTCCATTAATGTCAATTCTAATTCAGACCCTTCATAGTTGTTCTTCAGCCATAGGCAGTTCCTGAGACAATAGGATCACTCCTTGGCATTGTTCTGATTGCTGCCTCGGTTAAATAATCTGCTTTTGACATTATTGTTACAAATGGCGTAGCTTATATGTTAAGAGGGTTTCCCACTTTCTCATTAGAACTTTGAGAAAGACAATATAGAGGCATTTAATTTAAATGTTGGAGGTTTCAAAGCAAAATATGCCAGATTTTTGGGTGGTGGGGTGAAGAGTGGTAGGTGGTGGGCCGGGCCGCAAGGGGGGTGGGGGCGGTCTGCCGGGAGGGGGGCCCTCCATGTGCTTTGCAGGGGGGCCCCCTCAAGTTTCGTTACGCCACTGTGCCATGGGCTAAGTTTGCACAAATACAGTTCTGTGACTCAGCACACAATTTAACACCATTAGTGACAAAATGTTTCAGTGAGTTGAATACTTATTGCTGAGCTCTGCTCTGAACTGCATAATGCTAGTTCAAAACCCCGGATTAGAAACTCAGCCTTTCACCCTTCAGAGGTGGGTGTAGTTAAGTACAATTGAGCGCAACTTTTTTCATATTTGAATATTATTGTTTTTTTCATATTTTCAATAAATTCAATTTAAAGCTCATTGATGTATTTGTAGAATGCCACAATATGAAAAAATGCACAGTAAATCTAGAATCGTGTGAATAAAGGAAATTAAAAACAGATACATGCACGTTTGTGAGTAACCGCCATTTAGTGAATCATTTATTAAGTCAATGAGTCAGTGATTTGATGAATCACAATATTTCCAAAGGGGATTGCAGCCTCGGAGTGTTTAATGAGTCTATATTGAAAACATTTCACATTATTCATTACAAATCAAACATGCTTCTCAAGGAAGCCCACAGCTCTTTTCAAAGCCTTCCAAAATTATTAATCGTGGCTTTCTGCTGAGCCAGTGATTCTGATACATGACTTGTGAGTCATGTAAAACTTAAGGGGCTTATTTATGAGAACCTTGTGCCGCCGGGGCGTCACTGTTTTTGACGCTCCGGCAGTGCAAGCCTCTCAGGTGACGCAAAGCCACTCTGCGTGGCTGTGCATGGCCTCAAAGATATGAAGTAAGAGAAAGCAGCGCAAGTCACTGTCTTGCCTTACTCTGCACCAAGGAGGCATTCCATGGGCATTGCAGTGAGTTTTCTGGTGCAACATCCATGGATTTTGATGCTGCCCCAGATTTTCTTAATCACATAAACCTGGGGCAGCGCCAAAACATTACGCCTCCCCAAAGTATGCGTAAGGAGGAGAAATATTTTTTATTTCTCCTCGTTTCTTCCTCTTTCCATCTGTGCTGCATTATGTAGCACACATAGAAGAAGGAAAACTCCTCTTGGGATTGTTTTTGTGTAGGAAGGTGCCCCTTCCTGCACAAAAACAATCCTGCCTGCAACGGAGGCACCCTTGGTTCAAGGGTGCCTACGTTGGATCTAAGCAGCAAAATGTGCACCAGCACAGGGGGAAAGGACAGGAATGCACCATATTTCATGAATTTGGTGCATTCCTGCCCTTTCACATTGGCATAGGGCAGACTTAAATAAATAAATGAGGCCCTCAGGGGCAGATCTACTAATATTTTACGCCACGTTTGCATCACAAAAGTGATACAAAATGGCCCAAAATGTTTTCGTCCGATTTTCTTTCCAGCGCTAAACTTGCTTAGCTCTGGAAATAACATGAAAGTAATGCGAAGCAGCGCAAAGCGCTGCTTTGCATTCCTTAGCACCAAGGGGGGCACCATGGATGGTTCATGGGCATTCCCATGCAACCACCCAAGGTTTTTGATTCTAAACCCAATTTTCTGACTAAAGTAGTCAGGGTTTAGCATCAGTAAATAGTGCACCCTTCAACCAGGTGCTATGAAGGAGAAATGCTATTAGTCTCCTTTATTTTCTGACTTTGCATGTGTACTGCACTGTACAACACACATGCAAAGTGGCAAAATGTTTAAAATTAGTCTATGCATAGTATTTTGTACTGGAAGGGTTCCTTCCAGTACAAAACCTATGCTTGACTCACGGAGACACCCTTGCACTGTGGCGCAAAGGTATTACCGTGGCTCACAGCAGCTAATTTCAGTGCTGCTGCTATGGTGAGGGGAGGAGAGTGCCATATTTCAGCAAACTTGTCGCTCTTCTGCTCTCTCCTTCTCACACTGGTAGCATTTGAGGCTGCTGCACTGGGCTGCATGAGAAATTGGCAAATTTGGCCCTAAGTGTATTGAGCGCCAAAGGTGACAAATACGAAACACCTTGCGCTTATCAAACTAAAGGTGACTTTCGAATTTACTAAAGATGTAGCATGTATATTTGGTAGAACAAAGCTATTCATTTGACAATACTTATTAAACGAACACATACTGAGATAATTTGCAATAAAAATAGGTTGTTTATATGATAAAATGCTCCTGTTGCAAATTGTTCAGACGCTGCCTCAAGGAAAAGCTTTAAGGAGGAATTTGGCAACACGCCTTTGCTATCAGAAAAAAAGCATATGTCATAAGTATAGCACTTTAGTATAATGTAAAATGGAGTCCCCAAAGGATTGAGAGTCTGGTGAGAGGCTATAACACCCAAATCTTTAACCCTTTGGGTGCTCATGACGGAATGGGTCCGTCATGAGTATCAGTGCTCCTGTGCTCATGACGGAACCATTCAGTCATGAGTACAGGCTCAGAAAATCCCTCTGCTGCAGACAGCAGAGGGATTTCCCATTTTTGCCTTGGGAGGTGGGGAAGAGCTTTCCCAACCTCCCGAGGCCTATTTTTGGTTTTCCTTGCAATGACGATCGCGCGCATGGCGCGCGATCGTCATTGCAACGAAAACGAAACTGAAACTTAGTTTCAGTTTCACAGTTTCGGTGCTTGTGGGGCTATCTCAGCCCCCGAGCACAGAAACACATGGGAGAGGTATTGTTGGAAAAGGGAGAATCTCCCCTTTCCAATGGTACCCTGCCCTAGTGGATCCCTGCTTGGGGCTCACCCCAGGAGGGCGATCCCCAATTAGGGATCCACCCACTAGCACCAGGGAGGGGGGAGCGGCCCCTTAGGCAAGGCCCTTTGCTCCCCCCATAAATTTTTGGCACACTCTTTCTGCCCCCCTGGGGAGCAGATGGGGGCAGTAGAACCCAATCTGCCCCCGGGGGGGCAGAAAGCACCCTAGACGCCAGGGATTATTTTTCTATAGGCCAGGGGTGGGGGCTGCCCAGAATGGGCATCCCAATGCCCCCACCCTAGCCCCCCAAAGAAGGCAAAAGACTTTCTGCCCCCCCCAGGAGGCAGATGGGGGCAATAGCCCCTGATCTGCAGAAATCCCACTAGGCACCAGGGTTTTTTTTTTTTTTTTTATACATAGGGGAGGGGGCTGCCCAGAATGGGCATGCCAATGCCCCCACCCAAAAAAATATGGTACAGTCTTTCTGCCCCCCCCGGGAGGCAGATGGGGCAATAGCCCCTTATCTGCCCCCCTGGGGGGTAGAAAGCCCACTAGGCACCAGGGATTTTTTTTTCAAAGTTCGGGGTGGGGGCTGCCCAGAATGGGCTTGCCAATGCCCCCACCCCCCCAAAAATGCCACAGTCTTTCTGCCCCCCAGGAGGCCAATGGGGGCAGTAGCCCCTGATCTGCCCCCCGACGGGGAGCAGAAAGCCCAAAAGGCACCAGGGATTTTCTTTTTTAATATACGTAGGGGTGGGGGCTGCCCAGAATGGGTATGCCAATGCCCCCACCCCCAAAAAAATTGCCACAGTCTTTCTGCCCCCCGGGAGGCAGACAGGGGCAAAAGCCCCTTATCTGCCTCCCTGGGGGGGGGGGGCAGAAAGACCAATAGGCATCAGGGAATATATTTTTTTTAATTCAGGGGTGTGGGCTGCTCAGAATGGGCATGCCAATGCCCCCACCATGCCCCAAAAAATGCCACAGTCTTTCTGCCCCCCCAGGAGACAGATGGGGGCAGCTGCCCCTGATCTGCCCCCCAGGGGGCGTCAGAGAGCCCAGTAGGCTCCAGCGATTATGCTGGCTTGTTTTATGCGTGGGGGTGGGGACTGCCCAGAATGGGCATGCCAATGCCCCCACCCCCCCAAAAATGCCACAGTCTTTCTGCCCCCCAGGAGGCCAATGGGGGCAGTAGCCCCTGATCTGCCCCCCAACGGGGAGCAGAAAGCCCAAAAGGCACCAGGGATTTTCTTTTTTAATATACGTAGGGGTGGGGGCTGCCCAGAATGGGTATGCCAATGCCCCCGCCCCCAAAAAAATTGGTACAGTCTTTCTGCCCCCCTGGGAGGCAGACAGGAGCAAAAGCCCCTTATCTGCCTCCCGGGGGGGGAACAGAAAGACCAATAGGCATCAGGGAATATTTTTTTTTTAATTCAGGGGTGTGGGCTGCTCAGAATGGGCATGCCAATGCCCCCACCATGCCCCAAAAAAATGCCACAGTGTTTCTGCCCCACCAGGAGACAGATGGGGGCAGTTGCCCCTGATCTGCCCCCCAGGGGGCGTCAGAGAGCCCAGTAGGCTCCAGCGATTATGCTGGCTTGTTTTATGCGTGGGGGTGGGGGCTGCCCAGTATGGGCATACCAATGCCCCCACCCCCCAAACAAATAGCCACAGTCTTTCTGCCCCCCTTGAGGGCATATCCGGGCAAACCCCCCACCCCGATTCCCCCCTAGGGCAGCAGAAAACCCACTAGGCACTGACTTGTTTTTAGCAATGTGCCTACCTGTGGAGTTTGGGCCCTAGCGCAGCCGGCACATAGGGAAACCTAGCAAACCTGTACATTTTTGAAAATTAGACACCAAGGGGAATCCATGATGCGGGGACTTGTGTGCCTCTCACCAGGTTCTGTTACCCAGAATCCCTTGCAAACCTCAAACTTAGTTTAAAACAAACACATTTTCCTCACATTTCTGTGATGGAAAGTTTTGGGATCTGCGTGGATCCACAAAATTCCACCCACAGCGCATTCCCCAAAGTCTTGAGATAAAAATAGTACCTCACTTGTGTGGGAAGGCCGAGTGCCCACGCAGGAAATGGCCCAAAACGCAACGTGGACACACCACATTTTTACAGTGAAAACTGACCCTTTTTTTGCCAAGTGCCTAGCTGTAGATTTTGAACCCTAGCTCTGTCGGCACCTAGGGAAACCTAGAAACCTATACATTTTTGAAAACTAGACACCCAGGGGAATCCAGGATGGGGAGACTTGTCTGGCTCTCACCAGGTTCTGTTACCCAGGATCCCTTGCAAACCTCAAAATTTGTAAAACAAAACACATTTTCCTCACGTTTCTGTGATGGAAAGTTTGGAATCTGCATGGATCCACAAATTCCACCCACCCCGCATTCCCCAAAGTCTTCTGATAAAAATGTACCTCACTTGTGTGGGTAGGCCTAGTGCCCGCAACAGGAAACGGCCCAAAACGCAACGTGGACACACCACATTTTTACAGTGAAAACGGACCCTTTTTTTGCAAAGTGCCTAGCTGTAGATTTTGAACCCTAGCTCTGCTGGCACCTAGGGAAACCTGACAAACCTATACATTTTTGAAAACTAGACACCCAGGGGAATCCAGGATGGGGTGACTTGTCTGGCTCTCACCAGGTTCTGTTACCCAGAATCCCTTGCAAACCTCAAACTTTGTCAAAAAACCCACATTTTCCTTACATTTCTGTGGTGGAAAGTTCTGGAATCTGCGTGGATCCACAAAATTCCACCCACCCCGCATTCCTCAAAGTCTTCCAAGAAAAGTGGTACCTCACTTGTGTGGGTAGGCCTAGTGCCCGTGACAGGAAACGGCCCAAAACGCAACGTGGACACACCACGTTACAGGTAGTTACAGGTGAAAACATTGGACAAATGGCTGTTTTTTTCAACTCATTTTCAATTTATTCCTATTTTCAACTGTTAGTTTCTATAAAGAAACCTTGAAGGATCTACACAAATGACCCCTTGCTGAATTCAGAATTTTGTCTAATTTTCTAAAAGGTATAGCTTTCCAGGATCCATTATTGCTTTCATACCCATTTCTACCATTAACTGGAAGAAGGTTGAAAGCACAAAAATAGCAAAAATAGGCTATGTCCCAGTAAAATGCCAAAGCTGTGTAAAAATGTTGGTTTTCTGACAAAATTCTATCAGTCCCTGAAAGCTGGGAATTTTTTTATTTCAGCCCCACAAACCCTTTGTTGATACCATTTGCAGGGAAAAAACCAGACGCTTACATTTCCAGCACTTTTTTCCCATTTTTCCCCAAAAAAACAAAATGTAGCTGTATTTTGGCTAATTTCTGGGTCCCCTCCAGGGCAATCCACAAACCCTGGGTACCTGTAGAATCCCCATGATGTTGGAAGAAAAGGACGCAAATTTAGCGTGGATACCTTATGTGGTCAAAAAGTTACAGGGGCCTAAGCGCGAACTACCCCAAATAGCCAAAATAAGGCTTAGCACAAGGGGGGAAAAGGCCTAGCAGCGAAGGGGTTAAGGGGGAACTAATAAGAGAGCCGATGTTATGTTATCTGGAGAACGTAAATGGTGAATGAAATTATTGTATGACTCTATCAAGGAAATTCATTTAGAGGTATCACTCCAGGATTCTTTTATTGGAGATAGGCATATAATAATAATAATAATACACTCTTTATTGATTGGTTTAAAAAAACAAACCATTTACAATTTGAAACATGACTAAATTGAACAATAAAAATGTAATAAATGTTAAAAACTGTGGATATAAAATTACTTAAAATTAGGGGGGCCATTATGGGCTAATAATGTTCTGATAAAGGACTTTGCTCTGGATTTCTTATAGTCTCTGATTTAATACTTGAGTCTATTAACTCAGCCGCCATGCTGTGATGAGGAGGATTTGGGTGTGATTGTGGCTTCTAATAGTTTTGACGCTTTGTAAACAAGTTTCGTGAGCCCAATGTTTAGCTTGGTGTTGTCAGGGTTAAGAGCGGCCATTATTGCTTGGCGACAAGATCGAACTCCCAACGTAATACATTGGCCTTGCAGCAGTGACCGTCTTGCTTTGAGCAATGCAGGGCATGCACAGACGATGTGTTCCATTGTTTCAGAATGATAGCCACACAACCTGCATTCAGTGCTACTGCCTGGCTGGCGCCATTCAGGAAGGTTCTTCAGAAAGGGCCAGTCACCCATCCTCAAGGCTAAAAACTTATGTTTCCAAAAAAGTGCATATGTACTCGATAGGTAGAGCGGCTGGACACCCACTTTAAAATTAGCAATCACAGCCCAAGCGTGTCTCCTCTTTGACAGTATTGCCCTGTCCGAGTGAAAAGACCACAATCTAACGGTTTTTTTAATGGCGGTCTTTAGTACCGGGTGTGAGGGGTTTGTTTCCCAGAATTCTTTTACACCTAGTAACTGTAAACTGCGATCCAGGAGTTGCCGATGCTTATGGCTGGTCTGGTTTTTCTGTATTTCCTGCCATAGTCGGGCCTCCAAGGAACCCTCCCGGGCACGGCGCAGTCTGTGACACAGTTTGATAAATGCGCCTGCCTCCACTCCATGATGATCTTGAAGTCCCAGTTTGAGTCTCACTTGGGCTGGCGAGGCAGATTTTGACAACCGAAAAGCTCTTTTAAAATTTTTTGTTGTTAACTTATTTATTAATGTACTGGTTGTGCCCTTAGTGATCTCGTGCCCATACGTCAGGGAGTTGATTACTTTAGCCTTCATTACTTTCAGCATGGGGGTTAGGCTGGGACCTAATAACAATTTTGCTAATTTGGCCGCGGCCACTTCTAATGACAGGGCTTTGGTTTTCAATGCTTCTTTATGTTTAATAAAGGTCCCTCGTGTGTCAAGAAAGATGCCCAGGTATTTATAACTGGGGGTTGATTCTAGCTTTGTTTTGTTAATGAACCACTTTTCTATTGACCTTTTTGCTTCCCAAAAGATATAGTTTTGGTTTTTAACATGTTTAGCTCTAGATGGTTTCTTATCGTATAAGGTAGTAATTCATCCAGTAGCCTCTGGAGACCCGCTTTTGTATGGCTTAGCAACACCAAGTCATCGGCGTAAAGCAAGTTGGTAATACGGGTCCCATCTAGTTGAGGAGGGTGGCAGTTTACACTGTCGAGAGCTGGAGAAAGGTCAGATATAAACAAGTTAAAAAGGAGTGGGGCCAATACACAACCTTGTTTAACGCCTGTTTCAGTTCGAATCTTTCTAGAAACGTGGGAGCCTTCACCCAGCTTGATTCTTATCCATGTTTCCGTATGGAGTTGGATTATTGCTTGGAGAAGGGGCTGAGGTATGCCCCACGATTTTAGTTTCTGCCATAACAGACCCCTGGGCACACGGTCAAAGGCTGCTTTGAAGTCTACAAAGCAACAGTGCAACTGGATTTGTTGGACTGTCGCTTTCTCCATCAGGACTGTTAGCGTTAACAGATTGGTTGTAGTACCGGTGTTAGCCACAAAGCCCGTCTGATTAAAAGGAAGGCGCGCAGTTGTTTCGTCCCAGGCCTGTAGCTCCTCCAATAGAATATTTGCATAATACTTGGACTCCACGTCGAGAAGTGCAACCATTCGATAATTTTTTGGCTCGTTTCTCTTCCCACTTTTATAAATTGGGTGAATGATTGCACTTCTCCAGGACTCTGGGACCATGTTGCTTAGACTACAATAGAGAAACAAGGGGGTCAGGTATTCTGACCATAAGCTAACATCGGATTTGAACAAGGCTTGAGATAGGCATATCAGATGCTCATAAAAAGTGTTAGCAGCTTATTTAAAAAAAAAAAAAAAAAACTATAACTCGAGCACTGTAGCACTGGACTGTGGTGATGTCTATGCTGAGCAGGATGACAGGTATTTGAACTATGGAATTATAGCACAGTGATAGCGCTAACAATAAGTTTGAGATTAAGAAAAGGGTTGTGCAAAATTATAAATTCACCTATGATGTTTTGTAAAGGTGAAACACTTTCCAACATCATAGTTACATTTCTTTAATTTTTTGCTAACGTTTTAAGGAGAATTCTTCCTCAAAGTTGCATCCCAAGTTTACATTTAGCTGAACATTTCTACACACATTGACTTTGCTCCAGAGAAGAACATTGTTTGTTGCAAAGTATATCTTCTGCAGAAATTTCTATTAAAGTTAAATCAGAGTATATGGTCTCAAATGTCACAATGTTTACTCATCTGTCCCAAAGAGAAAAGCCTCGCAAAATACACTAAGTTGTGCCTTTTTCTAATAGACTAATGTAAATATTGCAGGAAAAAAACTTCAACTAGCCAGAAGTGCCTCTCGGAAATAAAAACATGTGACCAGTATGGCTCTTCTATTTCAATAACATAGATGAAAACAGTCTTACATATAAGAATGGATTAGGTTTTGTAACACAAAGTTCATCTTTGTTTTTCCATGTAACTTCTAAGGGCCTCATTATGAGTTTGGCGGTGGGGGAGCGGGACCGCCCTGCTCCTGCACTGCCAAACCCATGTACAAACGGCCCGCCAGCTCAGGAGTATTCTCCTGTCCAGCAGGCAGTTCTTTGGTGTTCCAAGGGCGGTGCCTATGAAATAAGCACCGCAATGGGAACGTCAAAGGCAGTACCTGCACGGCATGAACTGCTGCAGTCCATGCCATGCAGGTACTGGTCTGCATGCACACAGATGGGCACATGTTGTGACCCAGTGTGCAACCACATGGCGTGAGGCACAAGGGGGCCACAGGGCCCCCTTTGATTCCTTACTGCACACTTTTCATGGTGGTCACAACTTGTGGGCCAGCAGCAGCCCCACCAAGCATATTGCAGCCTCAATAACGCTGCACCACCGAGATCCCTGGAGGTTTCCGTGGTCCCAGGGTGGTGCGACTGCCCTGGTCGCAATGGGGCGGGGGGAACACTGCCACCACTGTGCCCCCGCGAGTCTGGCGGTCCGTGAACCACCAGACTCATAATAAAGCCCTAAGGGGGAGATTTACTAAGCTTTTGTGCCCTGTTTGCATCACAAAAGTGACGAAAACGACGCAAAATCTTTTTTTTGTAATTTAGTTTCCAGCGCTAAACTTGTTTAGCACTGGAAATAACGTAAAAGTAATGCGAAGCAGCGCATTGCCCTGCTTCGCGTTACTTTGCGCCATGGGGGCGTACCAAGGGTGGTGCATGGGCGTTCCCATGCAACCACCCAAGGTTTCTCATGCTAAACCCAATTTACTAAAAACAGTAGATTGGGTTTAGCATGAGAAAACTGCGCCCTTTTCAACTAGGCGCAAGGAAGGAAAAATGCTTTCATTTCTCCTTCCTTTTCCGACTTTGCATGCATGCTGCAAAGTGCAGCACACATACAAAGTGGGAAAAGCTTTCCCTTGTGTATAGCATAGTATTTTGTACAGTAACGGTACCCTTCCTGTACAAAACCTATGCTAGACTCATGCACACACCCTAGCGCTGCGGCGCTAAGGTGTGTGCATGGCGCACGGCAGCTGTAATCAGCGCCGGCGCAAGGGAAAGGGGAGGAGAGAGCCATATCTTTGAAGATATGGCGCTCTCCTGCTCTCTCCCTGTCGCGCAATGCAGCGCAGACTTGCGGGGGGATGCGCTGCGTTGCGTGACTTTTTCGTAGATCTCCCCCTAAGTGTCTACAGCCTATTTCCATAGTCAAGACTTTTGGACAGCAATAACAATTGAGCTGAAAAATTCCTGATACCTGTTCAAATGCCTTTTTGCACAGGGATCAGATTTATGAATTGTGTGCCATTGACCTCTCTCCAACTCGCTCTACATAAGAGCCTGGTGAGGGTGCCAATTTTCTAGTAGCAGAGCAATTTCCTAATATTCCCTCAGCAATCTGGACTGCCCGTCTTTGGTTTAAATTCAAGATATATATTTGAGAGATGTCCTATCACGAGAAGAGAACTCACAAACCTGTTGATAGACTTGTTTTGGTAACATTTAAAAGTGATGGAGCGAATGCTCGAACTAATCTTAGCCGCAGGGCACATTCCATTTCATAATTTTGTGGCCCCAACAATATGCAAATTAGTATTTACCGAACCCTAAATGGAAGTATTTCTTAAGGAGTTGAACTACTGTTAGAGGTATGACAAAGGGTCTCACAGTCATCAGTGACATTGAGATTTAGGCAGTATGGCATTTGTGCACTGTCTAATGAGTACACACAGTCTAGATTGCTACACCTCAATAGTGATGCTTTACCAAATCAATGCAAAGCAGGCTTTGGAAGTGCATGAAAGTATTGTTTAGTGGTTTAAAGTGGACGTTACCTGCAGCTCTTGAAGAGAAACTTGAAAGTACATATAGGGCCAGAAAACATGGCTATTTCCTAGATAACTGCACCAGCCACACAGCTTCAGTGGAGCCCAGAAAACAATCATACTCTCAAGTGGAATCCTCAGCTTGCAAGCCACTAACTGGAAACATCTCATCCAGCTTTCGATATGCAGGTAGGCTAAGAAGGGCTGACCTATGGTTTATCATGGCATTTTGTAGTTATGTACTTGCATACATAACAATTATGGCTGACAATAATACTAAGACCATAATCAGCAGTGATCAGCAGTAAATCGTAACTTATTCCTCTTAAATTCACATATATCTGCTATGAGGATTGTACATCACCAGGACTGTACAACCAAAAACACAGCCATCCCCAAATAAACAGGCATAGAATAACTGCAGAGATCTGTCAGATATTGCTGGACAATTCAGAGGACTTTAAAATAGTCTAGCACTGCAGATGCCAAATATCTATACGATCTGACCGCTTATTTACATCGCACAAAGACACTCAGATATTGGATGATAAAAATGTCCATCTCAACAGATCACTCCACTTCTCTCTCCATCTAACCATGTCAGCTCAACACCACAACTATACACAATATCTCTGATTGGGCAAGCTAGTGCAGCAACCATCTAAGTAGATATATCATAGGAAATGCCATAAAGGGACCTGCAGAGCTGTTCAAATCTACCAGCATCCTGAGCCCATAAAACTGTGTGTCTGTTTCTCACACTTCATCATCCACCACACTGCTATATGCTGTGTCCCATAAAATGATAACCACACCTCGGTGGCAATCATGCATGACATGGATACCCTTCCCACATAGCATCAAAACAAAGACAACATCTTCCACCCACACACCCTACACAGTGTAGCGTGCTACCCTTGTAAGCAAGCACTTCAGCATCCCACATAGGGATAGTAAGTTTGCTACGTAAATGCTGCAATACAATACAACAAATGCCACTACATTTCCAGTCAAAAGCAGCACATGCCTTTAAAATTTCATGACAAGCAACTATTAACCAATGTAGTAAATTACTGTGCTCTAGGTCTTCAACTACTTAAGACACCATTAAGGCCAAAACTGTGGCAAAGACTGTGAGCTGTGTCACATAAAGTGAGCCCTGGGAAGTGATAATTTAAGCCAGGTCTTTGGTACCATTTTAGGCTGAAGTGTGTCTTAAATAGCAGAAGAGCTGAAGCAGTGCTATTTTACCACCTTAGACAGCTGAAAATGGTTGCTTGTCTTGGGAAATTTAAATGCATGAGCTGCATTTACTTTGAAATTGAGGAACGCTTGTTGGGATCTCTAAAGTAAACAACAGAGCATATCACAACAACATACACAAAGCAGCATAACAACAAAATTGAAACAGAATAGAGCAATCATTGTAGAGCACAACAACATCACACTGCAATAATGCAGTACAAAAGCACAACACAGCTTGTCACCTCCATAACTAATTGCCTCACAACAAATATGCACAAACTTTTTGTCACACTTTACCGCTACAGGATTCTGTTTTCATAATACGAAGTGTTTTCACCAGACTTGGCTCATTAACAAGGACATGAAATAGTAACAGTCAAAAATGTTTTGTGACTCAGCCCTTCATCTTAAACTAGCTCTTGCAGTGCTCACTTTATGCTATACAGGATGTGGTGTTCCTGACAGTGTCAGCTAGGTATGATCCCATAACTCCTGGCTCCAGATCCCAGTCTCTAAGACATTGCCCTTGCACAGAAGCGCTGCAAGTGGATCTAATCTTTCCAGTTACTAATTTTTTCCCCATTGTGGTTGTGAGGAATGGAACATGTTGTACACAAAATAAGAGTAAAGGTTTGCTTTTGAAGCCAAACGTGTGCCAAGTTTACTAGGAATTGATAAAAATTATAAAACTGTACAGTCTGTTTCTAACTATAGGGCAGATTATATATAGACTGCAGGTAGTGTAACTCGCACTGAACCAGCAGTTGGCAAGAAGCCTACTGAAGCCGAATGTCCAGCAGGTTGTAGAAGTAGAATGAGCACATGTACTTCAACCAAACCAAACTGCTCACTTCTAGGACTTAGGTTGTAGAGGAGGCAGCGGATTTAAATACCACTGCCTGGCGGTGCTCATAAGCACATGGGTGTGATTGTGAGTAGCATGCTACTTTGTCACACTTCTGTTTGTAGATTCAGGGGCATACTTACAAGGCCCCTGCACCACCGGAACATCACTTTTTGGCGTGCAATGCTGAGCCATTTTTACAACGGCACATAAAGCCACCCTGTGTGGTTTTTCATGGCCTTGTAAATATGGCCCCCTTTCGCAAATTGCTCTGCATGCATTCTGCAGCACACATAGAAGGAAGAAAACACCATCAATGATTATTTTTGTGCAGTAAGGTGTTCCTTTCTGCACAAAAACAATCATCACTGCAAAACAGGCACCCTTGCAACATGGTGCAAGGATGCTTGTGTTGGTGCTAGGCAGCCAATTGTGCGCCATTGCAGAGGAAATCAGAGGGATGCGTTGTATTGCTGTAAATACGACGCATTCCAGCACTTTCCTAATAATGCAGCTTGGCGCAGCAAGATGATTTACAGCGCCCGCTGCGTCATTTTCTAGTAAATATGCCCCATAGTGCAATACGGATGGTTTTCTGCTATAAAATAGCACAAAACACCACAATCATACTAATAAGTAAGTAATATAATGTGCTCGATAGTACCACCCATAAATTTCATTATATGTAATCTCTCCTTAATGTTTGAATGCGTTCACGGTGGAACAGTGGCACAAAGCTCATATTTCTATTGTCAAACCATACAGGCCACTCACACATCAGGCACTAAAGTCACTGTAGCTGCAGTTACTTAAAAGTTATGTGCGTCTTGCTTGTGTGCATGAATTACTCACAGAGGCCTTTCAGGGATCGGTGATTTTACGACTCGCTCCATCACTTTTGAGTAACGCATTATTCAGGAATGTCAATGTCAGATCCACACCTTGGTAAAGCACAGCTCCAAAAAGTCAGATTATCCTGTTAATATTCTAATGAGACAGATACGTAATGATACTTTTCAAAGTGTTCGATGCAGTAAGGTTGCTGGATACAATAATCTCCAAACGTTTCATTGAGTAGTTCTTCATATGCACCTGCTTTTAAACATGCAATTCTGCAAATGGAAATGCAATCAGCATTGCTGGGGTGTCACAAGTTATTCGCCAAAGAGTGGGGAAGCTGAGCCAACAGAAGAGCAGACATTTCCACACAGTCCACGTCACAGTTGTGTGACAAAGTATTACCTTCACATTTTAAACATTTCGATTCTCCGTTTTCTTTCAAAGGACTATCTCCTTCCTTTCTATTCTTTGCATGTTTCTGCTCTCGGAGTAAAGCCTATTCTAAATCACATGCATGTTTGTCTTAATCCTTACTATTGTAATCTACCACATAGAAACTGGAGTAAAGGCAGGGAACTGTTCCTGTATAGCATAAGATTGATCCCAATAACCACCAATAACTACCAACAAAAAAACAATAACCCGGGACCTGGAGCAGCGTGCTGCCCAGAGTAAAAACACAACTGGGCTTCGTCAGGGGTAATAAGAGCTCTATAATGCAATTACAATACAATATATAACCTACACTAAAACTTATACAGTAACACACAGCAGTCAGACAGTCGATTGTAGTTCATACAGGCTGCTCAATAACTCCCTTTTACTGCTTGACACTCTTATACTCACATAAGACAAAACCGCAACGGGTCATATCCATCACCACGTACTATGCCAGTCACAGCAATAGACCACCCATCACCAATTGAACAGGAACATAAAAACTGAAGAGATCTGCCACATATAGCTAGTCAATGGAGGACTCTAGACCTACACTGCAGGTCCAACTAGCAACACACTAAGGCCACTCCTTGCCCACCAGATTTTGGATGATAATAATAAAATCCATCCCAGCACATCTCAACACCACTTCATTGTTTAACGTATGCCTGCTCAGGGCCATAAACTTTAAACAAAATATCCCAGAATGGGCAACCCAGTACAGTAACCAACTAAGTGGACTATGAATATAAGAAATACCAAAAAGGGACCTGCAGAGCTGCTCAAGTCTTCCAGCAAAGTGAAACCCATAGCTGTGTGCCTATCTCTCGCACATCTTCATCCATCACACCGCTAAACGCTGAATCCTATAACATGATAACCACACCTTGGTGGTCCTCATGCACAACATGGAAACACTTCTCACACAGCATCAAAACAAAGACAACACACTTCCAACCAAACACCCTACAGTATGTAGCGTGCTAACCATGTAGGCAAGCACTTCAGTGCCCCACATGGGTGTAGTAAGTGCTCTTTAAATGTTGCAATGGACCCACATGACCCAAATAACTGCAGACTGATTACAAATTGACCTTTCCTGAGCAAACTGATGGAAGGAACATTCACCCAGATGTCACTATTCATTGAAGATAACGCCATACTTTCCGATATACAATCAGGATTCTGTCCAGGAAGAGTCACAGAATCTGCCCTCATCACCATATTGGATGACCTTAAAAACCGAGTAGACCAGAACGGGGTCCATATTTAAGTTAGCCCCAGGGAGGTAGTGGTCCCTGGGGCTCTAACCATTTTATTTTAAGCCCCGGGGCTCGGGGTGGGGTCGCAAGGCCCCCCAAGCATTTAATATGTAGCCCAGGGCAGGTGGTGCTCAGCTAACTATAACTACTGAATTTCACTGGTTTTGTATGAGTGAAACTGAGCCTAACTATAATGTCACTGTAACCTTTGTTTCTTTTTGTCAATTTCTAATTTTTTTTTATCCATTTCCTAACTATAACGTCTCTGTAACCTTTGGTTTTTTCCAGTGAATATATATATATATACATATTTGTATATATATAGCACCTACAGATACAATTATTATGATCATATTTACACATTGTGATAAATAAAACAAAGTCCCATAATCATATAATCAAATAGCATATATAAATATATTTTAGATATTTTAATATATGCTAATGGGTCTTTGTTTTATTTATCACAATGTGTAAATATGATCATAACAGTTGTATCTGTAGGTGCTTTACTATTCAAATATTGGAGAGAAATATAAAATACAAATAAATAAATGTAAATAATAGAATAAAATAAGTATATAAATCAGCTTTATGTGCAGCAACATTTGAAAGTCCAGGGGCCTGATTCACAAAGAGGCCTCCGCACTCGTGTGAGATGCCCCACCAGTCATGGGGGAGTCTCCGCACTAGGGCCGCAATCTGCCCCGAGTGTGGAGGCCCCCCATAACTGCGGGGCCTCCGCCACGAGTGCAGAGGCCCTTTGTGAACCAGGCCCTGAGTTTCTAACTATTTATCCATGTACTTATGGGACTTTATATAATACAACTTTAAGGGGCATATTCTCAAGGATTTATCGCCGAGTTAGCGGCACTTTATCGCAGCCAAAGTGGTGATAAATTCATTGCACCATTCACAAGCTGGTGCTAACAGCCGATATCACCAGTATCCCTGCGATAGCAGCCGCAAAAAACATCGCTACGGATGACACCGGCAATTAACGCTAATGAGATGCAGAGTAGGCGTTCCCGTGCAAAAACCTGCGGAAACACCACTTTGCAACATTCACAACGACCTGCCAGATCGGCGATAAGACCACAAAACATGCGATAAGGCACGTTAGCAGCAGGGATTTAACACCTGCTCCTACCTGGTGTTAAGTCGGACGACAACCTGCACCACAAAAGGGAGCCCAGCCCACAGCCACACCAGAAGAACAACAGATGCCATGGAGCTACTGACCATGCAGCTCGGAGCCCCAAGAGGGCCACAACACCCACCGCCACCCCCCCCAGGCCCACCACCCCCCCCAGGACCTCCCCGTGGCCCTACCCTGGGCACCCGCCCCGGACAAAGATATCTCACATCTACCTCACAAATTCATGAACACAACAATTCACCTGATGTCGCACAAGTACAGCAACCAACATCCATGTGTTGATCGAAAAAGGAAAAACATACATACATCGCAGAATTCCAAAAATAATCAATTTATTCAAATTCCAATCAACATCAATACTTGGAAGAGTCATGGCGGGTCTTCTCCGGACAAACCGTAAGTCACAGCCTGCAAGACAAAATTGAAGATAAGAAGGTGTGTCATGCGCACAACAAAGGACAGAGAGAGAAAGAGAGAGAGAAAGAAAGGGAGAGAGAGAGAGAGTGAAAGAGAGGGAGAGAGAGAAAGGGAGAGAGAGGGAGAAGGAGAGAGAGAGAGAGACAGAGGAAGAGAGAGAGAGACAGCGAAAGGAAGAGAGGGAGGAGAGAGAGAGTAACAGAGGAAGAGAGAGAGACAGTGAAAGGAAGAGAGGGAGAGAGAGTGAAAGAAAGAGAGGGAGAGAGAGAGAGAAAGAGAGAGAAAGATAGAGAAAGAGAGGAAGAGAGAGAGAGAAAGAGAGAGAAAGATAGAGAAAGAGAGGGAGAGAGAGACTGTGCCGACACTGCGCACCCAGGCAGCTGCACCCCAGCCCCTCCCGCCGCCGAGCGTGGATTGCCCGCCCCTGCGCACCCAGGCCTCACTGCTCACCTGCTGCCACTGGTGTGTCTCCAACCACATGCCGGTTCACACTGCAGGCCACCAGGTCCCTCATCTAAAACAGAGTCCACAGCTAATGATGGCAGAGTACATAGCATTGCACACGGCAACATCGCATGGCCGCCCCTGCGCACCCAGGCCGCTGCACCCCAGCCCCTCCCGCCGCCCAGCAGTGTTTGCCCGCCCCTGCGCAGCCAGGCCTCACTGCTCACCTGCTGCCACCGGTGTGTCTCCAATCACATGCCGCTTCACACTGCAGGCCACCAGGTCCCTCATCTGAAACAGAGTCCACAGCTAATGATGGCAGAGTACATATCATTGCACACGGCAACATCGCATGGCCGCCCCTGCGCACGCAGGCCGCTGCACCCCAGCCCCTCCCGCCACCCAGCGTGGATTGCCCGCCCCTGCGCACCCAGGCCTCACTGCTCACCTTTCGCCACCGGCATGTCTCCAAGAGGGCACACCACGTCCCGGTGCAAGCTCTGAGCCCGGGGCCCGCGACCTTGGCAGCCTCCACATCATGCATCCCCGCAGCGCGGGCCACCGGGCGCACACTTGACTCTGGGTCTTGATTTTGCAATGGCAGAGATCATATCAGTGCACACGTCATCATCGCAGGCTGCACACCCGCTCAGCTCTCTAGGTGCCACTAACTCTGTGAAACGCGAGGCAATGCCACGTGGCCGCGCTGCCCGCTGGCTCAGGCCTACATTGCGGTCCAACAGGCGCACACTTGACTCTGGGTCTTGATATAGCAATGGCAGAGACCATATCAGTGTACACGTCATCATCGCAGGCTGCACACCCGCTCAGCACTTTAGGTGCCCCAACCTCAGTGCACAGTAAGTCACCGACCCGTGGCGGTAGGCCCGTGCCGGCCACAGTGCAATCGGTGCCACCGACTCCGTGCAACGCAAGTCATGTACCCTATATGATTGAGCCTCGTCGTAGGCCAGGCGGACGCAGCCATGTCACCTCAGGCAGTGGGAAAGAACTGGGACACGTAGCGTCGTCCCCCCCCCTTTATACATACGCCGAGTGGGCTGGTTCGGCATATGCCAGGCCAGCGTAGGGGTGTGAACAATTATCCCTGGCCTCTGGGCGTGGTTCATATCTGGGCTGCACAGGAAACCAACTGATGCGTGTGTCTCTGTTGCAGTGTCTGCGCCACACGGCCCGCAATCGACAATGTTGCAATGTTGCAATGTTGCATGCAGCCAGAGGGCGTCTGCGCACGAAGGGACTGTACAAGGAGCGCAAGGCCGCTCGGGGTCTTGGCTCATACATGGCAACTGGTGTGTGTTCATCGCCTTTGGTGCACCATAAGCCCAAGGCCTAGCCCCAATTGCAGCGCGATAGCCACATCACATTCCCAGGATACAAGCAGTAGTCTGACTAACATTAGGGATGAAAGCCCCCTTGTCTCAATACAGAAGGCGGAAGGACATCTGCACCCCCGACCTTGGAAACGCATGCGGCAGGCACCCCCTAAGAAAGATACCATGGCAGACGAAGACGACTCCCACACTACACACGGCGCCAATGAAAGATCAACGTATCCACACCCCACACACAGAAGTTCTTGCCCGAGGTACTCCTGCATGGAACGGCCTTGACACTTACGTACAGGACAACCCATACGTACAAACTTTGCACACTCATACGACTCATTGCTCCGAGCTGTGGCATATCATCCACATAACAGCCGCAGGTCAGAAGAGTGCTGATTCTACGAGTGCGAACAACGCAATGTCAGAACATCCCGGGCACATGCACAACCCCTGTCACGTGGAACTGTACCGTGACCGAATGCTGCATTTGTTGGGGGCACTGCCACCGGCAGTGTTGCGCATCAGTTACCGTCTGAGCTTCCGTCTTGCGTACGTCACCTGCGTCCAGCCCTGGTTCCACTGCCAATCATGCATATTCGAGTGGCCCATGGATGTCTGCCTATCCAACACAACGGTAGCTGAACTGGATTATGACATGTGTGTGTCCCCCCTGTTGGACCACGACCAGGAGTGTAACCGTGATACCCGTTCATGGGATGCCTTGGAATTGGGCGTATATGCTGGCAGTTGGGCATGTGAGATCGCACAATTCCTTGTGTGCAGTGACCACATCGAAGCGCTCCCCTATTGGGCTGTGTTGCGGATTGGTGAAATGGCGTGGACGGAGCACATCTGTCCGGACCAGCTAATGGATTGGCTCGCCCCCGTGTTCGTTGAAGTCGACAACGACGTACTCTTGGAACTGATTGCCCATGAAGCTGCGCTCGCTTTCATGGACGAGTAACTACGTTCCTGCAGCCACAAAAGATTGTAACCCAAGGCACAGGTCCCAACACCCTTTTGCATCTTGGGGAAATGGACACATACCCCACCATGACAGTGTACATGTCTGCATTCGCCTGGACTCAGAATGCATGTGCGTGCCGGACTGCGGGTTGACACACACCTGTGCAAGGTGAGTGGACAGCGGCGCCTGGCAACGTTCCTCAACCTGACACACCGCTGGAGGGAGAGTACACACATGGCAATGTAGTACTACATGTGACCTTGTTGGACTCCTTCACCTGTTCACTGTCAGCAGAGCAGGCAGTCAGCGCTGTCCGGTGGTACAGGACTATGCAGATCCCATGGGCTGTGAGTGGTGTCACCTGACACAGTGCAATGAGCATTCGCCAAACACCACATGACTCGTCCAGCAAGGCAAGGTGGGCTGAGACCATCGGCATCTGTCATGGTTGGTGTTCATTTGTGCCTCCCCATGTCTTGCACCTCTACATGTTCCTTGGCTGCCTGTTAGTGTATGATGCATTGGTCTGCATGTTGTGGCCCTTGTCTGGCCCGTACTGACACGCACATGCTAATACAGTCTACGCAGCTTCACTAGTGTTCAACTGTGATGAGTGTTGATTTGCATGCCAAATCATGTGCCCCAATGAGCATTGTACGTACACAGGGAGGGACTGACTGACGGATTTCACTTAGGGATGAGTCCCTATTGCCAGCTCCACCTCTGTGAGCCAGACATTGTGTTTGGGAGAGTTGCTGGTCGACCTGTGCGCTTACGTGTCTTCAGCAATGTGAGTATGGTGTCCAACTTCTTGCCATGTGGACCAATGTGTTCCATCAAACCAAGCTGTGTCCACACAGTTGAGTGTCTCTAGGTATGCGAAGAGATGTTCGGTTGTCACATGTGATGTGGGACACTACTTTAGGCCTCCTACCAACTCTGACATATTTACACACAGCCCTATTTAATACATGGACGTGGGGCTACGTTGGGGGGTTTCAAGATTGTTGTTCATGATCAATGAGGCCACAGCTAGTTCACACCTCCACAGTCATTTAATTGGCCATGTGTGTCACGGTCAAACATGTGCATTGATGTCATTTCCCAGGGTGTACCTTTTTGTGCAATCAATGTCCCTACAGTCATCCATACTGTCATACTTGATTGGACATAGACATGACACATCTGTGTGATTAGGAATGTTTGATTCACATCCTGTGGAGTGTCGGAGCTGGAGCAGTACATGGCCATGCACACCCCACATTACATGGTTGCCCAGTGGAGGGCCAAACAGAGTCCTTCAGGGGATGACAAGTTAATCAGTAGAGGAAGAGTTGAGTCCGCAGCCTGTTTGCTGTGTCATTGGTAACCAGAGCAGATATGGCAGTCCATGTCGGGGTCCAGGTGGATGTCGCAGAGTGTTTCAGGTGACAGTGGAAGGTGTAGTACCAGGGCATGATGCAGAGGGCTGTACCAAGCAGAAACAGGCAATTTGGCAGGGGATGAATGCTACAACCTCCTTTTTGACACAGAGTCATTACCGTTCACATTTCGTCCTCTGATACGTCTTCTGTGTCAGGTGTGCCAGGTGTGTGTGGTGGTGTTATGGCTGCATCACTGTGTGCAACGGACTCATCAGGGTGCGGAGGTGGTATGGCTGCATCACTGTGTGCCACTGACTCATCATGGGGCGGAGGTGGTATGGCTGCATCACTGTGTGCCACTGACACATCAGGGGGCGGAGATGTGTGTGTCGAAGTTCCTGCAGCAGTCATCTGGGACAGGCTCTGTGGCAGCAATGGCAAGATGAGGATCTACAGGGCATGGTAGATCCCAGTTACATCTCGCTGGTGTTCAGCCGTGGCAGCCATCCTTCCTGCCTGCATCCGCTCCATGTTCTCCATTGTCCTCCGCATCTGTGCCAACTCTGTGCTGTCGTCGCTGGAGCCTCTCTGCCTAGACAGTTCTTGTTTCCGAGTATTGGATCCAGCGAGGTCAGCCAAGGATTGTTGTAGGGCATGGAGCGGACTGTGGGTGTCCGTTAGGGACTGTAAGTGGTCCCTGATGGGACTGAGACACCCACGTATGGCATCTAGTTTGGCTGCCATGAGGTCGATACCCCCGCACCTGTTCAGCCAGCCCCCTCTGGCAGTTAGACACACGGCGTTGGAATGCCATGTGTTCTTCGGTGAGGTGCTGGGAGCCAGCCGTGGTGGTGGGTGCTTCCTGCTGTGTGGTCTGTGCAGGGGGTGGTATCACCTCGATGCAGCTGGGCTGCCCTGCTCCTGGAGGTGGGGTGCGGAGGATGTCCACAAGCCGTTGGAGGGTGTCGGAGCAGATGGCCAAGGGTTCCTCCTCCTCATCACTGAAGAGATGTCTGGTCTGCTCTGCAGGAGGTGGTGATTGTCCCTCTGCAATGTGAAGGGGAGATGCAGGTTAACAGTGTGTTCCATGTATGTGCACGCATTGTACATGTTTACATACTGACTGCATGACAATGTACATTGTGACTGTTTTGGAGGAGCTGGGTATTTGATGGGGGACAGTGGACATTCCGACTACATGACGGATGTGAGGTTGTACTCGTACATTATCATCTGACCGTTTCCTGCTATGCCTGATGTGATTGGCCATTTTCTACGCACGTGCGGCACCAGTTGTGTCCTCTGTTCTGTGGTGTACATGTGGCACTTTCTACCACATTGTGGTCAATGTTGATGTGCTGTGATTGCTATGTGTGTGTGCTGCATTGTGGGAGAGTCGCCCCTGCAGCTCTGATTTAGCGGCCCCTTATCCCTTTGAGGCGGTGTGCCTTTGACTTGTGTGCTTTTACGGTGCTGAGATGTTGGCGACTTGGGTCATTTGTGCTCCTGTACGGATTTTTTACTCTTGTGCATTGTTTGTCTGCAGATGTGTTGTTGACGTCAGGGGTTGTATGTCCACGTTGATGTTTCAGAGTGTGACCTGCTCCTTTGGGGATGTTATCCACACTGGGCCACCTCAGTGTTGTGGCGTGCACCATGTCATGTATTTTGACTGCAGCCATGCTAGTGGTCATGCAGTGTCACTTGCATTGTCAGTGTGGCTCACAGAGCCGCTGCTTTGCTAGGTTCAGCACATGTGCATGGGTAGGTTGTGGGATTGGTGAGGGGGGGGGCATTTGAGCACATGGTGGACGGGGGCCTACTTGGTGTTTCTGTGTGTGCTGCAGTGTGCCAAGGCCATCAGGGACAGGTTCCACAGTCATTGTGGGTGTGCAGTGTGCTATTCTTGATTGTGCATATGTGCCATTGTGCCCGTGTCCCCCCAGTCCCTGGTGGTTACTCACCCTGTTGCTGTTGGGTCAGGTCATTTTGGGCAGTGTCCGGAGCCCCAACTCCTTGCACCGTCTCCGCACTGATGACTGTGGCCACCATTTCCTCCAGCTCATCCAGCTCCTCCTGTGGCGCAGGACTCCCACCTCCAGTGGCCGTTGCTGCCTTTAGGTTGGCAGCGAGTTTCTGCTTGGTTTGGTTTTTGACGTCATGCCAGCGCCTCTTGACCTCCACCATTGACCTCCTCGACACTCCGACTGCATTCACGTTGTTCACGATGGACTGCCATATTTCCGCTTGTGTTGCCGATGACACAGTGGAGGTGACGTACAGTTGTTGGTAGTGTTCGGTCACCTCCGTGACGATGATCCGGTTTTCCTGCAGACTGAACCCCGTCTTCCTCTTCCTCTTCTCTTTGCCCTTCTCCGGCCCCGGGGTTCCTGGCTGGTCATCTGTGGGGCTTGTGGGGTTTGCGTTGTCCTCTGCACTGAGTCCGGGTGCGTCCATGGTGCTACGCAGTTGCATTTATTTGTCTTTTTTTTCTCTGATTTTATAGTGCATTCTCACGCATGGCGCGTGGGAATCGCAGGCCTGTCGCTGGTTTTCGCTGATTTTTGTATCGCCATTGGGGTCATCTCAACTTTTTTCGCGTTGGGGATTCGCATTTTTTCGGCGTTGCGTTATCGTGAGGCTATCGCATGGTGCCGCCGGGTTGTGAATGCTGCGTTAACACGGTGTTATTTTCCTGCGATGTGAGAAGTTGCGTTAAGCGATTTTGGCGATAGTTAACACGCGTTCTTGAGAATATCCCCCTAGATCTCTTTATTATTTTCCATACACATGTATAACTTTCTATGTAGTATGTATCTACATTTTTATTACTTTCCTCCTACTGTTAAAAAAAAAAAAAAACCTACAACTCTCTCCAATTCACTAGTCTCATCCTATGCCTCTTTCAATATATCCTCTACCTTTACTCTCTGACTCATCCCAAACCTCATTGTACTATGATCTCCCTAATGACCCTTTTTAGACTCTTCCCTCCTCTGTCCCTCCTTTGACTTATCCCAGCCCTAGTTTTTCTACTATAAACTTGCAAATAACACTTTATAGACTCTTACCTTCTCCATCCCTCCTTTGACGCATACCAAACCTCATTTTACTGCTATGATCTCCCATATAACACTTTCTAGACTCTTCCCTCCTCCATTGATCCTTTATCCTATTCAATCCAACTAACAGACTCACATGTCCGTTGCTCCAATTAACAACTTTTATTTATCTATACTAATCCACTTTGTGTTTCGGGGTAGCATGCTACTCGCTGAAAAGCACTTCAACGCCTTGTTAGGGGTAGTGAGAGCTATAAATATAATTCCATTAAATTACAATACAATACATTCATAATTGTATACACGTAATTCAGGATTCCTTCAATATTCCCAAAGCTGCCCCAAGCTACATCGCTGAGTTCAAGCCTAGATATAGGAACCGTCACTGACGTTGACCTTCAGGGAAGAAGCATATCTCTCATCCACGACCTATCAACAGGGTCTCGGGAGCATACTAACTTAACCAACCATCTGTATCCATTTATTCATCCAGCTCCATTCCTCCCCCAACAAAAAGTGACATGGCCTCCTCGGAGTATGTGCAGCATCAATTCTTTCCCTGCCTTTTTCTAGGCTGTGGGCAAGTACCTCTCGCGCGTACCACAAAGAGGGCCATTGTTCTGAGTCTCAAGCTCAAAGAAGACCTCCAGTTTAAAAATGCTATGATTACTGCCATTGACTTCAAATTTGGAACTTGGCCTGTCGTTTTGGACCTGTGCGAGTAGCAGCTCATGGGAGTGGTGGAGAATGCTTATATAATAGGGGTTTGCAGATCACGCCAGATCAGCTGATAACACTTTCCAAATCCTGGGCTTTGTGTATGTTTGTCTAATTCAGGGAAATGAAGACTACAACTCACAGAATGCCCTGATTTGTTAACCTAAAGTCCAGCACAGAAACAGAGGTGTCTTGCTGAAGTGGAGTGATCTGGCAATCCTAGCGTGGCTATTTTCACTATCACTTCACATTTGTCCTTCAGACCTATATGCCTGCGTGTGGATAACAATAATCCTCATGTACGAAAACTCTCATTTGATACCGACAACTCTGCAGGTATGAAAAGTGTTTTCGGGTCCATAAATTATTTAGCAATTGCTACAGTGAAAAGCTTGGACTTCACACAGAGAAATGCTTTCAACTGTATAACAAGGAGAGGTCGTTTTCGTGTGAATGCACCTTAATGCACATGCCTGAACAGGCAGATCCCCTGTCTCCACTACTCAGCACTAAATCTTTTACCAAGTGATTCATTATGATTAAGCAAATAATTAGCCATGCTTCATAAGAGAATGTTGACAGCAAGTAACCTTTATAAATGGCTGAGGGTAGTCATGAGTCTCAGACGTGCTGAACACGATTAAATAATACATCCAGAAAACACAAACAAAGGGCCTATTACTGCAAGTTAAAGGGTAGGCAAACCTTCATATTCACACTACAGTCATGAGCAATGTAGGGCATGCCCCTTTTTAAAAAGCAATATCGATCCTCTGACTGAGAGAATATTTTGGCAATATGAGCGCGGACATTTCCTCCTCATTATGTTCCTTATCTAAAATCATACTAATATGATAAAAGTGTGTATGTGGGTTAATTGTGTGTGTTAGCACCTCCCAGAAAGGCATCTTGCTGCCTACCTTAATGCAATGGCCTGAGTCTTACTGCTACATGGTTCCACCTTGAAGCCAGGAACCCTTATAACCTTGAGCGTACACGACCACATCTCCATTTTTCCCTCTTCAACAGAAGCCCTGCTGTACCCTCATATGACAGTTCCTGATTGTTTTCTTTCTCCTGGTCTAGTGCTCATCATGGGCCTACAAGTTTAATTGTGCAGTCAGTGTCAATGAAAGAGGCAAGGGATCTGTATGATGTGGGTTCGTAAGGAAGGTAGAATGATGTGAGTGATGTACTTCACTCTCCAGGTAGTAGGCTGTGGATAGGCATTCTGCCACACTTTCCCGTCCTCTATCTAGTGCTTAGGGGTTCTGGTTGATATGTCACTTCTAAGCTCATCTTAGTACCCGTGTTATATGCCCAGGGGTATTTTCAGAGTGAGAATGAAAGCTTGTGAATGCAGACTATGGCAGGCCGATGTCTTCCATAGAGAAGATTGCTGTATTCTCACATTATATCTTGTCTCCCTTCATTTGTATCCTTCTTCCTCTTTATATTATCCATGGTACTCTCCTCTTTTTCCCAGATCCCTTCCCCCTTCATCCCTTGTTAGTTTTTCCCAATAGAATGTTGAGTTACAGTTTCTGACTAGACAGTCTTACAGTTGACCGTGTTGACGGTTGGAGATTTGTGAATAAACGTACCTGAAGAACTCATCCAAGGGATTTCATTTCTTGATATAACACTGGTGATGGGTTGGCCATGCACGGTGTTGGCATTCCCATCACCACCCCTTTGCGTTCATCAACAGTATCCGTCCATCATTTCCTGTGAGTGGATGCACTTCCCATCATTGGTTGGACTTGGTGAATAACGTTTCCTCAGGAGGGGCAATCCCTTTCCACCTCAATTGCAACCTTGATGGTACTTTTTGTGCACTTTCTGTGCCTTTAGTCTTTTCTGCACTACTGTGCTCATTGAGGAACAGTTACCTCATCAGGCCATGTTCGCTTCTTCATTTCCATTGTGCTCTGGCACTTCGATGCTTGTCCTTCTCCATGACTCTTGGTGTGGCTGAGCATTGAATAAAACGCCCTCACCCTTCCCTCGTTCTTGTTCTCCTGGTCTAGTTGTTGTGGCCACGTACGCTGCTTACATCCCCATAAGTGGAGCTTGCACCTTTACCCAAGCACTCTGGAGGATGTCCTCCTCTGATTCCAGATGTTGCTGCAATGGTCACCAAGTGCTGTGGTGAACATCCTCCCTCCTCACTCAGCTGTTTCGACGGAGCTTGCAGCTTACACCCCTTACGTAGAAGATTTTC
Source organism: Calotriton arnoldi (assembly GCA_963921515.1). Taxonomy (NCBI): domain Eukaryota; kingdom Metazoa; phylum Chordata; class Amphibia; order Caudata; family Salamandridae; genus Calotriton; species Calotriton arnoldi. Next base: position 975,430 of record CAWUFW010006848.1, on the reverse strand, counting down.
TGGACACAGGAGTGCTGAAGAGGACAGCCTCCCTCCTCTCACTGCACTCTTTTACTGTTTCCATGCATATTTCCTGGTCATCCCCCGTTGATATACTCCCACCATCTTACACCCCTTGTTTCCTCTCACATTAATTTGTGTGCTTCCTCTGCAGTTCATGTGGTTTTCCATCAGATTTCAGTGTTTCTCTGCACTTCTCCTTGTCCCTGTTAAGGGTCTACAAATATGTGCTGCCACACCCGCTGCCGTCATGTAGGAGGATCCTCCCCAACAATCATAGAAACAGGACTAACACTTCTTTCTCCATACATTGTTTTTTCTTTTATTTACAAGAACACTAGAAGTGTATTCTGCTACAACCTTTCCTCTTTTAGAACGGATGCAGCAGGAATGAGTCAGCCACCTCCATTTTAAATGAAACAGGAGAACTCATGATTCCATGGAAACTTTGGGTACAATTATTTGAATCCTACCTCATTGCCAATGAAGGAAAATGTTTTTGCCTCTACCAAATAAAACATGTTATTGCATAACTAGGAATTAAAGGAAGGAAAGTTTATGAAAATAAACAGGAGCAACCTGTAGTTGGTGGTGAGGGCCCAGATGCCAAGAAAAGTCTATAAAAGCACAATTTGGAAATTTGAATAACATTTTTGCAGAAAAATTAACGTTTTTTTAAACAGACATAAATTCTTTGGAAAAGCCCAAAGAATGAACTGAGGTCTATCCAATTCATGTGACTTTGGACCTCTGTGTGACTCATATATCTGAGATGAATTAGTTTGCTGTATTAATAACCAATGGATTCAATAGAAACCGCTGGCCGAAAATCCCAATCTGAAAGAGGCAGTGGACATCATCAAGAGTGTAGAGTGCACAGCGGAATGTATAAAAGAAATAAAGATTCCTACAGAAACAATAAGTGCTATCAAAGATATTAAGAAACCTGAGGCCTTGCATACTACAAAAGAGAATTGGTTCACAAGGAACACACACATAAAAGGCAAGAAGAAATACTTCTGCTGTAGAAGCAGCACTCACTTCGCTAATAACCCCAATTGTCAGGACAAGGACACATGCTGCCTTTAATGTGGAACGAGTGGTCATTTTGGGAAGGTGTGTAGACCATTCAAATGTTCATGTTGATATAGTTGAACCTTCACAAGTAGAAGATAAGATACTTGTGTTCCACGTGATCAAGGAGGGACATAATTTGAAACGTCTGAGCTGTGATATCAAGTTGAAAAATACGCCTGTTTCTGACTTTGCCAGTTCATGCGCTCCTTTCTCCTTATTAGATAGTCAAGCATTTAACCAGATCTTTAAAGATAAGGTTTATGAACTGGAGCACCCGTATATTAATTCTGGAAGGTACAACGGTGATCCCATTCTGTTAGAAGGCATGAATAAAATTAAAATTTCATTTATAGGATGATCTACTGTAAGGAAGGTCTATTTAGCAGAGCAGAGGTCCAACTTACTAGGATGGAAACCTCAGAAGCAACTAGGAAATAAATTAGGCCCCAATGAAGTCAATCCTAGCAAACTCTACCTTCTGTGGGGAAGATGTTTGTATTGAGTTTTCTTATGTTTTCTCAGACAGGCTTGGATTATTGTCTAATTACCAAGATCATATTATGTCAAAAGCACAATCGGTTGTTCATAAAGTTCAACCTAAACCACATCTCATGCATGAGTATCTGAAAGCAGAGCTAGGCAAACTATTAGATAAAGGGGACTTTGATCATATAGAGAGTTCTGAGTGGTTAGCTCCAATTGTTATAGACACTAGGTTGACCTATGTGACCTTAACAGTAAAATAAAGATGGACAATCATTCCTTGCCACGTATAGATGAGATGCTGAGCTTGGCCAAAGATGCCTGTTTCTTCAGTGTGCTCGGCCCGTCATCAGCATATCATCAGGTAGAATTTAACCCAGATTCCTCTCCACTCCCATCTTTCATAAAACCACTAGGGGCATAGCAATATATTAGAATTCCTGTTGGACTGCCACCCGCTGCTTCAGTGTTTCAGTGAATTTTGCAGCATGTTTTGGATGGTGTGGCTAACATCTTGTACTTTCAAGACGACATCCTGATCCTTCGTTCATTTGAGCACATGGTCAAATGCTTACATGTGTTCTATAAAGATTGAAAGAAGCGGGTCGCACCATAGAAAGACCAATGTCACATAGAGGTTAGTTCAGTAGACTATTTGGGACACACAATATCGCAGTATGGTGTAAAAACTAAAGTAGACACAGTCAAAGCCATAAGTAGAGCACCATGCCCCATCAATAAGGAGAAACTTAAAACTTATCTGATAAAGTTGAACACACAAGATTACTTTTGGAAAAAGGAGTACAGTTTCATTCGTTCAAGGAATGTAACTACGCTTTGAAGAGCGTCAAACATTCTATTTCCAGTGCCTCATTTTTAGACAAATTTGATGTATCCAAAACAACCAACTTAACAATGGATGTCTGTGCCAAGGGGCTAGGTTGTGGAAGGTAAGAAACATACTATTGCCTTTGCCTCCCATCCCTTGAATGTAACTAATCTGTAGTGGAGAGAGAAGCATTCGCATGTTACTGGGCAATCAATTAACCACTTCGAGTTCTTTTCGTGTGAAATTTGATTTGTAGTGAGAACTGACCATTAACCCTAACCTTTATGTTTACTTCAAAGGGATTAGAGCAGTGCTTCTCAACCTGTGGTCCGGGGAATCCTAGGGGTGCACAAAGAACACTCATGGGGGTCTGCGACTTCTTCGAAAATTAAATAATATTAACTGACTAATAAAGTGTTCATAAATAAAAAAGCACATGTAAAATTGAAAATGTAAAGCATTCTTTAAATGTGAAGGAATTTAACACTTGAGGCTTAAAATTAGGTTAACATGATCAGATTGATTTGAGTGAGCAGTACAAGAGCTTGAAACAGAATATAGTATGGATGATGAGTAGCATCAATTGAATATAGAAACGTTGCAACTCTCCTATTAAAATTTGATTTTATTTTTTTTAATTGTTTTAGAATTAAATCAAATATTACATAATTTCTGTATTTGTTTGATGAATTCTTGTTTCTGTATTTTTTGTGTATTGTTTTGCGGTTCAAATAATCAAAAGAGCTGAGGTCAGGATCCAAGCTTCCAGTAATGACAAGTAGGAGTCCCTCAATTCTAATAATGATTCAGTGGGGGTCCCAGGATTCCAACAATGATTAAGTGAGTGTCCACATAAGTCAAAAGGTTAAGAACCACTGGATTAGAGCATACCACACAATGAATTTCCTGTTATTTGCTGGGCCTGGAAGACCACAACATTAAGGTTGAGTAAATGCCTGGAAATAAGAACGTTATTTAATGGGGGTTAAAAGTGTTTTTTAAATTAAATTTTGCTGTGAATTCACTGGTGGACCAACGACAAATTGAAAAAAAAAAGAGTCTGCACATCTTTCTGAGGAAACCCCTGGGGGGACAAATCCCAGGGGCTTGTAAAAAATAAAGCAGGGGTGCATGGGGCCACCTCCTAGGGTTTATAAAACCCCGGGGACCACCACCTCCCTAGGGTTTCACTTATAACTTAGTGTGGGGGAGGCCCGTACGGCCTCCCCTGCAGCCCTGGGGACCACCACCTCCACGGTGCTAATACTAATGCAATGGGTGGGCCTCATGGACCTGCCTGTGCCCCGGAGACCACCACCTCCCTGTAGCTGTTTAATTATCAAATGGGGGGCCTCACAGACCTCCCCAGGACCCGGGGACCACCACCTCCCTGGGGCACCCACAAGAGAGAGCGGGCCCTCAGGGATGGGTTCCAGTGGCCAAAATCAGCCCAGGAGGGTGGGCCATGCAGCCACCCTCCCATAATTTAAAAAAAAAAAAAAAAGTTGGGGCCACAGGGATTTGGTCCCCGAAGGCTAAAATCAGCCCGGAGTGTGGGGCTGCATGGCCACCCTCCCCTTTAACAAAATAAAAATAGCTGAGCTAACTATAACTTACGCTCCCACAATGCACTGCTTATGACCTCACATATTATATCATTCTTGATATGGTCAGAGACATCACTGGTGACATCCCTGATGACATCACTGATGACATCCTTCAGTGAGTGTAAGTGTTTTGTAAATGTTTCTTGAGACTTAAAGATAGATACTAAGCTACTACATAAGTTAAATTAATCTTTTTTCTGCACTACTGAGTGATGCTAGTTCTAACACATGTCATCTGAGTGGCTGTGTGACTGTCTGTATCAGTGTGTGAGTGGATGTCTGAGTGGCTGTATGGGTGTGTAGTGGGTGTTTGAGTGGCTGTATGGGTCTGTCAGTGGGTGTGTGAGTGGCTGTATAGGTCTGTCAGTGGGTATGTGATTGGCTATATGGGTCTGTGAATGGGTTTAAGAGTGGTTTTCTGGGTGTGTGAGTGGGTGTGTGAGAGGTTGTATGGGTGTAGGAGTTGGTGTTTGAGTGGTCGTATGGGTGTGTGAGTGATTTTATGGGTATCAGAGGTTGTATGAGTGTGTGAGTAGGTGTGTGAGTAGATGTGTGGGTATATGAGTGAGTAAGTGGTTGTATGAGTGTGTGAGTGGGTGTATGAGTTGTTTTATCGGTGTGTGAGTGGGTGTATGAGTAGTTGTGTGGGTGTGTGAGTGGGTATGTAAGTGGTTTGATGGTTGTGCAAGTGGGTGTGTGAGTGGTTTTATGGGTTTGTGGGTGTGTGTGAGTGGTTTTGTGGGTATGTGAGTGGTTGTGTGAGTGGGTGTGTTAGTGGTTGTATGGGTGTATGACTGGGTGTGTGATTGGTTATATAGATGTGGGAGTGGGTGTGTGAGTGGTTGTGTGAGTGGTTGTGTGGGTGTGTCAGTGGTTGTATGGGTATACGAGTGGGTGTGTGAGTGGCTGTGTGGTTTTGTGAATGGGTGTGTGAGTGGCTCTGTGGATGATGTCATCAGCAATGTAATTTGAGATGTCATCAGTGATATCATGAGTAATGCAATATGTGAGGTCATAAGCAGTGCATTGCAGGGGCATACATTATAGTTAGCTCAGCTAACTATAACTGCTGAATTTCTATGGTTTTGTGTGTGTGAAATCAGAACAGTATTCCCTATGGGGAACTACTCAGGGCATGACGAAACTGTAGCAGTAAGAAGCACTTTGAAAAGACACAATCTAGTATGATAACAAGATTGAAACAGAGAGGATACACAGCACCGACACTAAGAGAGGCACAGAGAAAAGTCTTGAAGCTTAGAAGGGAGGACATATTGTTCTCTGAGAAAACAGGTAAAAAGAAGAGAAGTGATCAGGAAGGTGTAAGATTCATTACTACATACAATGATAAGCATGTATTCCTTAGAAAAGCATTAGCCAAACATTGGCATCTAATCAAGAAGGATCCTATCATAGGAAACAGCATTTCAAACAAACCACAGGTAACATACAGGAAAGCCAGATCTATGAGAGACGTACTAGTTAAAAATTAGGTATCCTCCAAGTGACATACCTGGCTCAAACCAAAACCTGGTTTCAAAAGGTGCACCAAGTGCAAAGCATGGGAAAATGGTAAGAACCCGGTTGAGTTGAAAACTCCATTTAAAAAAACGATAAGAATAAAGAAAAATGTGACTTGTAAAATGGAATACGCAGTATATGCCCTATCGTGCCCCTGCCCCAAATGGTATGTGGGTAGTAATATCTTACCAGTACACAAGCGTATACTGCAGCATCTGAGAGTGATAAAAACAATGACAGCACTTATCCAGTGGCACGACACTTTACCAAAACACAGGTAGTGGACCACATGGTACTGCAATATAGTGTGATAGATAATGTGCCAAGGAAAACAAGAGAGGGGGGACAGGGAGAAAGAGCTGAGTAGACTAGAATCACGTTACATCCTAGAAATGGATTGTATGGAACCGTTAGGATTGAACATTGATGAAGAGCTTTTTGTTCACTTATAATTTAGAGCTATCTATAAAATAAAGCTGCTAGTTCTTAGCCCATAAAAAATTGTTTTTAAATTGAAAGGTATTTAACAATGTGCATGGTTTTTTTTGTTTACAGGAGGACAAGTTGCTATGTGTTGCAGCATGAGAAATACTGTAGTGGAAAATATAGACTACTTCTACTGGAGAGTTGCAGCAACAGTGCTGGTTTGAAGGAATTTGGAAATTTATGATTATGTACTACAGTTAAACTTTATAAAGACGAATTATAAGTTAAACAATTATAATGGTGTTGATGAGATCGAATATTCACAATAAGGACCGAAATAAAACTAAAGAAGAATATCTTAGAAAAATTACAAAAGCCCACTTGGGCAAAACTTAAAGCGATATACAAAGATGTTCAAATAAGGCCCCCATGTGTTTAAAGAGAGAACAAAATTGATGAAATATTCAGCTACTGTAAAAACATGCATCAAGATAAATGTATTTTTAATGAATTGACATATATTTTTCCAAAGGGATATTGAAACAATGACTAGCAATTGTTTAATACATTAGTGATTGAGCGCTGAAAGCCACTTCAAGATGGCTACCAAATACAAAAATGTTTTCTTTTGTACTTCTATTATGTTGAAACACGTTTTGTTAAAAGAAATTATAAGATACAAGGTCAGTGTCATGACCAAGGTGCGTGTCTGCACCGAAATGCATATATATATATAGATAGATATATAGATATATATGACTTGCAAAGATTGCCCCTCGATCCAAATCCAAAAGGAACTGCAATTCGTAATATATATATATATATATATAAATATATAAACTCAATTCGCCATCCAGAGAAGCCTCACACGGACATGAAAGACGAAAGCAGACCCAAAGTTCTTAGTGCAAATCCAGTGCTGTTCTTTCTTTCTTTCTTTCTTTCTTTCTTTCTTTCTTTCTTTCTTTCTTTCTTTGCTGTTTAATTAAATGCCAGCAAATCCGCCATTACGCGTTTCGACCCCCACTCGGGTCTTGATCACATGACGCATTGCATAGAAGAAACACGACATTTAAAGTGATAAGTGCCAGGAAATGACGACATGAAGTCAAAGTGCAAGTGCATAGAAACTGAAAAGTTACTAACAGCAGCATAATGAATTACAGTATATGTGCAAAACTTGATACGCATTAAATAAATAAGCCCATAAATATATATAAAATATAAATAAATATGCTTATATGCGTTAAAAGATTATTATAAAACACACAGTGTGCAAAGGGAAAATTTTCTGCAGTATAGTTGCACCAAACTTTACCAAAATCATGTTTTACTGATGTTAAACGCACAACTTATAGTTCTGCTGCTGAATAAACTGTAGAATAATGCCCCAGTGGGCCTTCCTATACTAATATACATCCTATACCTCGCCTGCATTGCATTTCCTTGGTCAAAATGTGTGGAATAAAGTCAAAATACTAAAAATGTGATGAATATAAAAAATGCCATATTTTTAAGTTTCATAGAGGCAAAATTTTGATGTCTAAAATATATACAAGTATGTAGAATCACCAAGAGAGAGAGGGAAATTATAAAAGGAGCACTCTCGGTCACCCAAACAATGTATTATAATCAACAAAAGAGTGTGCCTTTATAGAAAAAGAAGAGCGAATGCGCAGAATCTTACTAGATTCTTTAGAAAGCCCTCACTCACCAACCTGGTTGGTGACATGCTTCATCATTGGGCCCCACCGGGGAAGCCGAATGCCACCCCGGTGTGCTGCGACGCCAGAATTACTGCGGAGCTGGAAAAAATTGTGATTTGATAAGAACAGTGAGAGTGAGTTTAAAAATGTCTAAATTGTGTCAAAAAATATACTTCATTAAATTGCCAATCAGACATGGTTAAAAATGAAGTGTGTTGTCAAGAAACTGAATAAATTATACAGTTATGTCCTCTGAATTCTGGTCAACATGTTTCTGCCTATGTGGGCGTTATTATCCAGGCATTCGTCAGGACCGAAGGTGTAGTGAAGTGAACCCCGGCGGTATGGACGTGCTAAAGCCCACCCTAACCTGAGGTTATGAATGTAAAAAATAAATACCACCTGTGGTAGTCATAAGAACCTCGTGTTTGAGAGGAACCGAGTTTATTATATGGTGTAACAGCTGCTTACACCATGGGTCTCGGGAGGGGGCTGGTGGCAAAATGGCACACCGCCTTCGCTGCCAGGCACCCGCTTGGAACCTGCGCTGATCCTCGTTTTACCGGACCCCGCTGGTCAATATATACAAAACAGCTGATCCTAACATACAATACTGATATGAGCCCACATCGTATTTTCATAATTCAGTGTTCTCAGCGCTCAGAGACAGGTGTAAAAGTCCGCACTGGCATTTAACCCTGAGGGAGATTTCGTGTCAAGTTCCAGTATATATCGGGTTTCTAGAAGGCGCAATTTGGCCTCCCGGTTTCCACCTCGTTTAAGAGGTAGAACCGTATCAATTACAAAATACTGGAGAAATACAGGGTTACTATCGTGTTTTTGCTCAAAATGCCTTGCGACTGGGTAGGCCTGATCCTTACCACTAATTGCCCTTATGTGCTGGAGTATCCTCTTGTGGGCCGGTAACTTGGTGCTACCAATATACCTCAACCCACAAGGGCACTCCAGCACATAAACTGCAAATTCGGTTTTGCATGTCAACCTCTTATTGATCATAATGGGGTCTAATTTGAAAGGGCTGCTATACTGGGTTCTGTTGCATCCAAATTTACAAGCCTTACAGCTGGAACATTTTCTAAACCCCTTACACTGTGCCATCCAAGTGGTAGGAGTTTGCATCTCCGGGCTGCTGCTCACAAGGGTACTGCTCATAGACGGAGATTTTCTAAAAGTCAATGCTGGTTTCGCTGGAACTAGCAAACCAATAACTGGATCTCCCTGTACCAGATTCCAGTTACGGTAAAAGATTTTCCTAAGTTCCTGATGTTGACTATTGTACGTCAATATGACCCTGGGATTTATAGTCACGAGCATCCTGTTCTCTGCTGTCTGCTTAATTTTAGGGGTTAAAGCCTCCTTTCTAGACAGGCTCCTAGTTTTTTCAATAGCACTGTCTATAACCCCATGTGCATAACCTCTCGCCAGAAATCTCTGCTTGCAGGCCTCCTGCGCAACCTCACACTCCAAGTCTGTACTGCAAATCCGCCTGATACGCAGCATCTCACCATATGGGATGCTGCGTATCAGATGGGGCGAATGGTGACTGGTCGCATGCAGGACCGTGTTACCTGCAGTTGGCTTCCTGAATAATCTGGTAGCCAAGTGCTCATGATCTACATTCTCCTCAACATCCAAGAAGCAAACAGATATGGCATTAATAGTAGATGTAAATTGGAGGTTAAGGCAATTGCTGTTTAGCATATCTACAAATTCTTTTGCGCTTGACTCCGAACCCCTCCAGATGAAAAACAAATCATCAATGTACCTTAAATACCTTAAATACCTTAAATACATAATTGCATGTTCTTTCATTGTCGCTTTGCTTTGTCCAAAGAGGCCCTGCTCCTCCCACAGCCCCATATGCAAACAGGCATAGCTGGGGGAGAAGCAGGCCCCCATCGCGACTCCCCTGATCTGTTGATAGATCTGGTTGTTGAACATAAAGACATTTTGTTCTAGACATGCCGATATCATTGAGATTAACATTCTATTATGCATAGAGAATTTCATTGGGCGCAGATTCAGATAATGCTCCACAGCTTTCAAACCATCGCAGTGCCTGATAGAGGTGTAGAGTGATGCTACATCAAGAGTTATTAAAAGCATATCAGAACTCCACACCACATGTTCAATTTTACGTAGAAAATCTGATGTGTCCTGCACATAAGATGCCAACCCCTTGACCCAATCTTGGAGAAAATAGTCAACGTATTTAGAGGTGTTCTCCATAAGGCTGTCTATAGCAGAAATAATGGGTCTCCCAGGAGGTTTGTCAATATTTTTATGTATCTTTGGTATAAGATAGAAGGTGGGGATAACCGGATGTTCCTTTTTTAAGAAGCGATATTCATCATCTGTAATTAATCCTGCGCTTTTCCAAGCCAATAGTTTATGATAGTGATCGTTCCATGCTGCTTTCACTATGTGAATGTTGCTTTTTCTGTAACATGCAGGATCAGCCAAATGGTGTGCCGCTTCCTCCATATATAGTTGGCGTGGCCACAATACGACATTCCCACCTTTGTCCGCTTGCCGCACAATGATGTTGTTGTCAGCTTGTATTTTTTTCATTAGCTGTTTATAACACAGATTTTGTTTATCTATGCCATGGCGGACTCTGTTAGTTGCTGTGTACAGTTTCTTCAAGTCCCTAGTGACTAACTCATGGTATACATCTAAGTTATCATGCAGCATGATTGGCTGGAAAACAGATTTGGGTTTGAAAGACGTTGGACATAATTCTCTTTTGTCCAGCAGTTCTAGGTCTTTAACAGGTAATTCACAGTTCTGTTCATTCTGAAGAGACCAGGCGTCCTGAAATAGGCTGTAATCACCAGCTGTCAGTAATGAGGGACTGGCAATGGCTCCATCCAAGTCAGGTATTGGTTTCTTTTTGGGTTGTAAGATATGAAATTTATTTAGTTTGAGTTTTCTCACAAATCTAAAAGTATCCAAACGGACATCCGCATAGTTGAATTTGCAGGATGGACTATATGATAGTCCTAAGCCAAGAATCCGTTTCTCTGCCGGTGTTAATGGCAAATTAGTCAAATTCACTACTGCGTCGATGTTTGCGGTGCTTGCACTTGTACTTGGTTCCGATTTTGAAATCGATTCCATCTGCCCCTCATAGGTTTTTGCCGACAGCTTTGCCTTCTTTTGTGGCATTTTCTTCTCTGGTTGCGTTTGAAGTTGTGTCTTTTACTTTGCTGCCAGGCGGACCCCGAGGTCTCAATGTGTCCCTTCTGTCTTGGCACAGGCAGTCCACCTCCTGTGCTAGGGACAGTTTGGTAAACCCCAAGGTGTGTGCCCTTGAAGTATCTCCATCGGGTTCACTTTCGGCAGCAGAACTCAAATCTGAAATCGAGGTAGATGCTGCAGTGGCCTCGCTGGTTTTCCTTGAAAATGGTCTATTAACCCTCGCCTTAACTGCATCATATCTACGGTCGAACGTGAACACTTGCCCGTTTTGATAGTCCGCCCTATCCCTCTCAAACTTAAAGCCCTTCCGTCTCTTGATTATGTCCTCATCCTTACTTAAACGGGCCAACATGTCTTCCCTTAGTTTCTTGACATGCTCCGTTTTCTCCAATTTCCCAATCTCCACCTCCAATGTTTCAACCTGGGATTGTAATTTTGCGCGGTCGCTTTCCGCGTATTTCACCAATATTGCCATAAGCCTGCTGGACGATTCTAGGTTGGACTCAGCCCATTCCGTAAGCATTGCAGGGTCGGGGTTCTCATAACTGGGTGCTAGAGTGATCCGCAACCCTCTCGGAACCCTCCCGACCTCCAAGTAGCGGGACAAAGACTTGTGCTCCCACCACTTGGATTGTTCCGAACGCATAAGCTTCTCAAGCTTTTTAAACATGTCTCTGGCGGTAGAACTTTCTGATAGTGGGGTACCTGTATGTTCCAAAGCTGTCGACCCCCCAGCCGGGGAGTCATTAAACATTGACATAGCCGCCTCCTCACGGTTACGCAACGCGTCGGCAGACATTATTGCTTGAAAGTTGTGGCTTAAATTTGAAGCAGGATTCAAAACGGTCGCTAGATCCCTGAAACAATGTTCAAACTTAGCGCCGTGCACACTCCCCCACTGGTATATCTGCCAGATCCTACCTTGACAGAATGCCTGGCGCTCACTCCAGTCAGCCGACACGGGTTACACCGACTTCCACATCAAAGGCAGGTCAATATGCAGCATCCAGGGGCTCCCGCAGCTTGCTCCTCGCCGGAGTTACGAAAATCAGTTCCGGGTGACCAGAACCGGCTGCTTCCTGCTGCTGTGCCCAATCCGGGGGAGGGTTCCGCTCGTACCGCTGAAGCAACTCGGTACTTAGATAAACTCAATTCGCCATCCAGAGAAGCCTCACACGGACATGAAAGACGAAAGCAGACCCAAAGTTCTTAGTGCAAATCCAGTGCTGTTTAATTAAATGCCAGCAAATCCGCCATTACGCGTTTCGACCCCCACTCGGGTCTTGATCACATGACGCATTGCATAGAAGAAACACGACATTTAAAGTGATAAGTGCCAGGAAATGACGACATGAAGTCAAGGTGCAAGTGCATAGAAACTGAAAAGTTACTAACAGCAGCATAATGAATTACAGTATATGTGCAAAACTTGATACGCATTAAATAAATAAGCCCATAAATATATATAAAATATAAATAAATATGCTTATATGCGTTAAAAGATTATTATAAAACACAGTGTGCAAAGGGAAAATTTTCTGCAGTATAGTTGCACCAAACTTTATATATATATGTCTGAATATATCTATATATATCTATATATATATATATATATATATATATATATATATATATATAGATAGATAGATAGATAGATAGATATATATGACTTGCAAAGGTTGCCCCTCGGTGGAACTGCACTCCCAGGAGGTTATCGCCATTTGCCAAAGCGATCCCCTTGGACACACTTCTCATGTCGCACAGTCGACGCGTTTCGGGCCAACGCCCTTCTTCCTGGACAGATTGTGGAGATAAAAGGCAAGCGTGAGATACCAGAAAGTCCCTTATTTATTTCATTTCATCAAATACGCTCAGGTGAGCGGCAAAATAGCATTCTGGGACTGGTAGTCCAAGTGAAACCCATGTGGGTCGCTGCCGATTACACCTTAAAATAAAGTTTCTCAAAGAGGCATACAATGTCCTGGAGGCTCGCTCGTACCGTTTGAAAGCGCCTCCTGCTCCGCATTACAGCTGCTCCAGTGCGCAGTGGCGGACCCGCTCGGGTCTCACGGTGGTGCTGTTCCGTGGCCGGGCTAGGCCACATTATACTTGACTTGCAAAGGTTGCCCCTCGGTGGAACTGCACTCCCAGGAGGTCATCGCCATTTGCCAAAGCGATCCCCTTGGACACACTCCTCATGTCGCACTGTCGATGCGTTTCGGGCCAACGCCCTTCTTCCTGGACAGATTGTGGAGATAAAAGGCAAGCGTGAGATACCAGAAAGTCCCTTATTTATTTCATGTGATCAAGACCCTTGTAGGGTCGAAACGCGTAATGACTGCCAAGGCTTTTATGAGCTGTCAATAAAGAATCGTTTCCAGCATTCAACTGTGGTCCGTGCTCCATTCTTCGTGAGTTATCGAGGTTCAAATGGAGTGTTGCATATATATATATATATATATATATATGATCTACTGGCGGTCGCCAGTAGATAGTTATAGTTACAACCTATTATCCATAGGAAATCCGCGACATTCTATTTGAAATAACTCTCTTGCCGGTTGACGTATCTTCGCGAAATTTTCAAACTTTGTGGCCCGCTCCGGTCCGCTCCTACCCTGAAAGTCTCGGGGGATTCGTCAAGCGGGGCCGAGAAAAAGGGGGTCCCAAAACGCGTTTTCCCATGCACTTTTCCATAGGAAACTTTAGACACGGCTACAGCCCGAACTGCTGAACGGAATTACACCAAATTTGGCAAAGACGTAGTTCTTGGTTCAGAAAGAACCCTTTTGTTAAATGGTGTAAATCCGTTCAGTAGTTGCTGAGAAAATGAAAAGTAAAAAGTTAGTGATATCTATGGCCGAGTAGGGTCCGCGTACCCTCAGCGCACCCTGCGCGCACCGTCCCGATCACGAGCTGCATGTTAATTGGCTGTCAGCTGGCTGTCAACATTCCGATTCAGGAAATGTTGGCAGCCATTTTGTCCCTCGGTAGAACCGAGGGACAGAAACAAGTGCGCAAAGCGCACAAAGGGGGCAGGGTAGAAACACCCTGACCCCTAGGTTTGCTCAGGGGGTCCCACAAGGACCCCTGGGCAAAAAAAAAAATTTTGTTTTAAAAATCGGCAGGATGCGCTCAGGGTGCGCGAATCCTGCCGGAAAATCGAAGCGCGGTCTCCGCGCTCGATAGTTACTGGCCCCCGGGTGGCCCAAGTCCCGGGGGCATGGTGGGGGGATAATTTAATGTGTGGGGGCCTCAAAGGGCCTCCCAAGCCCGGGGACCGCCACCCCCGGGGCTTTTTGAAAAATGGTGCGGGAGGGCTCTGAGCCCTCCCGCAGCCCCGGGACCACCACCTCCCGGGGCTTTTTTTAATTAAAAATAAAACCAGTGTGGGGGGCTCCAGCCCCCACACGCCCGGGACCGCCACCTCCCAGGGGCACTAAACATTTTAATATGGGGGTCCGTTACGGACCCCAGAGCCCGGGGACCACCACCTCCCGGGGCTGTGTACTGAATGGGAGGGGGCCGCGTGGCCCCCTCCTGGAGCCCTTGATGGCCCTGGGGACCACCACCCCCAGGGCCGGCTCCTCTGCAGTGTCCCGGGGTGCCTACCCCCGGGACACTGTAGTTTGCTATGGCAGGACGGGAGCCTCGCGGCTCCGTCCTGCCATAGCAAACTGCTTTGGATATTGGAAGAGAGAGCAGGAAACCTGCTCTCTCTTCCAATATCCAAAGCGATTGCTTTTCCACATGGGGAGCAGCATGTCAGCTGCTCCCCATGTGGAGACAGCAACTGCCGGCTCCCAAGGGACGTGGGGAGCCGGCGGGACTGTGGGGGATTGGGGACCCACCCACAGTCCCCAACGGAGAGGGCCAGCAAGTAGTGGCCCGGGAGGGGGGCCACGCGGCCCCCCTCTCCAAAAAAGAGAAAAAAAAAAGTAAAAAAAAAAATGGAAAGGCCGGCCCCGGGGGATGGGGTCCCGGGGCCTTAAAATGGCCAGAGGAGGGGGCCACGCTGCCCCCTCAAAATAATAAATATAGAGGCCATGCCCCGGGGATGGGGTCCCCGGGGCCAATACAGGCCCAGGAAAGGGGGCCACGCGGCCCCCTTCCCGTTTTTTTTTTTTTGTAATTTAAAAAAAGGGGTAAGGCCCTGGGGGATGGGGTCCCCAGGGCCCAAAAAGAGAAAAAGGAAGGGGGGCCACACAGCCCCCT
Source organism: Calotriton arnoldi (assembly GCA_963921515.1). Classification (NCBI taxonomy): domain Eukaryota; kingdom Metazoa; phylum Chordata; class Amphibia; order Caudata; family Salamandridae; genus Calotriton; species Calotriton arnoldi. Next base: position 960,344 of record CAWUFW010006848.1, on the reverse strand, counting down.
TCAGGGGACAAAAAAAAAAAACGATCGGGCCCGCAGGCCCCGCCCCTTCCTTCACCACTTTGCAAACGCGCCCCTGGCGCGTTTGCAGAGGAGGAACAAATTCCCTTGAATACTGGGGGTCCCTGGGGGCCAACTAGCCCACCAGGAACCTCCAGTATGCGCCAGGGGGCTGCCTTGCAGAGACGTGTAGAGAGGCCACACCCTTTTACACCTCTCTGCAACGCAGCTCTGTGGCGCTTTTGGAGGTATATGGTGGGCTAGTTGGACTCCGGGGACCCTCAGGATTCAAGGGGACTTAATCCCCCAACTTAAAATGCGCCACGGGCGCGTTTGCACAGTGGTGAAGGGAGGGGCGGGGCTTCAGGTGACATGTGTGCAAACAGGCCCCGTGGCGCGTTTTAAGATGGGAATTAAATCCCCTTCAATCCTGAGGGTCCCTGAGGCCAACTAGCCCAACAGGTACATCCAGAAAGCGCCACAGAGCTGCATTGCAGAGAGGTGTAAAAGGGGTGTGGCCTCTCTACAGTCTCTGCAACGCAGCCCCTGGCGCATATTGGAGGTTCCTGGTGGGCTAGTTGGCCCCTAGGGACCCTCAGGATTCAAGGGGACTTAATCCCCCAACTTAAAACGCGCCACGGGCGCGTTTGCACAGATGTCACCTCAGGCCCCGCCCCTCCCTTCACCATTGTGCAAATATTCCTCTAAAATCAGCCGAAATACGAATTCCGATTTACTCACCTGTTATAAGGAGAGACCTCAGTGCTGTATCTTTCAGCCCAGTACTGGTCCTGAAAAGTAATTTTAACCGTACTTACCAGTAACTTGAATTTCCTTCCATAGGCTAACATTGACTGGTTTCAATTGGAAATTCTTCTAAGTGTGGAGTTTTGGAACTTTAAAATATTCCTGTAAAATCAGCCGAAATACGAATTCCGATTTACTCACCTGTTATCAGGAGAGACCTCAGTGATGCATCTTTCAGCCCAGTACTGGTCCTGAAAAGTAATTTTAACCGTACTTACCGGTAACTTGAATTTCCTTCATAGGCTAACATTGACTGGTTTCACTTGGAAATTCTTCTAAGTGTGGAGTTTTGGAACTTTAAAATATTCCTCTAAAATCAGCCGAAATACGAATTCCGATTTACTCACCTGTTATCAGGAGAGACCTCAGTGCTGCATCTTTCAGCCCAGTACTGATCCTGAAAAGTAATTTTAACCGTACTTACCGGTAACTTGAATTTCCTTCATAGGCTAACATTGACTGGTTTCACTTGGAAATTCTTCTAAGTGTGGAGTTTTGGAACTTTAAAATATTCCTCTAAAATCAGCCGAAATACGAATTCCGATTTACTCACCTGTTATCAGGAGAGACCTCAGTGCTGCATCTTTCAGCCCAGTACTGATCCTGAAAAGTAATTTTAACTGTACTTACCGGTAACTTGAATTTCCTTCATAGGCTAACATTGACTGGTTTCACTTGGAAATTCTTCTAAGTGTGGAGTTTTGGAACTTTAAAATATTCCTCTAAAATCAGCCGAAATACAAATTCCGATTTACTCACCTGTTATCAGGAGAGACCTCAGTGCTGCATCTTTCAGCCCAGTACTGATCCTGAAAAGTAATTTTAACTGTACTTACCGGTAACTTGAATTTCCTTCATAGGCTAACATTGACTGGTTTCACTTGGAAATTCTTCTAAGTGTTGATTTTTGAAACATACAAATATTCCTCTAAAATCAGCCGAAATCCGAATTCTGATTTATTCACCTGTTATCAGGAGAGACCTCAGTGCTGCATCTTTCAGCCCAGTACTGGTCCTGAAAAGTAATTTTAACCGTACTTACCAGTAACTTGAATTTCCTTCCATAGGCTAACATTGACTGGTTTCACTTGGAAATTCTTCTAAGTGTGGAGTTTTGGAACTTTAAAATATTCCTCTAAAATCAGCCGAAATACGAATTCCGATTTACTCACCTGTTATCAGGAGAGACCTCAGTGCTGCATGTTTCAGCCCAGTACTGATCCTCAAAATTAATTTTAACCGTACTTACCGGTAACTTGAATTTCCTTCATAGGCTAACATTGACTGGTTTCACTTGGAAATTCTTCTAAGTGTGGAGTTTTGGAACTTTATAATATTCCTCTAAAATCAACCAAAGTACGAATTCCAATTTACTCACCTGTTATCAGGAGAGAACCCAGTGCTGCATCTTTTAGCCCAGCACTGACCCTGAAAAAGTAATTTTAACCGTACTTACCAGTAACTTATATTTTCTTCCATAGGAATCCTTTGTCTGGTTTTCAGCAGAAAAGTTTCAAAGTGTCGATTTTCACAAACTACAAATATTCCTTAAAAATCACCTGTATGACTTAAACGCATTCTTTCAACTGTTTACTTGAGATGCACCAGTGCTGGATCCAGGATCCAACACTGAGTAACAAAAAGTAACGATAACAGTTTTTACCTCCTAAGTGAATTTCCTTCCATAGGATAACATTGGTCATTCTATGAGAAAAAGTTTCTGTCAACTTTTAAAGTACAATAATATTCCTTAAAAATCACGACTGTAACCAAAACGCTTTTACTCAACTGTTTACAGGAGATGTCCCAGGACTGAATCTAGGATCCAGTCCTGTGGTTAGAAAAAGTAATCCATAAAGTAACTAATTGCATTTAACTAGAAATTCACATTGAGCTGAATGTTGCATTGTGTTTGAAAATGTGTTGCCCATTGCAACAACTGTAACTACTGTACTTAAAAGTCTATTGCCTATGTGCAAAGTATTTAAACTAAAGTAATTCATTCTGAGAAAGTATTTTTTGTAATGTATAATATAATTACAATGTAATTTAAAAAATAAAATATGTAAAAAAATGTTTTCTAAAAAATTTCGAAATCAGTATGAAAAAAATTTATATAACAATTAATACATTTAAAAATTGTCATTTACAAAACCTTTGAAATTCACTGAAAAAACCATAGGTTTTAGGGACAGTTATAGTTAGTTGGACATTGCACTTGTACAAAACCCGTGAAATTCCCCGTTATAGTTAGTTCAGCTAACTATAACTCGCGCCCGCAATGCACTGCTGATGACGTCACATATTACATCACTCATGACATGGTCAGTGACATCACTGATGACATCACTGATGACATCTCAAATGACATCACTGATGACATCATCCACGTGATAATCTGATGCAGCTCTTCACACCCTAATATAACCTTTGATACACCCAATCTAAATTACAGACTGCCATTCGCAAAACCATAGACACTCCAACACCAATAACTACATACCCACTCACTGATTCTTAGGTCTACACACACACATCCACTCACTCACCCGTACAGTCACTCATACTTATGGTCACTCAATACAGGACTATCATATGCACTCTTACTCCTATATAGACACTCAAACACCGCCACTCATCTATAGAGGTACTCACACACCTAGTCAGTCATGCAAATAATTAAACACACTGCCATTTACTCACCTATACAGTTATACACACACCAGCTCACTTAATCATACAAATACTAGCACATTGTTACGCTCTTATACAATCACTGATACAAGCACACACTCATCCATACAGCCACTATCACAATCACTCACTCTCGCTTATAGCTATTTATATACTCCAACACACATATATACTGCCTTTCACATATGTAGTTACTCACACATGTACCACTGGGACATACATTCACTCACTAACACACTCTTACACACACTTACCCACCCATACAGTCTATCACAGATGCACTCTTGAAACCATCCACCCAGTGAATCACCCACTCACACATCTATGCACAGTCGCACACACCCCATCCACACAAACACTCAGGCACCCATACAGATACTCAGACAACAAATCAATAACTCTTATAGACACTCATGTAGCTATTCACAAACCCATGCAGCCACTTACACAGCAACAGACAGATACAGACATTCACCCAGTTTAGTCACTAACCCATGCATTCAGTAAGATACGTTTAATCACTCACTTATAGAATTAGTCACGCACCTACTAAATCATCCATACACTTATACACCCACTCATTCTTCAATACGCCTTTCCCTATATATATAAAAATATTTAAACTTTACAGAAACACACAGTCACTGGATGATGTCATCAGTGATGTCATTTGAGATGTCATCCGTGATGTCATCAGTGATGTCACTGACCATGTCATGAGTGATGTAATATGTGACGTCATCAGCAGTGCATTGCGGGGGCACGAGTTATAGTTAGCTGAACTAACTATAACGGGGGAATTTCACGGGTTTTGTACGAGTGCAATGTCCAACTAACTATAACTGTCCCTAAAACCTATGGTTTTTTCAGTGAATATATATATATATATATATATATATATATTATACCGAAAAGCATACTGTTGGGTCAAGGTTGCAGGAGTTGAGTTATTTAGAGTTTAGATGGGGTGTGGTATAATGGTGTAAGATGGGGTGTTGTGGAGTGTGATTGCAGGTAGTTTGTTGTGGAGAGCAGTGGTAGGTCTGCCACAATGAAGTTAAGTGAGTTCGGCTGGAGTGCAGTGCTGTGTAGAGTTGTGTTAAAAAAATCCACACAGAGCACTGTTGTTGGTTATGATGCCTGGGATGTGGTGGGATGGCCTGAGGAGAAACTGGGAATGCACAGTTGATAGGGGTACCTACCAACCCACAGATCAAAAGATATTTTGTTACGGGTGGAAAAATAAATGTAAAGCTCTCTAATTTAGCACTCTGACGAAAGATAATATTTTCTATTAAGGCTGCGAGGAAAACAGCATCTACCGGTTTCTTATGGGCATTTGCTTCGGGTACCAGCTTTCACAGATTTCAAATGAACAGTGTGAAAAATTGTTATTAATGTCTCAAAAGCAGCGCAAGAAAACCAACAAAGGCCAAGAATATAAAACCCAAAAATCAAGAACTGTCAGGAGAATTATCTAGCATTGTCTACTCTGCATTTCTGGGTTCTATAGAGAATCAGACCCTGGTATTAAAAAATTATCTTTGTTTCTTTATGTTTTGGATTAAATTGTTAACATAATTGGTAGGTTTTACAAAATAGAAGCTAAATGCTAGTTGCTGCACCAACTTTGGTGAAAGACTACAGCAACTTTGAAAGTAAGCGTACTGCATTTACCAGGATGCAATGGGGTGAACTGTGCTGGGATGGGAGGCAGTGTGCTCCCTCCCCCCCTGTGTTCAAAAGGCTCCCTTGAGCCAACGAGCTGACGAGCTCTCCTGGGATGCACCTGTGTGCCTGTGGAGAGGTACGGTGACCTGTGAAGACTTGGGCACCATTTCAGCAACCCCTGATGACTTTTCTCTGCTCCTTACTACTTTTTGCTCTCTACTGATGACGGGCTAAACCCAGAAACACGTGTCTAGAGATAACAGCACTGCCTGCACCAACTTTGGTGAAAGACTACAGCAACTTTGAAAGTAAGCGTACTGCCTTTACCAGGATGCAATGGGGTGAACTGTGCTGGGATGAGAGGCAGTGTGCTCCCTCCCCCTGTGTTCAAAAGGCTCCTTGAGCCAACGAGCTGACGAGCTCTCCTGGGATGCACCTGTGTGCCTGTGGAGAGGTACTGTGACCTGTGAAGACTTGGGCACCATTTCAGCAACCCCTGATGACTTTTCTCTGCTCCTTACTACTTTTTGCTCTCTACTGATGACGGGCTAAACCCAGAAACACGTGTCTAGAGATAACAGCACTACCTGCACCAACTTTGGTGAAAGACTACAGCAACTTTGAAAGTAAGCGTACTGCATTGACCAGGATGCAATGGGGTGAACTGTGCTGGGATGAGAGGCAGTGTGCTCCCTCCCCCCCCGTGTTCAAAATGCTAGTATGAATGCTATCCTGTTCACATATTTTTAGGGGTTAGTGGCAGAAAATTATTCTGCGACACAACTGATGCATCATAATTTTTCACCAGTGTTGTCTTCACTCTCTACATCTTGGTTTTACAGAGGAGCTGCAGGGCCTCATATGTAATAACCAATGCGATGGTCCTCCAACATTCTCATGTAGACAGCTACCTTGGAAACATGGCTGAATTTCTGCTGGGAACAGCGCCCCTTCTTCAGGGAGCACTTAATGCAGTCTATTCATGTGACCTACAATCCTATTGAGAGTTTGTCTTTGGTAGGAGGACAAGAAGGTCAAAGCATGTACAAACTTCCGTGGACTTTGACCTTGCCCTAGGTAAGTTGACGCTGACCAGACTACTCTAGCGATCTAAGAAGTGAAGTTATACTCTGTCCCCTAAGGCTAAGCTTACTTTACGCTCCTTGGAGGGGAATGTTAGTACTCCCTCCACAAAACACTTGGAGAGCGGTGTTCTGGTGGATACACACGCGAAACACATAATGGTATTTTGTTGCCCACATTATGCATGAACTGTAGCCTGTGCTTTACAAGGCATTGTGGCAGCTATAATAGCCATGCAGCATATAGCACTGTTGGGGTCCGGTCTGGTCTTACATACATATCATAAAAGTACACATTCTACATCGCATAACATTTTGTGCAATGAAAAATTGGAAAAGATTATCTTCATACCATTCCTGCAGTCTACCGGATGCATAAAAGTCTGTAACACACCAACCTCCATCTTTAGTGTATGGAGAAAAAGACGTTTACTCCTTTGAATGTTTGTATGAGATAAAAAATAAATTCTATATTTAAGTTTAGTTGTTTGCATTTCTTATCGTAACTTGAAAACTAAAAGTATTGGACAACTGTGTTGCAAAAGTGGTCAAGCTTTTAGATGGGCTAGTGAAGAGACAGTCTGCCATTACTTTCTGATGATTATCACAGTATCTTTAAAGTACAACGTAAGAGTATTTTTTGAGATATGAGTTGCTAATGTATACATTTTAATACACATAGGTATGCAAAGTGGAATAAAATTTCAAACAGAACTTGACATGCACGTGTACGTGTATTTTGTGCAATGCACATTTTGAAATTCAATGGCTAAAGTGACACGATTCACTAATGCATTTCCTCCCAGGAATAGATTTTGTATGTGAAAATACCTTCATTCATAATTGTAGACTCACGTTTGGTATTCACAAAATGTGAATTTTCAATTTTAAAGGGATTTGCTTGCCTTTTCTATTGCACCAGCAATCATAGTTTACAGTTTATAAACAATCTGCTCACATTAGTAGGTTTTGCTGGGTCTTTGCCTCAATGGACTAATGCTTTCGCTCAAGAAATCTTTGCTTTACTTTATGGTCACAGGTTGAATCCTGGCCGGTCTACTCAGCCTTTCGTCATTCCGAGGTCGATAAAAGTAGTCCCATTGATTTGGGTAACAAACATCTGTTTTTGCAGCACCAAGAGACCTCAATGTGAACGTGTGGTTTACGAATACGTTTTTTGTGATAGGATGCTGGAACAGAACACCTTCCTAAGGACAGTACCAGCAAAATAGCCAGTTTGTTGGTATTCACAGATTTATGTAAAGCAGTCTCATCCAGATACGGCTGAAAAGTTGCCATTTGAAGGGCAAAACGTCTTTATCTAGGGTGTTAGAATGGAAAAGGAAAGCTTAAAAGTTGGTGGATTTGTGCTGTTTCTCCATGGAAGAAACAAAGCAAATGTTTGAAGTTTCAAATGCACTTGTTCACATGTACAATGTTAACGTTACATTTATGCATGTGTAATTATTCACATATGTCAGTACTCCTTGAACGTTACGACAATCACAGTGTCCCAGAGGAATTGCTGGAAAACTGAATACAAAAATAAAGACTAAGTACAAAAATAGCTGTAACCACACGGAAGTGAGTTTCAATTTCTCTGTGACTCTGCTCCCCTACGACTGGGTCTACTGACATTTAAACCGATAACCTAGTGCCGAATGGTATTTTTGCATTGGTCGATCAAAACAAATAAAAATGTTTACATGAGTCAGAAATAGCAAATTTCAGAGCAAAATTGCACCCACGAGCAATTATTATGATCTGGTCCCAAATTTTTTTATGGACACTAGCTTCTTGAATCAAAGCATGACTAATGACAAAGTACCAGGCTGTACATATTGGAAAGCAAAGCACTTAACGTTCTTTAAACACACGATGCATGTGACCCAGTAATTTGTTTTACATTTTCTTTTACTGAACATCGTGTACATATGTAATTGGGTTGCAATTACATTTTCATTGTAGTCAATGAGAACATTTGATTTGGAACGTGCACATTGAAGGCCGAACTTTCTCAAGATGTTTGAAATCTATGGAAATGTAGGCACGAAGTTCAGAGTGTGTGTAGTGACTGGGCCAGAGCGCTGCAGCATCGAGCCCCCTACAACAGTGAAAGCCTAGTTGCACTTTGAGGAGAGGATGTGGCCGAACGGGCTAGAGCTGAAGATTGACGCTCAACATCCTGTGATTCTGGGCAAATCACTTAGGGCCATATTCTCAAGGAAGTGGCGGAGAGAGGCGTTAGCCTTCGTGGCTTAACGCCTCTCTCCGCCACTTCGAACGCGAGGCTGCACCCTATTCTCAAGGATAAGGTGCAGCCTCGCGCTTCTCTGCGATGGCGCTAAGTTTCACAACTTAGCGCCATCGCAGGCACCCTTGCACCAGAGTGCAAGGGTGTCTGCAAGCAGGAGGTTTGTTTATGTACAGGAAGGTGCTCCTTCCTGCACATAAACAAACCTTAAATGCCAGTTTGTAACTTACATGTGTGCTGCTTCATGCAGCACACATGTAAGTTACAAAACAGCATTTAAAAAAGGTTTGTTCATGTACAGGAAGGACACCTTCCTGTACATGAACAAACCATGGCATTCTGCTTTTCCATGTGTGCTGCACAAGGCAGCACACATGGAAAAGCAGAAACGAGGAGAAATAAAGCATTTCTCCTCGTTTCGCCACCTTAAGACCAGATTTTTCCTGGTCTTAAGTTTGGCGCTACCTCCTATTTACGCTGCCCTTGTGAATAGGAGGTAGCGTCAAACTCAATGAGGCATATTCTCAAGGACTCATCGCCGATTTAGCTGCACTTTTCCGCCACGAAAGTGGCGATAGATTTATCGCCCTATTCACAAGCCTGCGCTAACAGCCGACATCGTCAGTTTACCCGCGATAGCTGCCGCTAAAAACATCGCCAAGGCTGACAGCGACAACTAACGCTAATCATATGCAGAGTAGACATTCCCATGCAAAAACTCACGATAACACCACTTCGCGATATTCTCAACGACCAGCCAGATCGGCGATGCGGTCCAAAAACAGGCGATAAGGCACGTTAGCAGCAGGGACTTAAGACCTGCTTTTTCTGGTCTTAAGTAGGACAAAACCTGCAGTATAAAGGAGCCCAGCCCAGAGCCACATCTGAAGACCAACAGATGCCATGGAGCTACTAATCATGCAGCTTGGAGACCCAAGAGGGCCACAACACCCAGCGCCACCACCCCCAGGACCATCCCCACCCCCAGGACCACCCCCCCCAGACTACCACCGAGGCAGCGCGGAACAAGACAGCGGACCTTCCGAAAACGCACCTTTACGGATGTGGTCCACACTCAGCCACCTCAGTGTCGTGGCGTGCACCATGTCATGATAATTGGACTGCAGCCATGCTAATCGTCATGCAGTGTCACTTGCATTGTCAGTGTGGCTCACGGACCGGCAGCTTTGCTGGGTTCAGCACATGTGCATGGGTTTGTTGTGAGATTAGTGATGTGTGGGGAGGCCCCCTCTGGGCACATTGTCCACGGGGGCCTACTTGCTGTTTCTGTGTGTGCTGCAGTATGCCAAGGAGATCAGGGACATGATCCATAGTCATTGTGGGTGTGCACTGTGCTATACGTAATTGTGCATGTGTGCCATTGTGCACATCTCCCCCCGTCCCCCCAGTCCCTTGTCGTTACTCACCCTGTTGCTGTTGGGTCAGGTCATGTTGAGCAGTGTCCGGTCCCCCAACTCCTGCCACCGTCTCCTCACTGATGACTGTGGACACCATTTTCTCCATCTCATCCAGCTCCTGCTGTGGCGCTGGACTCCCACCTCCAGTCTGCATTGCTGCTTTCCGGTTGTTAGCGAGTTTCAGCTTGGTTTTGCGCTTTACATCATTCCAGCACTTCTTGCAGTCGTCCACTTCACTTCTTTTCACTCCGACTGCATTCACCTTGGCCAAGATGGACTGCCATATTGCATTTTTAGTTGCCAATGACACAGTGGAGGTGATGAACAGTTGTTGGTGGTGTTCTATCACCTCCGTAATCAGGATCTTGTTTTCATGCGGACTGAATCGCGGGTTCCTCTTCTTCTTCTGCTTGCCCTTCTCCTTCCCCGAGGTCCCTGGCTGGTCCTCTGGGGGGGTTTGTGGGGTTCTGGTTGGCCTCTGTAGTTGCTCCAGCTTCCTCCATGGTGCTTCTCAGTTGTTTGGGTTTTGTTTTTATTTTTTATTTTTTTTGCAGCTTTTATGGTGATTTTTCCTGCCTGACGTGGGAATAGCAAGCCTGGCGCTGCTTATCGCTGATATTTTTATCGCTGTTGGGCCCATCGCCACTTTTTTCACGTTCAGGTTTCCTTTTTTATCGGCGTCCCGGTAATTTTAACGTGGACATTTGACGTGTTATCGGGAAACTATCGCATGTAGCCGGCGTGTTGGGAATATGCCGTTAACACGGCGTTAGTTTCCCGCGATAGACGGCGTTATGTAAAATTGCGTTAACCTAGGTTGACGATAATTATCGCCCGTTCTTGAGAATATCCCCCATTGGGTGTTGCGGTGGAACGCCCACCGCAACACTCACTGCACGCCCCTTCACGCTAAAAACAGCGTGAAGGGGGCCCTATTCACAAGGAAGCGTTATGCCGCGTTAAGCCACTTAACGTGGCTTAACGCTGCCTTGTGAATAGGGCGAAGCCCCTATCGCCACAACAACGTCACTGAAAGTGACGTTGTGGTGGTGATGGGGGCTTGAGAATATGCCCCTTAATCTCCTCGTGGCGGGGCGTGCAGTGGGTGTTGCGGTGGGCGTTCAACCGCAACACCCATTGAGTTTGACGCTACCTCCTATTCACAAGGGTAGCGTAAATAGGAGGTAGCGCCAAACTTAAGACCAGGAAAAATCTGGTCTTAAGGTGGTGAAACGAGGAGAAATGCTTTATTTCTCCTCGTTTCTGCTTTTTCCAGGTGTCCCTTCCTGTACATAAACAAACCTTTTTTTAAAATGCCGTTTTGTAACTTACATGTGTGCTGCATGAAGCAGCACACATGTATGTTACAAACTGGCATTTAAGGTTTGTTTATGTGCATGAAGGGGCACCTTCCTATACATAAACAAACCTCCCTGCTTGCAGACACCCTTGCACTCTGGTGCAAAGGTGCCTGCGTTGGCGCTAAGTTGTGAAACGTAGCGCCATCGCAGGGGGAAACGCGAGGCTGCACCATATCCTTGAGAATAGGGTGCAGCCTCGCGTTTCCGAAGCGGCGGAGAGAGGCGTTAAGCCAAGAAGGCTAACGCCTCTCTCCGCCACTTCCTTGAGAATATGGCCCGAATGTGTCCTTGTGTAACGCAACTGGTGCTCATGTTAAGCGACCTGATACTTTCGGGTCAAGTTCACGCTATATAAAACTCCGGGGGAAAAAAAGTACTTGCAATTACTGAGCCTCATTCCTGCCCAAAAATTGGAAAAATATTTCAGACTCTTTGCTGACTCAAATATTGGCCTATGTGCTGAGACGGAGAAAAATGACACCAATTTTGATTGTGGTTTTGTGCTTCAATTGAACTAAGGACATTTTTTGGGTTCGATTGTTTACTGAACAAGTGGGCAAATGGTACTACCTTTGGAACGTTACAAGCCTGGGGCAAATGCGAATCAGTGACTCGAGAGGTCAGCAGTTATTACTTGGATTTTCCTGGGCCTCCTCAAGAGGATTGGACTCCTAGATGGAACGATGTACTTTGCCTGGGCCTGGCTTTACTTCTGTTATTTGTGTTGGTTCGTTTTATGCATGAACTTTAGATTAACTTCTTGCATCATGAAAAGAGGAGGCGTGATGGGTCCTTTCATAGCCTCATGGGAAGAGAGCTATTTAATTTCCTATTATTGAGAAACACATTATGGGAAACGTAGTGTATTTGTTATCAAAAAGTTAACAAAGCAGTACGATTAGAGAATGCATAATATTCGCCGCCTCTTAATAATATCAGGCTAGTCCTTCACAATTGGCAAGGAGACCCTGCAATTACTTTTAACTACGAACTGCAAGTATAAAGAGAGAGCCTATTTGGAGAGGGAGTGGGTGCACTTTGACAACACAGAATGTATCAAGAGGAGGGTCTTAGTAGAGGGCTATAGTCAGGATAAATGTTCCTTTAATTAATAAACAGCTATGTACTGTGGTTGCCTGCAATAATGTTTTCACCTACTGTGCCTTATGAAATGTGGTTTCTCATCAGAGAGACTGTCTCAATTTATTATGGTCTCTTTATGTCTAAAAGCAACCAATCCAGGTATTGTGCGTTTCTGCGGAGCAACTGCTTACGGCTACATTACATTGCACCATTACTCCAGCAGAATTTACTTAACAAAAATATGCAACATTATACACACACAACACTAAAGGAGTTTGCCTACCACCAACGCCTCCAATATTTATTTATTTATGTGCGCTATTTATATCATAGGCCTGGATTGTTTACTGTCCTTTAGACAAAACATAAACTAACAGGATTACACCGAGGTTGCTATGAGTTGGAAGAGTGAACAAGAAGAGCAGTAGTTACATTTCAAGGTAGAGAATGACAGTTGGACCTAGTCTACTCATTGCTATTCGTCTTAATGAAAGGCAGGGCTAACTTATCTCCAGTGGCGGCTGACATCTACGGGGAAGGGGGGCAGGCGCACGCGTGCTTGCGAAAATAGTATTAAAAACAAACACTAACACTTACCCGAAGATGAACACAATGTCCTCCGCGCCGGGCTTCTTCTTCCAGGAACTGGATGCTGCAACTCCCTTGACCAATCCTGGTGCTGCTCTCATGCAGCATGAGACCAGCGCCCTGATTGGAGGGAGCCGTCTCTCTCACCTCTCCACACCGCTCTGGAGGCCTGCACTTGCTCTAAAGCTGGGTTAGAGATGTTTAAAGTGTGCATGTGTGGCTGGCCTTCACAAGACGGGTGGCCAAAAAGACATGCACACTTTAAACAGTGCATAGACAGCCCACCCTCCTCCCTGCTGATGTCATTCAGCAGGCCAGCCCCGTCCTACCGCTCTGTTCGGGATGGGGGATGAAAAATAAAATGGTAATGAATTACCATTTTATTTTTCATCTCTGGGGCTTTGGTAAACTGGTAAATTGTAGCTCATCTCTACACTTTGCAAAAATGCTTTAAAGAACAACATCAAAGTTAAGATAGAATTGCTATAGCTCCCAAAAACCATGCTCAGAGCGGCCAAGTCTCACTTACAACGTTCAGACTTAAACGAACTCAAAAAAGAAGCTAAAATAAAATTCCGTTAATTATGTTGAACGGGGCAACAATGTACAAATTAAACCAACACCTCAGAAAAGGCGCCTTTGTGTGACTTGTTTTAATATAACCATGTATACGCAAGTTCAACAAACTCCGATGAGATTCAACGTTGACTAAAGTCAGATTTAACATTCTGGAAACAGCGGAACTAAAACACAGCTGCAGTCAATCAGATGACCCGGTATGCCGCTATGCCAGAAACAAAGACGGTCTTTATCAGATTGTTTTTCCATTCATAGTACCAGCAGCCAAGGAAAAACATAATCCCATGAATGTTGAAAGTGTCTAACATCAGAAGAGACTGCAAGGTGTATGCTTTCAGGCCAGCTCCAAGCAGCTACAGATAAGCGCTTGTAACTGTAAAACTAAAGACAAAGCAGACGAGATTGGTGTAAATAAAAAGCTCTTTACTTTGCTGACGAGTGGTAGCTACAAGAGAATAAATCAGGGGCGGCTCCTCAGCAATGGTGCAGGAGCGTCGCCCCACTGGCTCAGAGCCAGCAGCTGAAAAATAAAACAATGTTTTAATATTGTTTTATTGTTTAGCTGCTGGCTGAGCCAGCGTGTGCAGGGAGGGGTGGGAACGGGCCATGGGAGGGGGAAGGAGAAGCGGTAGATGTGCGCTTTTAAGTGCACATGTCAGTTTGGCTGGCTGTCTTAGGCCGGTCAAACTGACATGCACACTCGGGTTTCTCCAACCCGGCTATATTGCACAGCCGGTTTGGAGAAACATCACAGAATCCCTGTGCCTGAGCGAATGCTGATCCAGGAAGTGGAAGCAGAGGAGCGGAAGGTGGCCTGCAGCACCAGGTACGTTTTTTTTATTAACCCTGTGCTCTCCCCCACACGCTCCCCCTCTCCCCCGAACTCCCTCCTACTCTGTGCCCCCTCCACCTGCCCTACCACTCTAAATCAGTGTTGGCCGCCACTGCAAGAGATGACGGATTACCACATTCTCTGTGCTGAAAGGTGGTGAAAGCTCGGAGTACGAAACTGGATGAAAATGAGGATTTACAAGGGGAATCGTGTGCAGTAACCCCAGCTAACATGATATTTGCTCTTTTCAAAAGAGCTTCTCAGGGTCCCTTTCAGAACCCTTGTCAGAGGGCCACAGGACAAGCAAGGTTACTGGGCCCAACAGTGGGGATTGAGGGGCTTTTACTCCTGATGTCAGGTGGCCCCACCTACTATGGATTCTGAGCAACTTGGCCAAGTACCCCTTCAGCACTAGACTTTCAGGAATAGCGTGGTCCAAGCAGTCCAAGGCTCCCTTTGGGGGGGAGGTAGATACAGGCGGTGAACATAGGGTCACAACTCAAAATACACGCAGCAGCAGCAATAAATCATTGTCCAGCCAAATACTCATTTTTATGGGAAAGAGAAATATTTTATTTTACAGATAACAACACAAACGTAAATACAACATTCACACACAACTGCACAGTCCCCCTAAGATCAGGACTCTATTGTTTCATAGGCAGTTCACTGTGTCACACTCTCTTCCCGCTCCTAGTGATAGTGGTTATTCCACATTCACTATAGGTAATATCCAGGGTAAGCCTCACTAGTAGTCTGACGATTAGCCTGAAATCAATCGTGTCCGTACCTGCAGGATTGGAGTGATGGGAGTTCCTGAAAGAGACCCTTCCACAGATGCTGTAGTGGCAGTAGCTGATTCAGGTGGGTTCGCTGCACGCAACCCAAGCGGGCTTCAATCAGTGATCGTAGAGTTCATCACTGCAGTGAGCGGAGGTTCTTTGCTACTCCTCCGCGCATGGTAAGTCTCTGGTCCATCCCACGGTGAGGGAGAGGGGTGGTGCAAAGAAGATTATGGTGTGAATCCTTTGTCTCAGTGCAGGTACCCAGGGGTCCCCATGGTGACCTCTCTTCTCCGGCGAGGATTCCAACAATGTCACATGTCTTACTGGTTCAGTTGATTACCTCTGGCATACAGGGTCACTGAAGCCTCAATGTACACATGCTCAGGGGCAATCATCACAGTGAAGTCCTCCGCGGCGGTCACTCCTTGCATACGGGGTCAACACTCACCACCGCACAAAGGCTATGGCCCTCACAGCACGGCAATCTTCTCATGGCGGCCCAGCGATGTACACAACTCACTTCACGGTGGCCCTCCTCTGGCATAAAAGATCGCCAACATCGTCCTGCACATTGGCAGAAACCAGATTGTGCAGCAACCATCGACTCACACATCACAAATGCAGTGCACTCATCAGGGCTTCCCACAGGACCTTGCTCCCTCCAGCGCTCTACTCTTCCTCACAGGGCACAAAGGTCTTGGCAAGGAGGCAGGCGATGGTGCTCCAGGCTTCAAGGTAGATGTCCCCTCACCCAGCAGGGAGACTAGCAGGTGTCCTGGTCACAGGCAGAAGTCTTGCGGAACGACCCCTCCTCGCACAGCCCATCTGGCTGCTTGGCAGTTGACGATTTTTGGGGTCTCAAGCCCCCCCCCTCCTTACTTCCATTTCCGGACACCAAATGTGATTTAGAGTCTGAGGCTTTGAAATTTATGTTGGTGGTCTGCTTCCTTTTGAAGTGCCCACTCCTCTGCCCTCTCTTCCTCTTGGAAGCAGTCTGTCACAGCAGGAGTGATTCCAAATCCACAACACAGACCATGGGAGTGACTAGAGTTCACACCCGCAAGGCAGCCAGAGTGATATGTGTATCAAAGTATTAATCATAAAAAGGGGGAGGAGGAGGATTGGGCTAGGCTCACCCTCCTGTGTGATCAGAATACATCAAAAAAATCCGGAGGTGACGGATCAAAAGAACCTAGCCAAGAAACAAGGGCGGGTTCACCAATTGGGGTGAAGGCCACCTCTACTGGTTGAAAAGAAAAAAAATTTCTTTTCTTGTGTCCCCTCACTCACCCAGGGTTGCCCCTAGGTGATATGCTTCATCATTGGGGCCATCCCAAATATCTACTGATTGGGGCGTGCTGCGACTTGCGGATTTACGTAGGAGCACTTACCTTGTGAGGCTATGTATTGTGCAGTGTAGGGGGGAGTGGTGTAAGTGATGTTTTAAAAAATTTACCTAACTAGTGAGCTATTGTTTTATTCCTGCTCCTAGTTGGTAGGGATAAAAAGGGGGTTAATAAAAGGGAAATGTAACTGTTATGTAATTATAATCCCTTGTATTATGTCAACATGTTTCAAGGTATCCCCTAAACCTTTTCTTCAGGACAACAAAGGGACCAGCCCTTTGTGTACCACTCCGTGCCGGACCTATAATAAAGTGAAGTGAAAAATTATTAATGCACACCTATTGTGTGAGCATTGGGAAAAATATATACATATGGTTGCTTCTGAACACGTAGTAACTGTTATTGGGAAGAAAATGCAAAATGCAAATTAATACATACTGCCTGCCCACCGTTCTTGTGGGCAGGTAAAGGCGTTATGCTGCGCGTAAAAAGAAGGTACTTCATACTATGGTGTAAGTGCCCTTGAAAGCAAACTTAGTTAGTGCTCAGATCTTGTGTGGGTAATACTACACATGATACCTTAATTGTGAGCAGGCAAGGTTGAAAAGACATAATTTAAAAACACTTGTAGTCAAGGACAAAAACCAGGAACACACAACATGTAACATAAAATCAATTTCTTTTTGAAACATACTTATTTTTTGGCAAAAGTGCGCCTCATGGTCTGTCTGGGTGGAGGGGCCTGTAGAAACCCTGCATTATAATAATAGACAAAGGAATGAGATAATGAGGATTTCTTATAAGCCACTCATTGCTTGTGCCTTCCTATGACTGGTTTAGAAAGAGCAAATGGAATTTAGTGAAAAGGCAAGTAAAGTTATGTAAATTCCTGTAGGGAGAAAACAATTGGTGATGTCCTGTAGGGAGAAAAAAGTCTTACTGTGCTCAGCAACCCTCCGTCAATACGACCTATTCAGTCCCAAGGCAGACCGCATCTTAGCGTGTCTTTGCCTTAGTGCCGGTATAAGTAGTCTGAAAAACAGCCGAGTCATTCCCTTGTGCTGTTAGAGACTAGAGCGTGTAAAGAGTAGTCTCGTATTGTGGTGTAAACGGTCCACCATGTTGTTGGTATTTTATGAAATGGGGTGTGATTTTTGAAAGTCTAAATTACTAATTAGAGTGCAGGAGTACCTTATACGAAAAAGGAGGACGCCCGGTAATTTGTAAAAATAGGTTGGGGTCAGTATCGAACCCTGGTCACAGGGACACCGTGAGTTTCTTAAATAGCGGCCATATTGGAATGGTCAAAAAACAATAAACAGAAAAAGAAAAAGAAAAGCAAAGGAAAAAAAGGCTAGGGATGTTTTGTCATACTGCCTTCAATTTTATCAAGAAAAAACGAGGTGGAGCATTTCATTGCCTTTGTTCTTGATTTAGATTTTCATAAAATGCCGTTAAGAAACATGCCAGACGGGTTTTTTTATTACTTATTTATTCTCAGATATCGGGGTTAATTTATCTAGTGAAATGGCCCAATCGTATATTCTCGTTCGAAACTCTAATTTTATGAAAAAGGGGTTGTGATTTTAGAAAGTCTAAATTAATAATTTGAGTGCAAGAGTACCTCGTACTAGAATAAGAGGACGCCTGGTATTTTGTCAAAAAATAGGTTGGGTCAGTATCGAACCCTGTTCAAAGGGACACCATGAGTTTCTTAAATGGCGGCCATATTGGAATGGTCAAAAAAACCAATAAACAGAAAAGGAAAAAGGGAAAAGGCTAGGGATGTTTCTTGTCATGCTGCCTTCAATTTTATCAAAAAAAAATTTTAACAAAAAAAAAACACACGGGGTAGAGGATTTCAGTGCCTTTGTTCTTGATTTTGATTTTCATAACATGCCGTTAAGAAACATGCCAAGTGGGGTTTCCAGATATCAGGGTTAATTTATCTAGTGAATTGGCCCCATGGTATATTCTCGTTCAAACCTCTAATATCCGTGCGTAATTTGAAAACCCATCTTTGCTCTTTCTCTAGTAGTATCTGTTCTAAATTTTCACAGGGTTTTATATGTTCCAACACTACCCACCGCATGTCATTTGGGGTGTGTTGTTTCTCGTTGAAGTGTGCCGTCATTCTGGTACTTGCTCTGTGGCATCGGATGTTGCTCCGATGTTCGCAGATTCTTGTGCTCACCTTCCTGGTGGTCATACCCACATAGTGTAGGTCACAGTGGCACGTAATTAGATACCCAACTCCTATAGTGTTGCAAGTGGTGAATTTTCGCAAATCCCATGATTTTCCTGTATTGAAAATGACCCTTTTGGTGGTTGTTGTGAGATGGCACACACTGCAGTTACTACACGGGTGGTGGCCCGTTGGTAAAGTACTTAGTATTTGTTGGATACTTTTGTCTTGGGGCTTCGGGCGGGTGTGTACCAGTATATCCTTCAAATTTTTACCCCTCTTATGTGAGAACATTGGTGTTGGTATGTTCAAGGTACCACTGTTTAAAATCCGCCAATGTTTCTTCACTACCTTTGCGACTTTGTCTGATGCTACACTGAAAGTTGTAATACAGATGGGTCTTTTCTCTTTCTCATTCTCCTGTCTTTCATACGTTTCTAGAAGGGCATCTCTATGATTATTTCGTGCTCTTTTCTTTGCCTTTGCAATGATTTTAGAAGGGTATTTCCGTTTTTTCAGTTTCTCTGCTAGGTATTTTGCCTGCTTGTCATAATCCGATGTTTCCGTGCAGTTTCTCCTAAGTCTAAGAAACTGTCCAAATGGTAAATTTTCTTTCAAATGTCGTGGGTGGAAACTATCGTACAGTAAGAGGCAGTTTTTTGCAGTTGGTTTAAAATGTGTAGTGGTTTTGAGTGTGCCATCTACTGCATAGATGTTGAGATCAAGGAAGACTAACTCGGACCTCCTCATTGTGTGGGTGAATTTAAGGAAAGGGTCCTGTAGGTTGAGCCATTCCAGGAAGATGTTAGCCTCTGTTTCATCACCTTTCCATATCACCAAGATATCGTCGATGTATCTCTTCCATATCACAATCTTTTGGCGATGTGGGTTTTGGTCTGATAGGATCTTTTGTTCCTCTAAATGATGAACGTACAATCATTCCTTTGTCTATTATTATAATGCAGGGTTTCTACAGGCCCCTCCACCCAGACAGACCATGAGGCGCACTTTTGCCAAAAAATAAGTATGTTTCAAAAAGAAATTGATTTTATGTTACATGTTGTGTCTGTCCTGTTTTTTGTCCTTGACTACAAGTGTTTTTAAATTATGTCTTTTCAACCTTGCCTGCTCACAATTAAGGTATCATGTGTAGTATTACCCACACAAGATCTGAGCACTAACTAAGTTTGCTTTCAAGGGCACTTACACCATAGTATGAAGTACCTTCTTTTACGCGCAGCGTAACGCTTTACCTGCCCACAAGAACGGTGGGCAGGCAGTATGTATTAATTTGCATTTTGCTTTTTCTTTCCAATGACAGTTACTACGTGTTCAGAAGCAACCGTATGTATATATTTTTCCCAATGCTCACACAATAGGTGTGCATTAATAATTTTTCACTTCATTTTATTATAGGTCCGGCACGAGTGGTACACAAAGGGCTGGTCCCTTTGTTGTCCTGAAGAAAAGGTTTAGGGATACCTTGAAACATGTTGACATGATACAAGGGATTATAATTACATAACAGTTACATTTCCTTTTATTAACCCCCTTTTTATCCCTACCAACTAGGAGCAGGAATAAAACAATAGCTCACTAGTTAGGTAAATTTTTAAAACATCACTTACACCACTCCCCCTACACTGCACAATACATAGCCTCACAAGGTAAGTGCTCCTACGTAAATCCGCAAGTCGCAGCACGCCCCAATCAGTAGATGTTTGGGATAGCCCCAATGATGAAGCATGTCACCTAGGGGCAACCCTGGGTGAGTGAGGGGACACAAGAAAAGAAAAAAAAAATATTTTCAACCAGTAGAGGTGGCCTTCACCCCAATTGGTGAACCCGCCCTTGTTTCTTGGCTAGGTTCTATCAAAGTATTAGCCCAGGGCCTCAGGCCTACTCTTTATGATTTCCTTATCAGACCCATCTTCTTCCTGAGATGTGTCCGGGCCCCTTCCATGTGACCTCTAAGTGAATCAAAGAGCATCCTTTGAAGTATACAGGTTTGCTAGCTCTCCCCTCTGCAATGTGTCTCATCCAGCTTCAAGCAATGCACTAATACACAAATGTGTCTGGGGGATTCCTCTACCTCCTCTCCTCATGTTTCACCATGCAGGCCTGGGTCTCCCAAAATGAAACCCATAGTCTGCCATGCATTGTACATTCACAGGCACACATACACCCATCACATGCATTTAACTTACAAGCACTGCACAGCCCAACATTCTTGATGTAATGCACCACTCACAGGCCGACATACACCCAGCATATGCATTTTAACATGCACACACTGCACAGTGCTGCATTATCCCTATATTGACATTGCATCCATCCCAGGCACTCATACACCTAGCGCAGATACACCACTTGTGTGCTGCGCAGCACTCCACATCAACCTGATGTAGGGTGAGCTAAGCACACAGCAGCTGAACTTTGAATGAGTGAGCCTGTAGGCCTAACTCCAGTGACACAGCTTAAAGAGGACCTGCTCACTCCTACTGATCACTACAAGGTATGCTGCCACCACCGCGCTTGTGCTGCTTAACTCCTGGTGAAGGCAGTAGCCTTCTGCCACTATGAGGGTAGCGCTTTAGGCACCCCTCCCAGTCCAACAAGATCACAATCAGTGAAGCAGGCCTATGTCAGGGCGCACATGCATGATCCATGTTTGCCTATGACAACAAAAATCAGCATTAGAGATCCAGACATCAGTGCAGTTGGGGCACTCAGGGCAGGGGTGCAAGCCCATTACCATGCAAATGTCTTTTCCATCCCAACATTCCTTCTGGTAACACCACTGTATAACCCCATCCTGCAATTACTGTTCTCATTGTATCTGTAATTTTAGGAGCATGAATGTGGATACAGTAGTCCAGTCCCCCTGCGAATGAAGCACCTTAGAAGAGGCAGCCACACAGTTTGATGCAGGTCCACCTCCCCGAATGCAGTGAAAAACAGTGACTAAATAAAACATGAAAGTACCAAACAAAGGCAAGGGATGAGAGGGTGATGAGCGATGTCAAGAGGAAACAGACTAAAAAAAATACATGCCAATATGCTGTATCTTCTTTGACAGCTCTTTTTCAGTCTCCTGTTTAAATCAGATTCTTTGTCCTACTTCCTCAATTTTCCTGGCTTCTAATTTCATTATATTTATATCACTTTCCTTTTACATAGCCAATACAAACAATCTTCAGATGAATAGCATCAGTGGAACCCAACCCTACTAATTTGACATAAAGTAAGTTCTCAATCACAAGAAATACAAATTCCCAGCACACTCCTTACATGATCTGCCTCTCGTTCACTCCCACCTCAAATCAATCCAAATAATAGTTTTGCATTTATGGTTTATTAATTTACCATGACATAAACTTGTTAGCAGTAACTAAATCGTGGATTCGAAAGGGAAAACACATTTTCATTAAGCATATGCTTTCCTAATACTATACAAATTTAACAAATCAGCCTTTTCTCTGGTTGAGTAACAGAACTTGCATAAATGTATCTCATTATGTTTTTTGTGAAATTATCAACCATCCTGACAGTCACAAATATTAATCTAGGTTTTCAAGTGCAGATCTGAAGTTCTCTTGATTATGTAATTTCTCCCTTCTTGTTGACAGCATGATGCGTATTTTGAAAACTATTTGTCTGACTGTAGCTGCTGCTGAATGTTTTACATTCTAATTAGATTTTCATAGGTAGTCTGAACTATGGATGGGCATCCATCTTCCAATGATAATTTAGAGAGTTTAAAACATTTGAATTTGATTTAAAAATCTGAAGGCCCTACTCCATTACTGTATTGAATCTGACTACTCAGCATATAACCAGTAAGAGTGTTGCAAGAATATGGAAGCATTGTGTAAACCCAAAGTCATCTACACCAAGCTAGAAAAGTGACAAAGCTTTTTGCCATTTTGGCAAAGTATTTAAGCATAGGATCAGCAAGTCACAGAGAAGCATGGTTAGCCCAGACACATATATTTAACAATTAGCTGGAGGACATTTTGAGTTGTTGCCAAAATGTTTAAAATAGTGACTCTACAGTATTTCTCTATTCATTGTGCGTATACTCAATTTTTACCCAATTTGACAAAGCAAATGACATATTATTACATTTCAGAGGGCGTCTGTTTTTCTATAGAAACAAAATCCCTTGCAAATAGTTTTCATTCTCAACAAAAAATGTGTGCATTGTGGATTACACTGTTAAAAAATTCATGTAATCTGTAAAAAGCTTTCCGGGGCCATGCACTGAAAAACACTTCTACCAAAAATTAGTGTACCATGCCCTGTCGGAAGCAAATGACAATCCACCACAACACGAGCTGAACCACATAATTGTAGTCTTAGGGCCCGATTACGAGTTTGGCGGTCTGACCTCTGTACCGCCGTAGTGGCAGTCCCTAGAAGACCGCTACGCCGGCCATGTTCCACCCCCCATATTATGAGGCATGCAGCCTGAAACAGCAACCACATCAACGGCGTGGTTCCCGCCTGGGCCGCGGTGGAGTGCAATGTTGCCGATGTATACTCCATCGCCGTCAGAGCTGCAGCTTCCTGCCCAGCCAAGTACGATAACACAGTTGTACTGGTGGTCCTCTTGCGGCGGTTCCCCATTGGCGGTCGACCGCTGTGGTACGCTCGCAGCAAACCACCACAACAGTGCCTATTGGATGGATTCAAAAACTACACAGCTGATGTCCTTTGGCCACGTGGACACGCCTGCACATCACACTATAAAACACACCCTATCCCTGACCATGATCCTTTGGTTCTCAACTGCAGCCCACAAGACAGACGCCAGTGTTTTGTGACTTTTTCAGATAAGGCAGCCCTTTCATCTTTTTCCTCATCCCATATTGCACTCTCCACACTCTTATTTTTGTTTAAGTATTTTTTCTAATATCCCTTGGTGTTTTTTTTTGCATTTATTTTATTTTGTAGTAATGCCTCGGCCCAAAAATCCACGTTTTACAGAGGCAAAGTTGACAGGTGATGAGATCATAGAAGTAGAGCCACAATTGTTTGGAGCCCAAGTCCAAAATACTCCTCTCGGTAGGAAAATGGAAATGTGGGACAGGATAGTCAACAGAGTGAATGCTGTTGGTACCACTCTGAGCACACAATTGGTATTTAGGAAGAGATGACATGACCTCAGGTTCAAGGTGCATTCCCTGGGCTTCAAGCACCACCTGGAGGCCCACAGGACTGACGGTGGTCCTCCCAGCCCCCCATTACAAATCTTTCCCTGGGAAGAGAAGATCTTGGCCATCCTGCATTCTGAGTGCTTGAAAGGAATAGCTGGGGGTGTGGAGTCTGGTAAGTTACTCTTTACTAACTGTCACAATACCTCAGTGTCCTGTTTGCTCTCAACTCTGCTTTTGCTATTGTGTTGTCTACCTACTTTCCTAACACTCAATCCTCCAAGTATCAGAGATGTTGGTTTGTCAGTGTAAATGTTTATTGGTGCATATAAGATCACATGTATCAATCTCCATTACATGCCACATATTGGAATGCTGTCTGTAAGTGTATAAATATAAAAATATATTATCCCAGGATCCATGACGTGTTAATCTGCAAATGTAAGGTCCATCCCAAATGCATGTTGCCAATAGGTATGTTACTTTACCCATTTTCAGGTGTTGGGAAGTAGAGATTGAAATGACTACAACTACCATGAGGCCCTGTTGCTGTAACTCTAAGCAAGATGTAATAGTATTCTTGCCCAGTCTCACTAGTCTGCCCTTTTACAACTGATGTTCCCTTATCATGCAGGTTACCATTTGTCAAGTGTTGGTGGTTCTGAGTGAAATGACTTCAACTACCATGATGCCCTGTTACTGTAACTCTAAACAAGATACAATAGTGATCTTGCCCAGTCTCACTAGTTTGCCCTGTTTCAACTGATGTTCACCACTCTTGGACTGTGCAATGTACATAAAAAGGCTCTAATCAGAGACATGTTTGACTACTTTGCTTGATGTTGTCCTGGTCTCCTCAACTGAAACTTTTGATGGCATGAATGACACCATATTAAGTGTGTACCTCAAATATATGTAAGGCATGAAGGTAACTCAGATGATAAGAAGTGGCAAGTGACCCATTGACTCTGCAGTGTTCACATGATGGCTAATGCTAGATATACATCCAAGTTGTGTGTTCGCCTGTATTCTACACTACTAGACCTTGGAATGATCAAATACACATGTTACTTCTACATTGGGTTGGCTGAAATGTTCAGGAGATGTCATGTTCCTTTCTTATACCAAAATGCAAAATATCAGGACATCTAATTTGCTGCTCGATGCTACTACATGTATTGAATGTCTCCACATGACTTCTTAACAAGTTCAATACCACTATAATAGATCACAATAGTAATCTCTACCTATTTTGTTTCTTCCTAGGTTTCTGCTTACTGTGACACAAACGACGTGGATGTACATACCACATTCCCACCAATAACAATGTTCTCTATTTTTCAACAGGTCTTTCTGGCAGAGCTCCTGGCTAGAACGTGCCCACCGAGCAGACTCCCACTCCAGCCCAGAATCAAGTCTTCAGTGATGACAGCACTCCTGGAGATTTGGATGTGGAAGACCTTCCTGGCACATCTAGTCAGCCTGGGCAGTCGGCAACAGTGGGTATCACTGTGCCCACAACAATACCTCCCACCCCAGCTGCAACAACACAGCCAACCTCTGCCCCCCAAACTGTGCGCCTAGCACACTCAGTAACATCTTGTGCCCTCCAGTCCTGGATTCTGAGGTGGAAATCACTAAGCAAGTTACTGAAGAACCAGGACCCAGTGGGAGGGTGCAGCCTGGGCCAAGGGCACAGGCCCGTGGGGTTAGGGGTTGTGGGAGGATAATTGTGGGCCTGCTGAGTGAGCACACTGGGGCCACTCACACCCAGGCTGCCATTCACCACATCTTGGGAGCCTATCAGGACTCCCAAGGCGTGATAGGCCAGGTACTAACTGAAATTCGGGAGATGAAGCAGCTGCAGAGGGACATGTACCAGGAGGTGGCGGGCATCAATACCAACATGGGCTCCCTCGTTGGGGTACTGCAGGACATCAACACTACCCTCTGCAGGGCTTTTACACCACTGTCTACCCCATCCTGTAGTCAACCTCCATCCAGCCCATCAACATCTGCGGCAGCCACAGGAAGGGAGGCCCTGCTAGAGGAAGACATGCGTGTAGCCCCCCGTCTCAGCAGCAGCCGATCCCCCTCATCAAAAAGAGGGGACGTCCACCCAAAAATCCAGGAGGTGTGGATGGCAACACACCCACCACCACCAGTAAGAAACCTTGCACCTAATTTCCTCCTGTGTGTGCAACACATTCAGTTTGTGGACTATTCCTGGACACATTTCCATTTCTGATGGGAGTAGTATTTTGGACTTTGGACTCCAGAAAATTTGGCATCTACAGCTAGGGTTTCATCCACAATGACTGACTTCTTCAGTTTTGGTTTTCCCTGTTTGGTTTGGCACAATGTTTATTTTAACCTTGTTCACTGCAATAAGTCACAAAGTCATTGCCTCCTGTAGTATCTCTCACATCTAGCAATGTATATATACTCTCATATGAACTCTCCAATGCCAAATCAAGCTGCTTGTATAAGCATGGATATGTTGAATGTCAACAATGGTTAACTCAGGATCTCAACCATGCCACACCAACACATACATACACATGTCTGGTCTTTTAACCTCTTTATTCCATTGTTCAAATCATAGGCTGACATGATGTCAGAAACATGGCACAGCAGACAGCACACAAATATACTATCAGTGATGAAATTTTCAGTTGCAGACCTTAACAACATGGAAGGAGGGGACACACCAGATAATTTCCTATACAATAGGCAACATAAAATTAGGTCGATATCATCAGTTGGAGTCATATTGCTTACCTCACAAAAGGAATCCCACATCATTTAAACCAATAAACAGACACATGGCAGTACAACAGTTTCAGATCACAGGGCCATTCGAATCCAGTGTTGCAGCATTTGGTGGAATGTCACAAACAAATGTCAGTGATGTGCCACAAGCACTGTGGCATAGAATGAGGAGACACATCAACAGCTACATACAGTTCATACACAATGAAGATTTAGCCAATGTGAAGGCAGAATACCATGATTTAGGCCCAACACAACATTGTGTTGGAGCACATGATGGCACACATATTGCATTAGAAACACCACAGTAAAAGGAACAAGTCCAATGGATTCCTCTTAACTTCCATCCTATCGCTGTGTAAGCTGTCTTGGTACAGGTGTTGTACACCCAAAGTCTGTGACAGACATTCCCAGGAACAATTCAGGCCCACTTCGTACGTCAGAACAGCATCATATACCTGCTGTCACAACTCTGTAATGTCCAAATAAAGATGCCATGGTGAAGGTATCTAAAACAGACCAAAGCAAAGAGGTTAGCTATGAAACCATACATATGACCCAATTCACATAGTCAACTTCTATAGAACACAGTCCAAGACAAAAATCTAAGTTAAACAAAGCAACACTAACTAAACAAACACCTTTCACCAGATTTTGCAATAGCTTTATCTTCCTAGTATTTTCTGTAAACATACTCCTCAGATCATCACAACAAGAGTTGCTGTAATAGTCAGAGTCATGACATCTCACAACATACTTACACTCATGAGAAGAAGTTGTCGATGAGATCTTGCTGCAAGTCAGCTCCTTCCTCTTCACCACTATCATCAGCTTTGGCATTTCAGGTTCCTCACCCGATGGCTCCTCATTGTCTCCATCCTCCGCAGATGTAAGGGATGTTCCATCGCAGGGCGATGTTGTGGAGCATGCAGCAGGCCACTGTGATTTGACACACCTTTCCGGGTGAGCAGAGGAGGGCTACCGCAGTCTTGCAGACATCTGAATCTGCCCTTCAGGAGCCCAAAAGCCCACTCCACTGGCTGCCGTGTTCTTCCATCGACTTCATTGAAGCAGACTTCCCCTGGCGTTGTTGGATTTCTCAGCCGTGCCAACAACCATGGACGGTTGTGATACGCCTGAGTCTCCTAGATGGAAGACAGACAGAAGTGCAACATTACGTTATACACTTTCTGATTTTACTACCTGACATTCCCCATACAAAGTTAGGACTGATCAAACTTACCAACAAACCAGGCCCTCTCCACCAGCAGTTGTGACATCAGCTGGGGTATGGTGCTGTTCTGCTGTTCTGCAGTACGAAGGAATCGTGGGCTGATCCTGGGAACTGGGCAAAGGCATTTCAGATGTACAAATCTGGTAAACAGACAACTTGAATGTTGATAGAATGGAAGTGCTTCTGTTTACAGTACACTTGTTCCCTGGCTTGCGGTGGCATTAAAGCACTATGGGTGCCATCAATGGCTCCAACCACATGTGGGAGGTGACCAAATCCATAGAAATCCCCCTTCTCATGGACTAAATCCTCACATCTGGAGAACTGTATATAGCTGTCAATGTGTATCATCATTGCAGAAAGCACATCTTTGAGTACACCACTGAACATTGGTTGTGACATACCACCAGATATAGCCACAGTGTACTGAAAAGAACCTGTGGCCAGAAAATGTAATACTGCCATAAGAATACATGTAGAATAATTGGTTTAAGAAAGTAGTTCAGACTCCAACTGATGACACTCATCATGTATTGTTTGCCTGTTTAAACAAAACTACTTGATTACATGCCATTCTTCCATGGCCTGAAGGTCTGGAAATGGGCGGTACACTGGAGGCTGTTGTCGCCTCCCTCTCCCAGGGTACCTAGGTGAGGAGTTAATACAATTTAAAACATTAGTCACAGTGTCCAGAGTAACATATTTATATATAAAAAGTAAGCCAAAAGTCATTTGACAAAACATAACTGCTTCAGAAAGCAATATAAATGTTTCACATACACCAATAATTCCCATAATGGCCTTCACATGTGTCTGTAACATAAATGTGCACATCATCCATTCAGATTTTTAAAATGTGCACGATAACGACAATTTCATGAAATTTCAGGTCAAAAACAGTCAACTGGGGTACACAGTGCACTGCTCAAATTTTGCCTTTATGCACAGTAATTCACTACACAGATGATTTGTGTACTGTAAATTACATGGGAATGGAGTATTTCAAATTTAAACAGATGAGCCCTCATTTTTAGTGGTGGTGACACACTTAACAGTCACCAATACTGTAGTTCCAACCACTAAAATGGCAGGTGCCTGACCTGGCATATAGGAAAATTTGAACTACTGCCGCCAGCAAAGTCGACCGAATGGTGGGCGGTTTCATCCACGGCGGACACAGCCATAGGCTAATGCTGGTGATGGTCACAGCCCAATGACTGGGTGCGGCTACGCTGATGACCGTGTACGTGGCATACATGTACACCGCAGTTTGAAAAATAACTCACTTGCCTCCTTACACTGCTGCCATCAACACCTTCTCCATTTCAGCTGCTGTTTGCCACCTCTGGGAGCAATCATGACAGGACAAGCAGGTGAGAGGGCCCCTGCCTTCTCTCCAGAGGAGCTGGAGAAACTTGTAGAAGAGGTCTTTCTCCTGTATGGAGAGCTTCGTGGCTCACCAGAGGAGCAAGTAAGTAGCTCACATTCCGTTTTTACTCTGTTCAACTCTATCCTTTCCATTCCACATGCTACAATGTGCCTCTGAGTCCCAGAGTGAATTATGATTACTGTTGTTAATATTTTGGATGCCTACATAAGACAATCATGTAATGAATTGTGCATCTACTGTACTTTGTGTACTTAACATCATCCTTGTGATGTGTGTTGTGTGGTAAGCCCAAGATTCTACTTGTGGTGGATTCACATGTCTATGCATGTTTAGTTTTCATGGTACCTATGATATATTTGCTAATCAGATCATGGTAAATGTGGATCCAAATGTATTGGGTTTACTGCATGAGCTGTGAATGTATACTGTAAGAAGGTGGAGGAGGATGATGTTAGTTATGTGTACAGTCCCTCAATTCACTCAGCCCAGATCAGGGATCACCAAACAGTTTTCTGGAAGCTACCTATATCTCACAGACCCCTTTAGAGTTCCACAATACCTTGAGGTCACTTATCAGATGGACAGAAAATTTACATTTATATTTGGAAGTGTTTGAAATGTGAGGTTCATGTGGGATCAGTATGCATAACCTATGGAAAGCAAGGCCTGGCAATGGGTTGTGCCTGTGGCAATACATATTATGCACAAAGTAATCTCCCTGTAGACCTGTACATCCTTGAATGTTCCCAAAAGGAATATTCTGAACTACTACTAACTAGCCCAGATTAGTTGTACATGGACTACATTTGAAATGGTGACTGAGGTACCCCCCAAACCAATACTTCTTTCAAGTGACCTACATTGTCCATGTGCGTCATTTACTTGTGACAGGCCCCTTACTCCCACAGGTCAGGTGTCACTTATCCATAAGTCATGCATACATTGTACATGCCACTTTCACAGGTGACACATTAACATCGCAGAGAGTTGCTTACTTCTGAAAAGTTTTTAATATGTGAATCATCAGCTTTGTTGCAATCAACCAATCTAACAAGACATACAATGGTATGCTGAATGTCATCCCTGTAGCAGTGCCACATATGGCAACAAGGGTGTCTTGTGATGGCAGTACATACCACACAAATTTAATCAGACGTAGTATGATCTCCCATTAAGTGCTCCACATGTCCATACATCCCCAGTGAGGTGCTCTCAATGAAACACATGCCAGTCCTTTCTTTGTGACCTAAGTCTTAGAATGTGGTCTATGCTATGGTACTGGCCTGTATGGACCTTATGCATCAAGGCAATGGGCCTGGCTGTAAAGGTGTCTGTACAATCATGATAAAGTAGTTTACCCTTCAGAAGCTCACAATGGTGTATTGTGTTTCATAGTATCTCACATCACAGTACATGTAGGGTGACCCTGGCCTACATGATGTTAGTGGGCTGGCTTAGTCAGTGTAGGTCATTACCAGGCTTGATGATAGTCAGCAGATGGCTACAAAAGTATGTACTCATATCTTTGTAGTGCTTAGCATGTGAGACTGACACATGTAGTGTGTTAACTATTGATTAATGCTTGAGCTAAGTGTATACAAAATGTGTGTCAAACGAAAAAATATCCTAAGTGTCTTCATCTATTGAATCCATACAGGTCAACGCCCATCAGAAGCAATCGATTTGGAAAGCCATCGCCTAGAAGGTGTGGACCCTGGCGGTCTTTCTCTGGCACAGCGTCAATTGTAGTAAGAGGCAGGAGGACCTGTGGCACTGGACCAGGAAGGTCGTGGAGGTCCAGCTGGGGCTGTCCCCCCAGTGTGGATGGGGCACGCACCGGACCCTGACCCTCCTAATGGCCCACATACTGGCGTGGCTTACCCAGAGCCTGATTGGCAGTTGAGGGCCCAACAGGAGCGACAAGGGGGTGAGCCCTGGCCAGAGTCATACATATAACATTGCCAACTTTGTGTGTTACAGGCAGGCATTTCCCCATTATTTTTGGGGGTGGCCCGTGTGGGCCACACAAGAGGAGTTACTGTTTGTGTTGGTCTGGTAGTAGGTGCATGCTGATATGCTGTGCCTATTGTCTTTATGACCAGGAACACAGCTGAGTCCAGTCCACTACCAATTTCCTGTCATGATAGACACATGGCTGAGTGAAGTAACATCCGCTCATGTTCTTTGATGTTCTGGGTGACGATTGTACCAAACAGACCACTTGTCTTCTTTATGTAAGGAGAGCTGCTCACTCACTACTGTCTCTCATGTGATGGTGGCCCTATTACAGGTGAGATGGCATACAGTGCACTCTTTTTGCAGTGCCTGTACAACACTTTCCATTGGTAAGTTGGAATTCAACAGTAACATGAGTGTGCAAACTTCACTGGTGCCATCACCTTTAGTGGCTTCATGATGCCCAGTGTACATTTCCCTGTTGTCACTTCATCTGCAATGGTGTTTGAAGATTCATTCACTGACTGGTGACATGCATCATGGAGTGAGATATATAAATATAGAGATCTTATATGAGTATCTACACTCAGCCTTACTAGCCAATTTGTGTTTGCTTTCCCAAATGATGCTGTGATGTGCCATCCCATTAGGACTGTAGTTCTCCCACCTCTTCATGTAATAGCTATTCAGAGACACACAACATTCAAAGATGTATTTGCTTGTAGGAATGACATCTGTGAATGGTCTCATCGCCTGTACCAAAAAGGATTGGCGATTTTAATGTGGCTATGAGAAGTATTATGATGTGTGCATTTGGAGCATCTATCTTCCAAAATATTTTTCCTTCTTTATCTCCAGGTTACTTTTCTATGCCACATGTGATACGTAGGTAAACTACTTCAGTGCAGCTTTCATAAGACTTTTAAGGTAGTGGACATATGATGAAGTTTCAAGTCAAATGTGTCATCAGTGTGCAATGAGCATTTGCATGTGACATGATGTCTGCTATAGTACATATTGGTGGTACATTGGCTTTTAACTTGACATTCAAGACATTATGATGTGTGTTAAGGTAAATGAATATTTTTTTGAATCTGGATCTTATGTGAACATTGTGCAAATGAAATATTTTATCCATCCTATTTGGTATCATCATTTAACTTTGGTATACTACAAGTGCCAAAGTGTGCAAGGTGATCAACTATCCTAGTATGGCCATAAGGATGGAGTATAGACAAGTCCAGCAATACATTTGGAGCTGTTTGGGGTTATGAAATAAGTGGAGCCAACTGCTTGCAGGTTATATAGCACGCATGCATGAGCTAATGCTCATGGTGAAGCCTATATGGTGAACTATGAAGCTGGTGTGAAATGTGCATTTGATAAATGTTTTCTGTTGATATGTGATGGTCAGGTGTGGAAACGCAGTTGCAATAAACCAATTTTACATGTCATTTCAGATTCATCCAGGGAAAGTGATGGAGAAGGGACCATTGTTGGTGTGGACACTGCTGGTTCTGGATGCAACAGCACAGTCACAGAGGGACCCAGATTCAGATTCAGAATACGCTTTATTTGATTTAAGAAATAATAAACCATAAAAGCACAATACGTTAAAAGCAGTAATACATCAAAACAATTTATATAAGAAGAAGAATCACAAGCAGTTTAAGAGAGAGAGGGACCATCCATTGTCTCCCTATATCTGACCACCCCTTTAAAATATTTAGCTATGTGATCAGTAAAAATTTCATCATTTAAAAATTGTAACTTTATAAAAGCAGGTCGACATTGTCTCAGGCCATACACTTTTAAAATGGGCAAAATCCATCTTTTCCTAACTAAGTTATAAAACTTGCAAAAAAACATAACATGAATTGTGGATTGTGCAGAAATGTTGTCGCAAGGACATGGGCATAGGGAACGAGACCAATCGTTTATATTTGGAAAAGTGACCCCAATATGAAAATTGCCAAGGCGTAGGCGGGTTAATAACAGCCTATCATAAGTTCCTAATGTATTTATCAGGTAGGGTTGCATCCCTGGGTGGGTCAGGAGCAATTGATTTGCTCTTACAGATGGTTTCATAATATTGATAGACAATCTAATGGTCAATATATAACAACTTTAATTCCTTCCTAGGGACATGATTCATACTATCAGGACTAGCAAATTACTCGGGATGTCCTAGATCATTTGCAAATTTTTTAACATATGCAGTCCAGGGAATACGATCTACCCCGTGCAGAGTCAGACAGTCATTAATCACGTCCCGATTTAGACCGGAAGTAATACCGGTCCAAACCTTGTGCCATAATAGGATCGGCTGCATTTTAATCAGGCCGGACAGATATAACAGACCCAATTCAGCATGGCAGATAAATGTAGCTGTGCTATTTGGTACAGCTAGGAGGTATCTTAGGAACCTATTCTCTGCTTGCTGTAATGGCTCAACATTAGCATAGCCCCAAATACCAGCTCCATACATGGCAATAGGAATACATTTTGCTTTATAGATTGTCAATAGATCAGCAATTGGACGCTTTCCTAACTTTCTGGCAAAATTTATCAATGCTCCTATGGCTTTGCAAAATAACAGTTTTCTAGAGTCAATAGCTTTGGCCCATAGACCCCTTCTTTCAAATACAATACCCAAATAAGAAAAATGGTTGGTAAAATCGAGTTTCCTATTGTTTATAAAAATATCTCGACACTTGACATTGGGCTTACTGCATTTCATGGTAAATGTTTTGTTAATATTTACATTAAGGTCTAGATTTAACATATAGGCAGCAAAGCTAGACACTGTTTTCTCCAAGCCAAGGGGAGTACGGGCCAAAAGAACGGCATCATCAGCATATAACAATGCTCCAATTGCCTGTTTGCCGATACGTGGTAAGTCCTGGCATTCCCTTGACAATGTTGCTCCCAAGCTGTTAATGTAAAGAGTGAACAGAAGGGGGGCAAACACACACCCCTGCCGCACCCCCATCTTAACAGGGAAATTGTAACTGAGTTCGCCACTTCTCCCATAACGAACCCAGGCCCGAGCATCTAGATATGACTGTTTCAAAAAATTTATAAGTAGCGGATCCACCCCCATGGTCTCTGTTATGCTCCATAACTTCTGGTGGTTGACGCAATCAAAGGCTGAACTCAAATCAACAAAACACAAATATAAACTCCCCCTTTTGGCCTGTAGATATTTTCCCAACAGGAGGTTTAGATTTAAGCTCTGTTCCACTGTGCCCAGGCCTTGGTGAAATCCATACTGTAACTCTGAGATAATGCCCTTGTCCTCAGCCCAGAGCTGCAATCTATTTAAAACAACACGCCTTTAAAACAACACGCCCGGCCACCTTTACAAAGGAATCCAAGAGTGATATGGGTCTGTAACAGGCCGGGTCATTGCGATCACCTTTCTTAAAAATGGGGACAAGTATGGACTCCGTCCAGGTCGCTGTAAATCCATGAATACAACAAGCCCTCAGAACCATGGTTAGAAGTGGGCCCCACAACAAGGGGCAAGATTTGAATAAATTCACAGGTATGCTATCTGGTCCCGGGGCTTTGCCTCCCATACTCGCATTAACAGCTAAAATCACCTCGTTAACATTAAAATCAATATCGATTGGAAGATAGCTTGAGGGGTTTATTCTCGGGGCGTCATCATTTTGAAAATCTGCCGAATTACAATAAAGGCTAGAAAAATGAGTCACCCATTGATCCTCCCCTATTGTTATTTCGATGCTAGGTAGTTTTCTGGTAGCCAGAAATGGTGCGTTCACCGCCTTCCAGAAGCCTTTCGTATCTTTCAAGTCTGAGGCTTGCTTAAGATCTTGCCATAGTTCGGATCTTATGGCAGTTTTGAGATAGCTTGTACGCTGCTCTCTCCCTTTTTATAGCTCCCGAATCTCTCGTAGGCTTATGTAAGGCGGTTATCAGGGCTGCATGTGCCTTAGAGCATTTAGAATCAAACCAACCTTTCTTGCTGTCTACCTGTTTTTTGCTATTCACTAATAGTTTCTTTTGTATGGACTGAGATATATTTCTAAAGGAGCTAAGAACATCAGACTCACTGGCAGTCTCATCGAGACAAACCAAGAAGTCATCTTTACAACTGCTTAGAAGTGACTTACATAGTTGTGACGAGTCAACACCCACCCACTTAACCGCGTATCCATTCATTCTATTAATAACAATATCTTCAGCGGGTTGAGAAGCCATGCTTTTACTGGTTAGCACCTTGGCCGGGAGATCTATAAAAACGCTAATAGGAAAATGGTCGCTAAAAGCAACGGGATGTATTTTAAAATGATGTATTCTATCAGCGTATCTATTTGATATTAGTATGTGATCTATAACTGAAGACAAACCACGGCCGTTAAAGGTGCTGCTAAACGGAATGGGTGGTAAGCAAAGATCGTTTGCAAAGCCCAAATCCATAGTGTATTTAAGCAGATTTAAGTGATCTCCAAAAGCGGAGTGCGAGAAATGAGAAAAATCTTTATCATCGTCGGATGCTACGCCACAGATGTCTCCTTCAACGTAAGAGCATGGTCCAGAGTTAAAATCCCCTCCCCAGATTGTGCAAAGATCTTTATTAGTGTTCTTTTGGATTTTATCCAGATCTTTCTGTAAGTGCTTCAGAGTTTGTTCAGTGTCCAAAACAGGTATATTATTATAAAAATTTAATAATACTGTGCAATGGGAGTTATCAATGTGCATTTTTAGCACCTGGTAATAGGTTTTGGACTCCGCAAGGTCTACATTGCATGCATTCAGCCTGTATGAAATATAAGTACATAAGCCACCCTTTTTCCTCCCATGACTAGAGGGAACTGCCGGGGTAAAAATAGTTTTGTACTCATTAATGTTGTTATATGACATCTGCCCAGGTTTCTTGGATACATTTAATATCGAAGTTATGGATGAATTCAAGCCAGGCAGGGTTAGTCAATTTAGTATTAAGGCCCGCCATGTTCAAAAAAAGAATTTCCATTTGATTGGTCCTAAGTGCACGCTGGGTTACACAATTATTGTGGGGAAGGTCAACAATAGAAACATTAGGATGATGACCATAGCTGTTAGGTAAATATACGTGAGGGGTATTTGGGATTTGTTGGTGTTCTCCATTCTCGATATTGCAATCTGCAATAATATCTCCCACCACGTCACCAGCTTGCTGGACATCGGCCGAAGGCCCCATACTACAATGGCCGTAGTCACCATGTGAGACGGCCGTGATATTTTGATCGTTAAGACCACAGACCTTATGGTCCGGGAATAGTGAAATTGGGCCGGATGGATTATTTGCGGAGATTCGATTTTGGACCACATGGCTACTTCTATTATCAAGTCAATCTATATCTTCCAAAGAGGAAAGCATATCAAATCTATTTTGCAGGGGTACACTGAATTGGGAGTGGTTTATGGGGTGAAGGAATCTCTGCTGTGTTACGTGGGAAGTATGATTCGTTGGGGGATAGAAATAGCCCAGAGGCAGTACATTTATTCCACGGTTAATCACGTGATCAGAGCCTTGTCTGCGCAGAATCTCATATGTTAAGCTTGGTGTTCTGAACGTAAGGACAATGCAATCTCCAGGAAGCGTTTTATCCCATTTCCTTACCCATCCCACTCTTCTTGCCATTTTGAACTCCCTAAATAAGGCCTCTGTTAGGCCGGTTTTAGACCCGAGCCAGCAGAGAGCCTTATTTCTTAGGGACTCCCAAGTTTCGATTGTCTGTGAGGTAAGTTGCGGTACATTCATCAGTATTATTGTATAGGGAGTGGCCTCTGGCGGCAGGTTCAAGCACACCTCCTCCCCATCATCCCTAACCATTGAAATTACACGGGGGTTATGCAGCGGTGGAGATCCTCTAGGCTTAACATGGGCTGGTACTTTGTTATGCTTTAAGTTAGAAGTACTCTTACAGCTGGCGCATGCCCCGGTGCAATTTGTGGGGTGTCGGCCTGAGAGAAATGGGCTGCCTTACCATCAGTAAATACACACCTTGGGCAGTTATGCAAAGAATTAGCATAGCCTGCACCCTGTGCTTTACTCAATAAATCCTCAATAACAGAAGTCCTAGCCAACAATTTCTCTAGGAGAGCTAAAACTAACTTGTGGTGGTTGGGGGATTATCAGGTCCCACGCCCTCCCTCCGCAGGGTCCGCAGAAATATGAGGAGTCTCATTATGGCCAAACAAATTAGTCAACGCACTGTCCAAATGCTCTAGGCGTCCTCGCAACAGGGCAAAGTTATTGTCTATCAATTCTTTGATCCGTTCAAGAGCAGTGTCCAGGACAGTCACACCAGCAGCAATGGTAGCGATTTTATCCTCACAGATGGTATACGATGATAAAAGGGAAACGTCCAGAGTCTGTGTGCCGATGGAGCAGGTCACCACCGCGTAATCACACCGAGGCTCCTTTTGTTGTTTTGATTTGTGGGGGCCCACGCCCTTCTTACGGTTCACAGGTACCTTGGCCTTCGTGCCCTCTGTAGGGAGTTTAGAGGTCCGAGTCCTAGAGGCAATGCTAGACCCACTGGTAGTATCCATGGGTAGGGCTTTCAAATCGTCATGAGCGGGATGAGGGGAAACCGATGGCGTCCCTTGAACAGTGGGAGGCAAACAGGTTTGGGAGACACCACCAGAAGTAAGGGTACCTAGTGAGGAACGCCTCTGCAGAGATAAGGGTTCTAGGGAAAGTCGCCTCTCCGTTAATTCAATCTCATGACAAAGTAATGTTTCTGCCCTTATGATGAAGGCGTCCAAAGTTTCCTTAACTCCCTTACATTTGCTCATGATAGAATCGGGAATATGCGCCACCACGGGAACTAAGAATTACAAATCCCAAAAACAAACAGGCAAAAGGAGACACACTGCTGTACCTGGATGTAGGTAAACCTGGAATGGATGGCAGATGGCCTGTTGTTAGGGGGGGGCCCAGCCTCCTTCGGGCTCAGATGGGCGTGGACGGGCCCGCCCTTGGCCCGGGCACGCCCACGCGCGTCCCACGCTGCGTGAGCCCTGGCCTCCTTTTGTGCACCTCCTGGCGCGCTTGATGACGTAAGCGCCGTGCGCGCCGCTGGGGCTGCTGGGAAATGTAGTGCCTCACCCTCGTGGCACCGGAATCACCATAGAGGCAGTCTGCGGCAAAGCCGTGGCCTTGTCAAATGGCAAAGTCCTGAGTTATGCAGTGGCAAATAACAGGTGTCAGCAGGTAAGAAAGAGCTCCCCACAGAGGGACCCAGCGACCAGGAGGGTGTGGGGAGTGCCACGGAGGTCACAAGCTCAAGTTCATCTTCATCCGAGTCTTCCTCACAAGTGGTGGCAGACTCCACAGGATTAGTTCCACCTTCATCCTTGTCCACCACCCCCAGTTCCATCGCCACCCTCCCTGTTGTCCAGCAACTATCTGGCCTGCCCTGCTCGCCTAAGAGGGAAGCCATCTCTTTTGCTGCAGACACCTCAGCCCCTGCCCCTGTTACCCCCGCTGCACTGAGTAAGGAGGCTATTGACCTCCTGAGAAACCTCTCTGTGGGTCAGATGGAACTCCTGAATGTCATCTAGGTGCAAGGCAGCCAGCTGACACAGATGGCGGCCTACCTGGAAGGTATCCACTGTGCTATGTTTGGCCTACAGAGTTCTTTTCAGGCTTTAGCCTCCTCACTCACGGTAGCCTTCCACCCATCCCAACCTCCCAACCCACCTCCTGCCCCTTCCTTATCCAAATTCCCTATTCCAATCCCTGTCCCAAGCACACACACACACATCCGCATGCACATACTTCACCAGACCCAAGCACCTCACACACAAAAACTGCATAAAAAACGCAGGCATGGAACCACTCACCAGAAACTCTCCCCCCTCAACACCACCAACATACCCCCAGACAGCACACCAACAGACGCGGACCCCTCCACAACACCCAGCATTCATGCAGACACCACAGCAACAGCACAGACCCCTCCACAACACCCAGCATTCAATCAGATACTACATCAACAGCCACAGACCCCTCCACAACACCCAGCTTTCAAGCAGACACTAAAGCAAAAGCTACAGACCCCTCCACAACACCCAGCATTCATGCAGACACTAAAGCAAAAGCCACAGACGCCTCCACAACACCAAGTATTCACACAGACACTACACCAACAGCCACAGACCCTTCCACAACACCCATCATTCACACAGACATTACACCAACAGCCACAGACCCCCCCACAACACCCAGCATGTTCACATCACAGAAACTTACAAAACCAAATGCTCATAGTCACCCACACAACAGACACATACAGAACACACAGTAAATACAGC
This sequence comes from Calotriton arnoldi, assembly GCA_963921515.1. Lineage (NCBI taxonomy): Eukaryota > Metazoa > Chordata > Amphibia > Caudata > Salamandridae > Calotriton > Calotriton arnoldi. Next base: position 920,820 of record CAWUFW010006848.1, on the reverse strand, counting down.
GCACACACCACTCACTTTCACTTCCACTCTCTCTACCTCCCAAACCTAACTCCATCATGAACATCCTCACCTATTTTCCTCGTGAAGATGTCTTGTTTGCCCTTGCTCCTGTGCCAACTGCCTCCCTCCCAAAGTCAAAAGAACATCTTCCAAACCCCACCCCATTCCTTCCATATCCCAATCCATCCCTGAGAAACGTAATTCCCACTCCAGTAAACCCAGCCATACCCCAAAGCAGATCACAAAAATCCCTCCCAAACCCTAACCGATCCCTTCCACATCCAAATCCACCCCTGGAAAACCTCATCCCGACCCCCTAATCCTAGCCATGCCCCAGAGAAGTCTAAGAAAACCCCTCCCAAAAACAAGCCCACCCCTCCCTAAACCTCCCCCTCCCAAGTACCATCTTCAAGTTGCCTGCTTTGCCCAATGGATGACTGATAGAAATGGGATTTCTGGTTGCCTTGGGCTTGCGCCTAAGCCAGGCAGAAACCACCACTCTAGTCAGGGCAAGGGAGTTACACGCCAAAGATAACCCCTGCTCACCCCCTTGGTAGCCTGGCACGAGCAGTCAGGCTTATCCCGGAGGCATTGTGTAAAGCGTTTGCACAACACACTCACACAGCAGTGACACACTAGGCACACCACAAAAGAAACTCCACACAAGGTTATATAAAAAATAGCCTTTGTATTACTCCTAAAACACATTAGAACTCAATCACATATATACACTGTGCCACCTGGCACTAGGTATCACTTTACAGGGAATTGGCCCTGTAGTGTATAACTACAGAGCCAATCGGGCCACTGTCATAACATCACCTAAATCACAGTTAGGTAGGACAACCAGTAACTACTGGTAAGAGTGCCTAGCATAAATACATTACGCCTAAACATCATTAGTATTGCATCATAATTACCAGTGTAACCTGGTAAGGAGCATTATGCATACATCATCATTAGTAGCAGTGCGCCACAGTAATCATTATCACTGCACTTCTCATAAACACCTCCTGCCCTTCTTAGGCATTTGCAGGTCACCCTTACTGCACCTCTAGGGTGCAGCCCAGACAATGTATTACAACCTCCATGGGCTCCTTACTGGCCACGTGCCCTTACATCAGGGCACAGCATATGTTCACTCTTAAGCGGGGGCCCTGCCCTGGGCTCGCCCCGCAATGCCCCTCACAACATGAGGCCTCCAAACTGGCCCCCTAGCTGGCGATGCAGCAGAAGCGGGGCCCATAATGAACGGGGGCGGCACTGCTACCAACAAGTAGCGCAATGCCCTCGAGGGCGGGAAGACCTCATTTGGTCTCCCCCGCATAGGCAATTCCCCAAATGGCCGGACTCACCCTCACTCCGGTGAGTCCGGTCCCAAAAAGCTGGTGGGTGGCCTTTCGAAGGCCACAGCACTGCGGCCTCACGTCTCTTCCTCTTCCCTGGTGGGGGGGACCACCACTCTCTCGATCCCAGGAGCCCGCAAGGCTCCGACGCAGTCTCCTTTGGCGGACCCCGCCCACCTCCAGGCACAGCTCCTGCCTGGTTTCCTCGTCCGGGGGGAAACTCCACCCCCAGTCAGGAGGCTTCGCCTGACTTCTGTTTTGAGCCTCTGGAACACGGAGCAAAGTCTCTGTCGGGGCCGCTCTCTGTGGCCCCACCCACAGTCAGGCACGAACCTTGCCTGACTTCCGGCTTTTCCACCGCGGCTGCTTGCTTGCTGAATGGGAACCACACGGGGCTCTCCCTCGCTGACACGAGAGCCCCGCCAAGGTCAGGCTCTCCTGCCTGACTACCGCTCCGCGGAATGCTGCAGCGCTCGTGAGCGCAATGGAAACACCAAAGGGGCACCCCACGCTCCTCCGCCTGGCCTGCTATAGGAGGGGAGATGGGCACAGCGCCCCCCATGCTACCGGTGGCCCCAGCAGCACCCAGCCAGTCCACAGCTCAAGGACTGGCAGCGTTCTCCATACACTGCTTGAAGGGGACAGCAGAGCACTCCAGTGCGCTGATGGCTTGCCAGGGGGATTAAGTGCTCACAGCACGCTCAGTCCCCCAAAGTCCCACAGGGCAGAGCTGGGCCCAGGCAGGCCAGCTCACAGGGCCCTCTAACAGAGTGGAAGTCCTTTGTGGCGCTTCCTCCTGGTGCCCAGCAGTCCTCTTCGCCCAGATTCAGGTAAGCACACAGTTCAACACTTTCATGGGGGCACAGACCCAGTACTTATACTATGTCAGTCTTTGTTCTCCCCCTGCACAGGGCTCTGCGCCCAGTCCAAACCAGTTCTGGGGGCACCTACACATGTGCACAACAGCTTCCTTTGTCAGTGTAGGTCCTGGCCCCAGACACACCACAGGGGGGCGGAGCCAGCATTGTCTGAGGTAGGCTCTGTCCTATTCAGGCCCAGGTGCTACTCCTCCCACCACTCCAAATGCAGATTGGCCTATTCAGCCTAGTGCTGACTCACCCAGCCCCTCTGGAGCCACTGCACCTTCCCAGCCCCTGTCACTCCAGAACAGACATGCAATACACATCAGGCAGGCGCAAAGACACATAGCACACAGAAATGGCCACTTCTAAAATTGGCATTTCTAAGATAGTGATAATAAATCTGCGAACACCATTACGCAGCATTTATTATCACTATTCCAAACATACCAAACTTGACCACTCTACTCCTCTCAGGTCAGGAATTACCACTGAAGCACATATCAGGGAATCCCCAATGCATTCCTATGAGAGGGCAGCCTCACAGTAGTGAGAAACCAAAATGTCTGTTTGTCACTACCAGGACATGTCATACAGTTAAGACATATGTCCTACCTTTTACCTACATTGCACCCTGCCCATAGGGCTAACTAGGGCCTACCTTAGGAGCGACTGATATGTAGTAAAAGGGGAGTCACAGACGTAACAACCACTTTATGTGCCACGTCACAGCGGCAGTAAACTGCGCGCGCAGGCCCTGCGATGGCAGAGGCCTGAGACTGGTTTGAAAGGCTACTTTGGTCGGTGGCGCAAGCAGCTCTGCAAGTCCACCAGTAGCATTTAATTTACTTGCCCTGGGTATCTGAGATACCACTTTACAAGGGACTGATAGGTAAATTAAATACGCCAAACAGGTGTAGACCAATTTTACCATGTGTTATCATAGAGAGCACATGCACTTTACACAGGACATCAATGATAAAGTGTCCAGAGTCCTAAAACCACCAACACCAGGTCAGAAAAAAATACCAGGAGGAAGACAAAAAGTTCAGGGATGACCCTGCAAAAAGGGCCAAGTCCAACAATGGCCCTTTGTGAGAAGGTTCCCTGGCAGTGTCAGTAAGGGCAAGATTGGTGGCACAGCATTGTGCTGTGTCACAGAGTTCAGTAATGGCCTGGCCATTGGCCTTTGTATGCATTATATTTGTTATCCATTGATTAAACAGTTTCATAGTTTGGAAGACATTAGTTCTGCCATTACTTTACTACTTATTTGATGTTATTGTATAGTTAGTGATGTGTGAATACAGTTGTGTTTGTTTCATCCCTGATTGCTGATCCATTTAAAGTGGTCATTATGGTCTGACCTTGAACCCAGTGCTGGAGTAACACATGACAAGGGGAGATGTTGAAGGGATGTCTATGTGGGATGAGATCCAATTGGGGCTGACATTGCATTGGGGGTTATATTATATATATATATATATTTTTTTTAGGCAATTTGTAGAGCGCACAACTACCCTTGGGTGTCTCGGCGCTGAGGACTATAAAGAGGTCGAACCAGGGAAGGGGAGCTTATTTATTAAAAAGCCACGTCTTTATAAGTTTTCTAAAAGCAAGTAGATTTGGGCATGTTTTGATGTGCAGAGGAAGAGTGTTCCATAATTTGGCAGTGGCAACGGTGAATCTTCTGTCACCCCAAGAGACTTTTTTTGTTTGAGGGACCTTCAGAAGGTTAGCCGTTAATGAACGCAAGGGTCTGTTGGGAGTGTAGACACAAAAAGCCTTTTTCAGGAAGTCAGGTCCGGTTTTGTGGATGGCCTTGAAGGCGATGCATAGGGCTTTGAATTTGATGCAACTTATTATAGGTAGCCAGTGGAGTTTTCGGATTACCGTTGAGATTGGTTGATACTTGGGGGTGCCTGTTATCATTCTAGCCGCTGAATTCTGCACCATCTGCAGTTTATTGGTGACCTTTTTCTGAGCATTGAGAAACAGGCCATTACAGTAGTCGATTTTTGACATTACTAGGGTACTAACCAGAGTTTTTCCGGCACTAGGTGGCAGAAAGGGTAGGAGTTTTTTTATCTTTCTGAGAGTATAGAAAGATGAAGAGACAATTGCATTGGCGTGTGAGATGAAAGCCAATTTGTCGTCAAACACGACCCCTAAATTTCTCACTTTGGATACCGGGGGAGGAGGTAGTCCCAAATTGGTCGGCCACCATGTAGAAGACCAAACAGGATGTAACTTGCCGAAAATCAAAACTTCCGTTTTGTCGGAATTTAACTTTAGGCAATTGTTGGCCATCCAAGTGCTGATGGCACGCATTCCATCTTGGAAGCTGGCTGCAACTGCTCCTCCATCCTTATGGATAGCAAGCACCAGTTGAGTATCATCGGCATAGGAGGTGAGTCCCATCCCGTGGGCTTTGATGACCCTGGCCAGGTCCGACACATAGATATTAAACAGTGTCGGACTCAAGGATGAGCCCTGTGGCACCCCACACGGGAGGGAGAAGGGGGCGGACTTATATATCCCGAGAGTCACTTATTGTGTGCGTTGGAAAGAAACGAGGCCAGTAGTTCTTTGGCCCTCAGTTTGATGCCCATGTTTGAGACACGATCGATATATGGTAAGTATTTCAGCTTGGCCTGGCCAATGTCAACATAATTCAGGTTGCATTCTCCTTATGATGTAGGTTGGATATGTGTTTGATGTGTTCAAGTTAGATAATTGGTTATCCACACATGGAGGGTTTTAATTGTCATACCTTTGTGGACATTTGTATGGACATGTGTCTATTTTCTTGTGTGTACCTTATACCTACTTTATCTAGATGTGCGGCAAATGCTGCTAGTGCTGTCTTTGATTTCATGACTTGCACTTAAACTCTACCTACACATGCATGGCACTTGTTTATGCTATTGGTAGTCCATGATAGACTTCAATCCACAGATCTTGTGCACATAGAGGTTTTAAGCCATGTGCAAAATAGACTGTAGACCAGGACCCCAGCCTTTCTGACTTGCCCCTGTTAGGGGCATGCCCATTATGCAGAGAGTGTTTACATTGTGCCCTTTCAATGCTTCTCACACTGGTTATCTGTAATCCCATTCACTGATACAGAGTTGTAGCAGGCAAGGTGTGTTTGAGTTTCATGACACATCCATAGAGATGTATCTTTAATCTCACAACGAGACTTAAGATGTTTGCAATATGAGGGTGTGACAGAGATTGATAGGTGTGATATTGATGAGGAGGAGCTGTTGTGTGACATAATTTGATACACACATCACTATCACTGATTCTGAGTGGTATACACATGTCTATTTGCTTAGAGTGTGCTTATGCAGTGTCAGCGACCTGGCCAAAGAGGGCATCATAGAGCAGTATATGGGTATACATTTAAAAAAAACTTCCAAACAGGGTCCGACGAAATATGTTTGGGCCAGGGATCTAAACCCCCTTGCCAGGTTTGTGGCAGGGCATTGACTTGCTGAGAAGTCTATGAAAACATGTAACGGTGCAACTAACCATCGGTTGAGTCCACAATGGTGTCGGTTCTGGAGGTCATCTAGCAGCTACAGCAGCGGCAGGACAAGTGGAGGTGAGTACTGGTGAGTTTCGGCCTTATATCCCTCCCTTTCCCCCAGCACAGATGTGGTGGTTGGACTGCCACCTTTACGACGTCTGTAAGGCACCTCGTAATTGGGCTAGCGGTTACACTGGCAGTCCGCCCTCCGGCAGGCACATTGGACTATCCTGGCGCCACCATGATTGGCATCTGGTGGCGGCAGTGCAGTGGCCTTTCATGTATGTAACAGCATGCCTCGTAATATGGCTGTTGGACAGCCTAGTCGGCGGCGGTGAATCCGACGCCACATCGGCGATCGGACCACCAAACTTGTAATCAGGCCCTTAGTCTTGTTGGGCCTTGTCAGAATTCAGCGGACATCCTTGTGTCCTGTGGTAATCCTGGAAATGTGATTCATATGTCCCACGGTGAGCACAGCATGAGGTAGAATAGCATTCAAAGGATGCTAGAACAGTGGTGCACAATGTTCATACATGAGGACTGGAAGAAGGCAGTCTATCAGGTTATTCATATGTAACCCTGGGCGGAGTTCGCGTAGTCGCGCTACGCTGAGTTCCGCAAAGTGGTAAAAAAACTCAGCGAGCTACGCGGAATTCCGCGAGCACGCGGAGTTGCTTGTTCCGCCCGTTCGCGATGCGTTTTTCCTGTTCGGGAACGCGTATTGCGTGTTCGGGATGCTGTTTGCGTGCTCGGGGGGAAATATCTCGCGAACTTGCCCATGCGGTCGCCAAATGGGCGCGGCCATCTTGTTTTTCACTTGTCCCGCCCATTCACGATGCATATTTTCTGTTCCGGCACGCGTATTGCGTGTTCCTGACCGTTCGCAATGCGTATTTCCAGTTCGGGAACGCGTATTGCGTGTTCGCGACGCTTTTTGCGTGCTCGGGGGGAAATATCACGCGAACTTGCCCATGCGGTCACAATGGGCGCGGCCATCTTGTTTTTCACTTTTTTGCTATGGTTCTGGGCCTGCTTTTCTATCCTCCCTCTATCTTTTCAATCCTTTGTTTCTGGAAACTTTTTTTTGATCTTTTTATTTATTATCTATCTCTCTATTTTCCTGATTCTATATTTTGAGTTTTTTTCTACTTTTTGTATGTTTTTCACTACTTTTTCACTCTTTTTCTATTACTTGCTTTTTTCATTTCTTTTACTTACTTTTTTAATTCCTACCTTTTCTTTTCCGCCCGAGTACTAGAACCATGGCAAAGGGCAAGGCTCGTAACCGCAGCCAGAGCCGCGAAGGCGGCGCCCAAAAGGGGTGCAGGCACGGGCCTTATTTGGAGAGGCGGAGGAGGCCGCACTTGTTTTTCTTTTTGCAGCGCCACCTCCCCTTAACCCTGGCAGCAGGCAGCAGGCCTGGGTCCGGGTATGGGCTCCGGGAGCGTCACCAGCGGTGGGGAAGGGTGCGCCGGGCAGTGTTTCTCTGCTCTGGGGTCCGGCGCACCCCTAACCAGCTTACGCACCGGTGGTCCAATATCCTGGACCGGGAGCAGGACCTGCTGGACCTGCTAGGAGTTGAGGTCCCGGGGCTTGGTGAGTAGCTATTTAATATTACTACTTTGTGTTCTTCTGCTCTGTGTTATATATTGCGAATATAAATTTTTTCCGAATAGCAAGAACGCTGCTACTTACATTGCAGGTAAATTACATTTAAAAATCTTCTGTGATTGTTATGCCACAGGTGCTCGGCGCTACTAATCTTACTTGTTTGCATCTTTGCGCTCGCTTGGGCTGATTATGTAAGAGTTTACTTTAGAGAACTTAAGTTAGGTAATGCTAGAGAGACGCTAGTCCTTCCTTTGTCCTCCTGTCACTAAGAGATAGTGGTGGATTGATAGGTTTAGTTACTTATTAGTATGAGTTGGTAATTTTTTAGCGGTCTGCGTGACACATCCTCTGTTACGTCACGTGCTGCTGAGTGCTGCTTACCCCAGTCCTTAGTAGAACCTTTTGTAGTTTGTTTAGTGAGTGGTAATAGGCTTAGCACTAGCAGAACATCAGAAGCAACCAACCAACAATTTTGTGTATGCAAAAATGTATGCATGTGTCCTCCATCTATGCATTTTTGAGGTCTAAAATAAATGGAAATGCAGACTTAGTGAACAATTGGCCCGTCTGGAATAGGTGGGATAGGTCAAGTGGTACTTAGGCTTAGTTAGTATTCTGGAATCAGAATCGAACACTGGATTAGTGTTCATAAATAATAACTAGACGGTCCGCGAATCCCGCTATACTACTAGTTGACCAGATTAGATAGGTCAATTTTATTGCAATTGTTGTTTCCATAAATGTTTTTTTGACTGTTTTTTAAAATATTGTATTTGTTTCACACCAATCATCAATGTTTGTCTCTTTCTTTCTTATATCTTTCATGATCAGCATCCAGGGGCCAGAAGATGGGGTCGTTGGAGTCGGCGGGAGCAGCTGCAAAAGATGCCGGCCAGGACCGCTCCTCGACCGAGGGCTCTGCTGCTGGCCCCAGTAAGTCCTCCTGTTGTTAATATTAATAATTATACTTCCCTAACTTTTACTGCACCTTATTTTTTCCGAACTATTATTTCCGTTTCCTAATTCTATTTTTTACCAGTTCTTCTTCGATCTAGACTATCTGTTTCTAAATTCTTATTATCCCTGCCTCTAACTGCCTCTGCTATGACTCTCTGTACTACTACTATTAGTCTGTCTGTAGCTAAGCTTGCCCAGTTGGCCACTCTTTATTTACAAGGTTTTAAAACTCAGATTCACCAATAGCTCTAGCCACTGAGTCCAGTCCTTTGGGTTGTCCTCTTCTAGTCTTCTTAATCTTGAGGCTTTTCGACAATTCCCACCAACAAAATGCCCAACCAGATATTTTACTATTTTTGAAAGGATAGGACATACTACTACTACTCTACTTTACTCTAGTACCCGATTTGTACTAGTGATGTATGTTGTATATGTATGTATTAACTTTTTTTTCAATCTTGCTAGTGAAAAAAAATAAATTGAGGGAGGTGTATATGGCATCTAAAAAATGTGTAATGTTTTTTCTAGGCGTACCGACCACTAGTGCCGGGGCCAGTGGCGAAGGCGACGCAGCCAGTAAGGAGGGAGCAGAAGATGCGGCAGCTGCAGGGGGTGAGCCAGCAGCAGTGGCGGGCGGTGGTAAGTTATATTCCTTACTTATTGACATTACACTCGCTGCAAGGGTGTACACTGTACTGTTGAGAGAGACTAAGTTGTTGTGAACAACGGTTGAAGAAGACACCCTTTACCTAGCAATAGCATTAGCGGCGGGAGTTGAGTAACTAATGGCCTCTTCTATCTGACTTCAACTCAGCTGTGAAAGTTTTATGGAGAAGACTAAGAGTCAGATCAGATGACCTTGATGGATGGGTTGAACGAAAAGGGAAAGAAGGGTGGAAGCCAAGGAGGAAGGACGGGCGAGATGTAATATTTATGACTGGCAGAGAAGGATACGCAGGATGCATGCATAGGTGGCTGATAGGAATCAGATGCATGGGTGGTTGAAGGATGGGTGGAAGGTGAAAGAAAAGATGCCTGCCTGGGTGGGTGTGTGAAACTGTATGGGTGGATAGCAAGAATCCTCCGGGGTGTTTCATGGGTCAAACTCAAAGCCAAGGCAAGCAAGAAAGGAAGGACGCATGGGTGGTGGTTTAAAAAAAAAGAATAAATGTTTGTTGTTGGTGAAACAAACTAAGGTTTGTTGAGAGATTAAGAAGAATGATAGACATGTTTACTTTGAATGGATGGATGCCTGGATGGTATTCATCATAGATAGCATTGGTGGAGACTGTCACTGGATGATGAGTCTTAGTTTGAAGAGAATGTAAAAGAAACCGCGCCAGAGTAGCAAAGCCAAGGAGAATAGAAGTTGTATTTTCAGAATACACCCTTGACTCACAGTAGTTTGTAAGCACAGCATATATATTGTGTATGTATGTTGTTATCAAGCGCCTCCCTCCGACTCCGAGGCCCACTCCCTACCTATGTTAATATATTTTTGACTGTGTCAGCCTGCCATGGGTGGCCTATCGGCTGCATGTTTATTGTTTACACAATCAATCAAAACAAAGTACCTCATGTCGTCCCATATATAAGCAATGATCATTTGGATCAGATATCATCTGCCTTTTTGTAGTAGTCAGGGCAGGGTGAGAGTGAAATTGAGCAGTTGCCCTTGATGTAACAGAGTATGGCCAGTGCCACCCGTAATAGAAAATACGATGATTGTGTAGTCAGCTTCCCCACCTGCAGACAGTAGTAAATAAAACTAATGTGAGTCTGCGTCACGAGTATGTTTGCCTTGGGCGCAAGCTGACTGAGCTGGCATGCCGGCTACAACAAGGTTACGTAATTTCGCTAAACAAGAGAGAAGAAGAAGACTGGTGTACTGTGTACTCGAGTCCATAGTGCTAGTATAATGCCTGAAACTCCCACAAATGTTAGAGGCCGAGGAAGTGGGAGGATAGATACATACCACAAATGTTATGTACTGTGCTTGCTAGTGCTACTGTGCCACTATGTGTAGAATTAATTTGTCTTACTGTTTTGCTAAGAGTATATTGTTACTATAGTCTTTTTTTTCTTCTTGATATAGCTACACCTTCCAAAGGAAAATCTAAACCGGACAGGAAGGAGTTGGCAGCCATGGCCCGGCGCCGGAAGCTGGAGGCCATACAAACCGAATACTGTCGGCTGGTGGTTCTGGCGGTGGAGGAGGAGGAGGCGACAGCAGCTGCAGCCTCCTCCAATGCCCCGGGCCCCAGCCAGGCCTAGGCCCCACCAGTGGTACGGCGCCGTGGTCAGGCAGCCACCCGCCCGCCGCCGCACTACATCCAACACTGCTGCCCCCCCTGTGGATGCAATTGTAGGGCATTCAAGCGCCTCATTCTCCTCCGAATGGCATGCCTAGAGGAGAACCTAGAGGAACGGGTAAAGGTCCTGGTGGACAAGCAACTCAGAGCCCGCCGAATACGATAAAAAAGACCCTGTTGGATTGCCCCTTTTTTATTCCTTTTTTTGGTGGGTGGGAATTGTGCGTTGGGGTTTTATTTATTCACCGGACATTGGTTGGACATTTTCTTGTTGGACATTGGTTGGGGTTAGGGAGAGGGGTGGGTCAGGTGTTGTGGGATTTTTTACATAGTTTATTTTTGTTAGGGGATTAAATTATATTTATACTTAAACTTTACATACGATGTTAATGTTTTGTGGGGGGGTTACTGTTTTACATCACACGGTTTCCTTGCTGCTGCAGGGCCGCAGCCAGTGTTTGATTTAAATAATCTGCCGATTTTGTAACACACAAACAGATAGATGCGGTACCCCAGACTGAGTGACTTGTGCTACTAGTACTGTCAGTCTCTCCTCCTAGTCTATGGTGCATTCTGCAACAGGAGGACTCAAGGGGTGTGTGAATTAATTAATTAATATTATTAATTATACCTCCCCCAAACTTCTTCTCTTACCTGTGATTGATGTTTAACTTAGGCACAGCGATGGCTGCATGGCGATGATGGTTTGGTTTCCCAAGATGCCATAGTTGTGGTGGTAGTAGTAGACACTGGCAGTAGCATTTGCAAAAAAAGAAAATGAAACAGTCAGTCGCCTGAGAGAGACTCTGGGAGGAGTAGTAGAACAAAGTACAGTACAGTACACAAGAAGACTGCCAAACAATAATAATAATGCTGATTAGCAATGCTAAAGTAAAATAAAACATAATGGTGGCGGGGATAGCCTTGTACAACAAGTTACAAACTGTAGTTGTGTCGAGTCACTCGATACAAGCGTAACCTTTAGTGCTGTGTAGGAGGATGATGAATCCAATCGATGCCGGCAATTAATTATGATGGATTAGGTTCCTTTGGAAAAAACATTGACTTGCAAATATACTGAGCATGGGTGGGCAAGCAGAAGAAGATCCTCGCCCTGCCTTGAAATTGAATTAGTGTTGCTTTCACCACATCCGCCCCAGCAAGCGTGTGATCAATTATTGGTGTACATTAAATTTAGTCACACCTCAAACTAAATCACACAGCCCGGGGGAAGAGGGTTTGATAAATGGTTGGGAAGGGGGGTTTGGGGAAAGGTTTGACAAAGAAAAACACTACGCATGGACAAACAACAAAACACAATCTTGGCAGACGACCATCATATCCATAAATCTGTTAAGGGAGAAAAAGGAAATGCATGCATGATGATGATGACTTGATGGTTAATGATAAGTAGTACTTACTAACTAGACTAGTAGACAGTACAGGGCAGCAGTATATTATTAATTATTATGAAATTTGCCATGCCTGTCTGCCCTCAGAGAGACCCAAATTACATACATTTTTACTTCTGTTGTAGCGGACTTACTTTTTAAAGCTAGCAAAGAAAATAAAAAAATAGCTGTAGGGATCAATTATAAGCAGAGAGCAAACAACAACAACACACAGTCGTAATGATTGAAGAGAAAAAATGAATCAAATTATTTAAAAGATGATGAATGTTGATACTAAAGTGTTACTGTATGTTATCCTGGTCAAATTGGGGAGTTGCATCTCGGCATTCCTCTTGGTCCTCCCTTCCATGGACGCTGCGTCCGTCAATCTTGGGTGCCACTGCCTGCCTGGCGGATGCGGATTGATAGGTGAGTATGAGTTGCTTTTCTCTGTTTAGCACAGGGTAAAGGCCGGCCTGCAAGTGTAGATGGAAAAACAAAAGGGATATTTAAAAATCAAGGAGAAAAAAAAGCATAAATTACGGAGGAGTGCAAACACTTTAAGAGCGGCATGGCTAAATAATGTCTACTCTGTTGTCTGTTTCCAGCCTTAAACTACAACAGCAACAGGACAGAGCAGGCCCACGGCGCACACCCAACCTCCACTTAGCTTAGATTTTGACTGCGCCAGACAGAGCACACATGTCACATATACAGCAACATAGCATTTTCCAAAGTAAGTAACTAAATCAATGGCATGCACAGCTGTCAGTCATACCACCACTACTACACTCGTGACTCGACTCCACCACTACACAGACATGTAGGTCTGCTTTGGTTGTTGTTGACTTGTTTACCTTTTATGCCACTCATGAAACGCCCTGAGTTATTCCATCAATCATCTCCGATCCTACTGACTGACTGCGAAGATATTATGTCACTGTGGTCATCATCATGGTGTTGTCCAACTCAGTCTGCAGTGTACCGAGTGAGTCCAGATTCCATATTCAAAAATGCAATGGATCGGCCTGCAGTAGAAGTACAATTTTGTTATTAAACAACAAGAAAGGAAACATTGACTTGAGTCACTTTTAGTGTGTAGATTAAATAATAGTACACAATGAATTCACTTCATGCACAACAAACAACAACAACACAAACACCAATCACTCAGAGTCAGCATCCAATGCATGCCATCATTACCTGTTCCTTCTCATCTTAAGTTAAGGGGCAGTCTCTCTCGGCTCGGAAAGGAGGATAGCTATAGTAGTCATCATGTTCCACTTCTTTTGGAAGGACTCGACGAGGCAACATTTTCTTGTACTATTCTCCATCCAATCATCATCTGGCTTGAGGGAAATGGATTTAGGGTGAGTCAGGAGGATGGAGGAGCAGGACTCGGAGGAGTGGACTTAAGTTAAATGCACACAGCTGCAACTCCAATATGGCAATAAAAAGACTAGAAGACGGTGGTGATGGATTTGTTGTTATTCGAAGTTTCGAACCAGAAAGACAGAGACACACACAAATAAAAGTAAATAAGGAAGAAAGAAAGTAAGAAGTTCAAAGCCTAGTTGTCAGGGAAGTATAGCTCGTCCTCAAACTCTGGAGGTTCAACCAGAAGTAGGTAATCATCTAACGCACTACTTCCGTCACCTAAGTCGCTGTCCTCATCTTCCTTCGTTGATTCACGTATTTTGTAATTCGGTGGTATAAAGTGCTGATTCATTTTGATCATGGTTAACCTCTCCACATTTTTGGGCGAGAGACTGGTCCTTTTCACTGTTACAATGGCACCAGCAGCACTGAAAACACGCTCAGAAAAGACACTTGCGATAGGGAAGCCAGATAGTTTATCGCCAGCCTGCTGAGCACTGGCCATTGGCCCCTTTTCCCGTACCAATACAGCAATGGGCTTTGATCAATGTAGACCTCTGTTGGGTCATCCAGATAGGCCTGGACCATCCGCTCAATGTTCAGGGGTGCTCCACTTTGCTGGACCTCTTTTGTCTTTGCTTCAGCACTGGACCTAGCAAGCCCTTGCTGTAAATACCAATCCTGTGCCGATTTTACTGGGGCTGATGATCCGGTTCTTGCTGTTGTCGATAGTGTTGGTGACCGCTCTGAGCCAAACGCACTGCCCTCAGGCTCTGAAGTTGAACTTGATGCCGGATGCCCTGCTGCAGTACTTGTAGGTTTGAGTAGCGGGCCTTTAATTACCAGCTGTTCATTTTCCAAGTCACTGGCTGCCTCAGCTACCCAAGTTTTGTACTTGGAAAAATCCACTTCTGAAAAAAGGAATTAATGTCTTAGTGTTCAGTGCCGATTTGTACCGTGGATCCAGAATTGTGGCACAAATGTAATGTTTTTCTGAAACAATGCGAGTTTGCACTCTTGTATTTTCAGCTAAGCGACGGGATAAGCTCCCCACGCACTCATATGCTTCATTTTTTTCCTCCACACCTGTGTACGTTTCAGACACCTCCTTCAGCTGTTGTTCCAGCATGTGCAACAATGGGATAGCTTGGCCCATAGTACAGTCCTCCTTGCTGACTTCACGTGTGAAGAGCTCGAAAGGAAGTAGCATCTCTGTCAGGCATTTAACTAGGCCCCATTGGTCCATCTGAACGGTCATGCCTTTCACAGTCGCATCCCTTATTCTTTGCATGACATAGTCATTGATTGGTCTGTACTGATCAAACAGACGATCAAGCATGTAATAAGTTGAGTTCCAACGTGTTGGCACCTCCTGGATGAGTGCTTTGACTGGCATTCTATGCTCGCATTGAATGATCCTCAGCTGCTTTCGGGCTTTAAAAGAATGGCTGAAATGTGTGCATATTCTTCTGCAGGTGGTCAGTAAGTTGCTGACTCGGGGTTCTTTTTTCAGAAAGTCTTGAACAATAATGTTAATGCAGTGCGCCAAACACAGGACCCTGAAATAGCCACCATCCTGCATGGCCCTAACTATATTACTGTCATTATCCGTGGCAACAAAACCAATGTTAAGCCCTCTTGGGCACAGCCATTCAAAGACCTTGCTGTTAAACTCTTCCAAAATGTTTGCAGCAGTATGAGATTTCTCCATGGCGAACATGGCTACAGTTGCATGTTTACGAGTAGCATTAAAAATCTCAGCAGTGTCAACAACACCTGCTTCAGATATCTTTTCTCTAACCCCCACAAAAGAGATCCAGTGTGCAGTGATGCACATGTAATAAGTGGCTTGGCAACTGGTCCACATGTCTGTTGTCAGGTGGATATTGTGAACAGCACTCTGCTGCAAAGCTTGTCCAAGCAATTCCAGCACATCGTGATGTAGTGCTGGAACAGCAACTCTGGCGAAATAGGACAGGCTGGGAACCTTCCATTTTGGGCAGATGGCTGTCACAAATTCAAGGAAACCCACCCCTTCCACAAAACAAAAAGGGAGAAGGTCCAGCGCTAACATTTTAGCCAGCTTCGCATTGTACAAACGTGCTGTTGGGTGGTTGCGTTCGTACTGCCCCTCCGACCTAAGCATGCTGACAATGGTAGGCTGGATTTTTTTCCTTTCTCGTGCAGCTGACTTCTTGAACCCAGTTAGGCTCAACGACGCACTTTTTTTCATTGCGGTACTCTGTTGCCTTGGTGTCTCACTCTCAGCCTGACTCTTACTACGGTGCCACTGAGATGTTGCTGAGGATGTGGGAGATACCACTACACTGCTGGGGACAGGGCTACTTTGTGTACCAGAGAAAATGTCTCCCTCTTGTTCACCTTCCACCACGATCATATCTTCTTCTACTTCTTCATCCCCACCAACAGCAATGGGTGCAGTTTTACTTTTTTGTGCGCTAAGTAGGTGCGCCTCCCACTGGATCATGTGGTGTTTTTTCAGATGGGTTGGCCTCCGGTACCATAGTTTGTACCATGCTTACCCCGACTAACACTTTGTCGACAAATTGAGCATATAGCAACGTTCTCCTCCTTACTGCTAACCGAAAAGAAGTCCCAAACTGGGGAGGTGAACTTTCTTGCGCTGCTGGAGGTGCCACTTGCCGGATGAACTGGAGTGTATGTCTGGAATTTGACTCTGTGCAGTACCACTACCTACTGAGGTGGTGGTTGTGCTGGATGTAGGTCCCTGCCAGGCCTTTGCAAATGCAAATATGGAAGCTGGAGGTGGTGTTGGTGTTACCTGTGTTGGTGGTATCCGTGCCACATCCCTCACAGCAATTTGGGATGGGGTAATAATAATGTCGGTCTCCATCTCCAGTGGGGCGGGAGTGATCTTCATGATGTCTGGCTCGTCATCATCCTCCTCTTCTACATCTTCCTCCATAACTCTAAGGCTTTCTGGAACCTTCCTTTTCCTTAGCCTTGTCGCATGGCGTGCCTCATTCTCAGACTGAGCTGGTGGGTTCCAAGTGGTATCTAGATCATCAGAAGGGGGGCTTGAATAAGAAGTTGATGGACTAACCCTCCTTTTCCTTGCTGGGGATCTGGAAGACAATGGATCTTCTGAAAGAGTGGCTTGCTCTTCTTCCTCGACTTAAAAAGAAGAGAGTAGCCCTTACACCAAACGGAACTGGGCAAGTAACACTAATAAAACAAAAGTTATTCCCTTTGTAGAATGATTTTTACCCTATAGTATCCAACATGTATTTCACCAACTTAACACTCAAACACAGGATCCAAATCACACGTGAGAAGGCCACAGTATCTTTCCTTATATAGCCCAAACTTTCAAAGGTAGAACCACAAAAAGCACTATATTGTAAAAATTACAAAGATAAACAGTAGTTCATCAATAATTAGCCTTGACAATGTAATTTACGATTTTCCTCACATTTATTAAAAACATATATCAGTCTCCATCATTTATGATTAAAAACAATAAATTCACAATTTACAATATATAATAGAGTATTTACAAATACATCGATAACCTAAATCACAGTTCCTTAAGAACATACAGTTGTTTTTAATCACTCAACCCCATAATCGTGGTTGTGGTCAATACAAAATAGTAAAAAGAAAGTATCTTATTTAAAAACAATTAATGCAAAAAAAACAAAATTATGTCGACGCGTTTCGGTGGATCTTGCTTTTATGCACCACCTTCCTCAGGACAGTATTAAAAACATAATTTTGTTGCTTTCAGAAAATTTTGTTCCATTAATTACTTTCTCTCGCAAAGTGTCGACTTGCGATTTACTGAGGAGAGGCACCCAGTATATGATGACCGGCAATTTATCTAAATAAGAAGAACGTAACGAATGGAACAACATTTTCTGAAAGCAACAAAGAAATAGAAGTGTCCAATGTGTTTAAATTTCTTTATTGAATATTAAGATATAAGGGGAGGTATTGATATACCAAGAAAGCTACCTTCCTGTATTGAATATTGGATGTTCAGATATCTCAATTAAAGATTATTATGTTTTTAAATAAGATACTTTCTTTTTACTATTTTGTATTGACCACAACCACGATTATGGGGTTGAGTGATTAAAAACAACTGTATGTTCTTAAGGAACTGTGATTTAGGTTATCGATGTATTTGTAAATACTCTATTATATATTGTAAATTGTGAATTTATTGTTTTTAATCATAAATGATGGAGACTGATATATGTTTTTAATAAATGTGAGGAAAATCGTAAATTACATTGTCAAGGCTAATTATTGATGAACTACTGTTTATCTTTGTAATTTTTACAATATAGTGCTTTTTGTGGTTCTACCTTTGAAAGTTTGGGCTCTATAAGGAAAGATACTGTGGCCTTCTCACGCGTGATTTGGATCCTGTGTTTGAGTGTTAAGTTGGTGAAATACATGTTGGATACTATAGGGTAAAAATCATTCTACAAAGGGAATAACTTTTGTTTTATTGTTGCTCTTCTTCCTCTGTAGGAAGCTCGATTTCCTGAACTGCCCCTACTTCGGGAGGAACAACTACTATTGTGGGCTGTTGTTGCGGCTGTTGTTGCGGCTGTAGTTGCAGCTGTTGGTCCGGCTGTTGTTCTGGCTCTTGTTCCGGCTGTTGTTGCCCACTTATCTGCTGAGTTTCTGCCTGCGTTGATTGGGTACTACTTTGCGATAATGATATTTCAACATCACTGCTCGTTGGCGTTTGCGCAAGTAGACTGGCTACCTCTGCGACACTCATGGGCTTGGGCCTAGGTTGGTGGGGTGGGCCCGCTGATGCGGAGGTGCTGCTCCCAGCTTGGTCCCCGGACACCGCTGATGCAGGCATAATTTTTTGTTTCCCAAAAAACATCTGGGGCGGCACACCAGTCTTGGTAAGTGGCAGTGCCACTTCCTTCTTCTCACTGGCAACTTTCTTTGTACTGGAGGACCTGGTACCTTTCTTTGGGGCCATCTTCTTCCGATGTCAGCAGGACGCAAGTGCACAAGTTGCAGAGATGTCTGTCATCACACGTCACGTGACGTCGTGCACAGCAGGAATTCTGTCTGGCAGTACAACGGGTGATGATGACACCTCCTCCTCAGTCTTTGTGCACCTAAAAGCAAAGAAGCCAGAAGAACATCAGTGAAATGTTGCATTTGTTGTTGTGGTTCAATTACTACTAGTACAAACAAACAAATATAATCTATAACTTAGTGTGTGGTGGTCACACTTGTTAGTGTTATATTATTACATTTTATTAACTCAGTTTAAGTTATAAAAAAACATTACAGTGTAGCCATTTGTGAGACTTTGACAACAAGGGCTTTCATGGTATACTGTGTACACTCGGGAAGGATAGGAAAGAAGAAGAACAAAAACAAAAATACAAATGTACTAAACTACCACCACAAAATGGCCACCAGCCACATGGTCACTCACAGTCAGAACAAGCAGGAGGCCTGGAAAACAATGAACTGAAACAGGCCTATAATGGCCAGGCAAAGGAGGCATGCTAAACAACACAGCTTTAATGCAATAAAATGCAAAAATGAAAATCCACAGGGCTAAACAAGGTGTGCAAGTTACACAACAACCACACCACACACACACACACAACAAAGGCATTTATTTAACACACACCAAAAAAGTGAAATACCCCAAAAAATACACATTTTGCAATTCAATCCAATGCCATCCATACCCTAAATGATGTTTAAATTCAACAGACACCACAGAAACAGTTGTTTCATGCACCCATGCGTAGCTCTGGGCCTACTGGCTGAAAGGCCTATTGGCAGACTAGGCCACAAGCTTGCAGGCCTATGGCAAAAGCCCACTGGCTGGCTCCACAAAATGGCTGCCAGCCACATGGCCAGCCCACCCACAGCAACAAGAAAGGGAAGACAGACAATGCAGGCCTATGGCAAAAGCACACTGCCTGGCTTCAAAATGGCCACCAGCCACATGGCCAGGCCCACAACAACAAGAAAGGGAAGACAGACAATGCAGGCCTATGGCAAAAGCACATTGCCTGGCTTCAAAATGGCCACCAGACACATGGCCAGGCCCACAACAACAAGAAGCCAAGGCCAAAAGGAACAAAGGAAACACATGCAGGCCTATATGGCAAAAGCAGCAGACTTCTAAACTACCACCACAAAATGGCCACCAGCCACATGGTCACTCACAGTCACAACAAGCAGGAGGCCTGGAAAACAATGAACTGAAACAGGCCTATAATGGCCAGGCAAGGAGGCATGCTAAACAACACAGCTTTAATGCAATAAAATGTAAAAACGAAAATCCACAGGGCTAAACAAGGTGTGCAAGTTACACAACAACCACACCACACACACACACAACAAAGGCATTTATTTAACACACACCAAAAAAGTGAAATACCCCCAAAAATACACATTTTGCAATTCAATCCAATGCCATCCATGCCCTAAATGATGTTTAAATTCAACAGACACCACAGAAACAGTTGTTTCATGCACCCATGAGTAGCTCTGGGCCTACTGGCTACCCACAATAAAAAAAAATTAAAATGATGAAAAGTACAAAAAATGTAGTTGCAGCAACTGCAATGCCCCAATCAAATAAACAACACCAACTTACTTGTAAAATCTCAAATCCAAAAGTCCTCAAATCCAAAAGTCCTCAAATCCAAAAGTCCTCAAAAGTCCTCAAATCCAATGATATATGATGCAGCAGACACAAAGAGTGATCCTTCCAGCACCAAATCCAAATGAAAAGTGAACAGGACATGGACAAAGCACTGGGAGGAGCCTGCTGGACAGGAACAGGAAGTTGGAGAATCTGGGGCACTTCCTTCCTCTCCTAAAGAAAAGTAAAAAAAGAAAAAGGACTCCTTGCACAAAAAATTACAGCCAAATGTCAATCTGAGGAGCTTTTTTCATCCAAATCATCATTTTCGAGAAGGTTTTATGCTGCTCGAGAGATATTGTTCTCCAGATTGCAAATTTTGCGTGTTCGGCATCGCTAGCTTCACCAAACTGCCGCCAGATGTCCGATGGCGTGTCCGAATTATGTGTTCGCGATCGCACACTCTCGCAGGATCGCGAGGCCAGCTACCAAAATCTCGTGGCGCACGCGAACGGATAGGAAAACTCGTCGGTGAACGCAGGGATCTCGGTAAGTCGCACCGCACGTGCGAAAACGCATTTTGAAAGCACGAACAAGGAAAAAACTCCGCTACGCCGTGGATCGCGGAGTTTTCGGTAACTCCGCGTTCTATGCGGAACGCGGAGTTGCCAAAAATCCGCAAACTCCGCGTGTGGAGCGGATTTTACCGCCCAGGGTTATTCATATGTGATGATTTTATTTGAGTTTATGCTCTCAAAGGTACCACAGGCCAGGATGCTCTAATCCAGCCAAGACAATTCTTTGTCATCCAATCGAGCCGAAAATTCATATTTGGAGTAATTAAAACGTCTAAAATATTTGCTTTCCCTTCCCTTTTGGGATTTTCTCCAAGAAAACACTTCCTTAGTTTCTGAGCATCCTGAAGAAGCCACACTTGATTGAATATAGCAGGCCTGAGGCCTTTTGAAAACAATACTGAAACATATTTACATAGTTAAGATTTATGCTTGGATACCAACCATCTTAGCAAAACAAGAAGCTGTAATACTACTACTGAGTACACCCAA
This sequence comes from Calotriton arnoldi, assembly GCA_963921515.1. Classification (NCBI taxonomy): domain Eukaryota; kingdom Metazoa; phylum Chordata; class Amphibia; order Caudata; family Salamandridae; genus Calotriton; species Calotriton arnoldi. Next base: position 899,733 of record CAWUFW010006848.1, on the reverse strand, counting down.
CATGCAGTGGCGGCTCGCAGAGGGAGTGCTGCGGGGCGGTGGGCCGGGCGGGGAAGGGGCTGAGTGGGGGGGTAGTGGAGTCAGACATACGACGGGCAGGAGTAAGGTAAGTAAATAAATAAAAAAAACTATTTACCTTGTGCTCGCTGCATCGCCGCCACTGCCAACATGTTACAAGTTCCTTTTACCGGCATGCAGTCTGCTCCTTGCAAGCAAAGTTCATGCTTTGTAAATACCTGCACATTAAAGGAGGAAAATATTGATGTAGGTGTTTGCAGGCAATCCCAGAAGTCTGGCCTTTGTGCAAATAATCTACTGCCATCTTTCCATGATGTCGCTGAGACGGTGCATGCTGTTGTCCACTGACATTAAACGAGATAATGACACGCCACCCTGGTTCCTGTCACACCCAGTGGTCAAAGTGCATTAAAAAAAGTATGTGAACTGTGATGCTGTGTGTAAGGAGGGCGGGCTGAGTATGGGATGGGGTCAAAGGTGTAGGTTAAAAAAAAACAAAGGTCCATATTATCAAGAACGGCGATAACATAATCGCCGCTTTAGCGGCAGGAAACTGCCACTGAAGCAGCGATAAGGGTCTTGATAATATGCCCTATAGAATTCCAATAGAAGCCCAGGTTCTGGTGTGAAGGACATCAAACCTGGGCTTCTATTGAATTGTATAGGGCATATTATCAAGCCCCTTATCGCCGCTTTAGCGGCAGTTTCCTGCCGCTAAAGCGGCGATAATGTTATCGCCGTTCTTGATAATATGGCCCAATATTCTTTAACTTTTTCTGTCTTTCACCTTCAGGTAACTACATATAAAATAAGGCACAGCTTAAATGAAAAATAAATGCAAATTAAGTTAATCAGTGGGGAATAGATGATCGTACATTATAAAACCTCTATTAGTTAATGCACTGCAGAGGTCTGTGTCTGTAACTAGAGAGACACAGAAGTGAATCCTGGTTGGTGCAGTGGACAATAGTGTTGTGTGTATATTTAGTGCTACGAGGTCCCAGTCTGTGATAGAAAGCACTGTGAATATGTAAGTCATTATTTTAAACGTGCATTACACACAATATAAGATAGGCCGCAACAAAATGCGCAAAAAGGTTTAAGATAAAAGTGCTTCCAAAATATAGATTTTAATAATACCCAGAATGTAGATAGTGTATTTTTGTTTTATAACCGTCCTTTTAAAGCACACACTTCTCAGCTCAGCTGGTAACCCCTTACAATACTTCTCAAAAAGAATAAATGCGTCATCAGGATGGTTCAAGTGTTTCCATCTATTAAAGTCAATATGGCTTCCAAGCACCGTTTGTATTTGACTGATTAACCAGCTGTGCATATTTATATTTCTTCCAGGCAAGCAGGCACCCTGGCAAGAAGGCTTGTTTAGCTATATCTGGATGCAGGGTTTTTAATAAATCAGGGAGAATGGCGCACGGACAAGTACGCGTGGTGTGAATATGCTACAATGTGTACGGTGCTGCCAGGTCGGGGGAACTACCCTATAACCCCCGTTGGTGTATGAGTCAAAGAACCCACACTGAAATTTGAGAACACAGTCCCGGGCACACGTATTGAGGATATGAATGGAACAAGGAGTCTCGTTTAAGATCAAATTGCTTGGGTCGACACCAGAGTAATTGTTGAAAGTTATTTAATGAGGCAACATCAAAAGAAAGCAACCAGCCGACACGTGTTTCGTCTTACGGGAATGATCCCGTGACTCTTCAGGGCTGTATTGACAGTGACGAGTTAAATGCCAGTATGGCTTGGTATAAAGGAATATGGTTCCACAAGGCCAGTAAAAGATAAAAAAAACTGGTCGGGGGATCCAGGAGGACAGGTCTGGCCCTATGTAGAGACGTGACCTGGAGGTCAAGCAGCCTGTGGAGGCGAGCAAGGGCGGGTGCGCCCTGAGTGACAGTACCAGAAGACCATCCAGTGTCCGTATCGAGGGAGAGTAAAGGCGGTTGAGCCGTGAGATGGCAGTATAAAAATAAAACCTGGGTAAATCACGATGAAAGGAGTCCTGGTTATAGAAGCAAAGTGGCGGGTGCGCCGAACAGATTTCAGCGTAGTGGATGCCGAAAGAGACTGGTCTCGTCTGTGTTACCGGATGCGGTTTATCTTTTACTGGCCTTGTGGAACCATATTCCTTTATACCAAGCCATACTGGCATTTAACTCGTCACTGTCAATACAGCCCTGAAGAGTCACGGGATCATTCCCGTGAGACGAAACACGTGTCGGCTGGTTGCTTTCTTTTGATGTTGCCTCATTAAATAACTTTCAACAATTACTCTGGTGTCGACCCAAGCAATTTGATCTTAAACGAGACTCCTTGTTCCATTCATATCCTCAAAACGTGTGCCCGGGACTGTGTTCTCAAGAAGGCTTGTTTAGCTGTCTGCCTCTCCTGCGGTTTCACAGCACAGGTACTCACTGTATTACATTTCAGCGAAAGCATTTCAGCTGTCACAATTAACCATCCGACTGAGCACTCCACAACCTGAGAAGATAGGAGTGCTGTGGTCTCACAACAGCCGACAGAATGTGTGCTCCTCGTACCTGTGATTCTGAACATGTCTGTCTCTGATGAACAATGTCCCCTCCACTCCCTATTCCCTGAAAAGGTGCCTAATCATGCAAACTGATTAATGTGCGTTCCTGTAGTAGGCTGCATTGATGCTGGTAGCAAAAATAAGCAAGAGATGGAACAGTGGAAAGGTTAATATTTATTTAATTTGAAAAGCATGTCAACGGAACTTGGCTGTGATCGCAAAGTTATTCACACAAAAAATAGACTCATGTAAATATGTGAACCAATGTACACACACGAAATAACCATAAATGCTCTACTGCCAAAGACTGAATGCATTCGTAGCATAGCAGATGGATTACAAAACATATCACAATTGTCCTGAAGGCAGTGGAGCATCAGAAAGAGAGATAAGGCTATTAAACCCAGGAAACACTATTATAGAATAGGTGCTTTCGGCAAAATAGTAAAGATGCTCTGACTCAGAGAGCCAACTAAGACAAAGGCTGTAAAATAGCACCTCGCCTGTCTATCCTCTCGTAAAAGAAGAGGGACTTTGGAGATAGGTCGTTTTCTGTACAAGCAGCTGCACTATGGAAGAGCTTCATCTACGTTTGTTATCTTAAGAACCAGGTATAATCTTAGCTTTTTACGAAGGATGCAGAACAACTCTGGCATCTTGGCTCTACACAACTGAACAGCCCTTGATGTCAGTTCCGGAGAGGATGTAGCCTTAGGGCTAGAGCGGTCGACCTGGAAGCTGGGGAACTGGGGTCGAGTCTCAACATTCTGTGACTCTGGGCAAATCACTTCATCTCGCTGTGCCTAACAAAAATGAATGTGCCCATCTGTAAGGAAACTGGTGCTCACGCAATCTTTGGGTCAAGTTCGCGCTATATAAAACTTTAAAAACAAAATACAAGAGTGGGTCTAGTTCGCGCTATATAAAACTTTAAAAACAAAATACAAGAGTGACTGAAATAGGACATAGCATTGGTCAAGTGTAACCAAAGTACACCATGAGCTACTCACCTACTTCCACTGTATTGTCTCTAGAGAGCATTTATTCAAGGTGCCTGTGCCGGTGGTTGCTCCCCTGTTGTTCCTGGGTGAACCCTACATAGCATTTTATCCTGGTGGTCTGTTACCGTCAAACTCCATGGGTTACTTCTCCATATACATGTAGGCTTCACTTTGCCATTTCTGAATTAAACCTGAATCATTAGGATGGGGACATTTATCCCATGCATGCCAAGACCACTGTTCTGTGAAGCCTGGGTGGATATTTTGGGGCAGTTAGGAACTGACCCTTCAGACCATTTTAGGATAACCTCATTTATCCAGCATGCACCGAGACCTGCCCCGCCTTGCTCCAGGTTGAAACCTATAGACCATTTATGCTGGCTGTTGGTAGCCAGTGCTTACTGTAAGTTTCTCTTCTGCTCTTTATTGATTAACTCTTTAGGGCACCAATCTTTGCTAACTGTTCCCATTATGAGCCCATGAGCCTCTCTCCCTTGGTCCTAGATGTCCCCTAATGAACCCTTACTCTGGCTGACTGTAATCAGTGCATGGCAATTACAGATTCTAACTGCCACTCAAGCATAGTATTTAAAGATCTACTGTGGTTGTGCTTCTCCTTTGCATGTCTAAGAGCTCTTCCCCATCACTTCTGGAAGGAATCTCAAGAACACCTCCCATGGACGGCTGTATACAGTCCATCCCCTCTAGTTACCGCCAGAGTTTATAAAGAGCCTTTGTGATGCTTTCTGTGTCAAGCACCTGGTGTGGGCTACCCTATTTTATACAGACCTGAAAAACAATTCACAACAATCACTTAATGTAAAATGTGGGCACTCTCAGTTCTTTTCTCTCACACACACAAAAGTGATCCTCACATAGGCTAATCTACTGATCAACTTTCTTCTAAACATGCACTCCGTCATGGTGCAGCTAACGCAGTTGACAAATGCAATTGCAATTACAATTTAGCAAAATCGTGAAGAATTCCCAAAATTGAAGTTTCATTCATTGAGCCTGTCTGGGAGCTATGACACTTGCTGCAGGGATCTGTGCTTATCCGGCAAGTTTCAGGGTGTGATACCAGTAAGATAACTGTTGGTTAAGGAAAAAATTACTTACCAGTAATCTTCATTACCATGAGTCATAGTCCTGCCCATTCCAGCCCTGATAAATGTAAAGAGCCCTGCATCCCAGAGTTCAGTAACACTTCAAACCCTGGGGTATATTTACAAGAACTGGCGAACCACTGTATTGTCGTAGTCATGTGCCAAACAAATTACTGCAGCGGTATGACATATTCTAACGCCATGTTAGCATCATATTTACAATACGGTGCTCCATGGCATTAGGAAGACACTTTCAACAAAGGTGGTGGAATGCACGTACATTCACTAAGAAATGTTTAGTCTGCCATCTGACAAATTAAGTATTGTGGTTTTGAAAACCAAGTGCACTGTGGGAATTGTATGCCTTATTAAGGAGGCTGGTTTTAGACAGGAACGGGTAGATCAGCTGATTCATTTAAAGAGTTTTGATTGAGGGAGGAACTTGGGTGCGAGTGAGTGGTTAAAAAGCTGGTGATGGCATGGGAGAGGGAAACACTTTCTCGAGGTCGAAAGTCGGAAGTGATTGTTGGCAGGTAAGTGGGGAGTTTGTGGCTGTAGTACTGCCAGGATGGTGAGTGCGACGGAGAGGCAGAGTGGTGCGAAAGTAGGAGAAAGGGTGTGATTGCAGTGCATGATAATGTGAGGGGCAAAAGGGATGATTGATTTGAGTGCAAGTGTGAAGGATGGTTAAGTACGATATGACGAGAATGTTGAATTGGGGTGTTTTGATGGCTAGAGGTGAATGGCGTGCGAGCAGGAATGTGTCGGAGCAGTTAGCATGTGAGTGTGGGGAGAATTTTGTATGGATTGAATTGGGTGTTATCACAATAGAGTTGTGGTTTAGAGTGAGGATGCGGGAAGATTTTTGAAAGTATGGATGCAAGAGGGGGGTGATTTGGGGAGACCACGGGGAGGAGGGAGAGTGAAATTAGAGATTTAGCAACTAGTAGAATGCAACAGGTTAGATTAAGAAAGATAATACAAATGAATAAACTGCATGAATGTATAACAGCACTAAGCTCGTGTTTGATATGATTTGCATTAGGCATTTGGTTTTAAACTAAGTTAGATGGATAGTATTGATTATTAACTATGTAAAACGCAGTAAAATGGAGTAATAGTGAATGTTTGATTGTTCATTTACAGTTACCCCTGAAGAAGGGCCTGAGGAGCCCGAAATGCATTGGGTTTAAATAAAAGAACACTGCTTTGAACCGATCATGCGTTTCCATCGTGTTTTTGAACGAGGTCCGGATGGGCACATCTTAAACACTTGAAGCTTGTGAAATGGCATGAGACTCTACATGTGGATAAAACTTGAAGAATGATGAAAATTTGGACAAAAATTGGAGTAACATTGAGTAAATATGGTTGATATGACAGATCGTTGTGATCACACAATTTGCTGTGCGACTGGGTTGGGGTAAAATGTTGCCCCACACAGCGTGGATTAGGAAGACACTGCCATCATAAAAACTGATGCTGTTGTGTGCGCCATGTCATTAACAAATTTGACGCTATTGCTGCAAAATTGACGTTCAGCCAATTAGCGTCTAGAAAATAGACACTAGCCATACTAGCGTCACTTTTGTGCGCCTAGCGGGGGAAAACAATGCTACTATGTGCGAAAAAAAGGTTACACTTACCTGAAAGCAGAAATGGAGCAGCAAGGAGGGAGCTCAGCCTAGGGTAACAACCCCAGCAACCCCAATACCAGCCAGGATGACCAGCCAGAGTCCCAGGGTAAGAGGAAGTGCAAGTTCAGTCAGGAGTAGAATGAGATCACAATCACAAAAGTGACGGATCACCAACACCAGCTCTTCATCAGCTCCAACATGTCATTGGGGAGGAAAAAGATCATATGTCAGACCATAGTGAACAAGGAGAACAGCTTTGCCGAAGAAAAGGGGACAGTTAGGGACTGTAAAAAGCGCTGGTATGATTGCAAGTGCAGAACAAAGGAGAAGCTGGCAACCAATCTCAAGGCAGCATTGCAGATTGGAGGGGGGGTAGTCTAGCATCCCAGGAGTAGCTGGAACCCTTGGAGGAGAAGGTGACCGCTGTCATCTCTGATGAGTCAGTGGTTGGCGCTGCAGGACAGGCCAGTGTGGGCTATGATGAACTGCAACAGGGTAAGTTGCAACAAGAGGCAATATGGGTAACTATGTCATGTTGTGCAGTGCAGGTAGCTATGTCTCAGCGCTCAACGGCACTGTCTGCAGGCAAAAGGGAAAGATGGTGGCTCATCCATGGTTAAACATGACATCAATGGAAGGCTCATGGGCATTTTCACAATATGTTGCTGTAGGGCAGCGCCGAAAGTCTTCCAGCTGTGCTACCCTACATCAAAAGAAAAGGACAAAAATGCACTATATCTACAAGATACAACACATTCCTGTCCTTTCTGTCAGCACTGGAGCACAAACAGCAGACGTTTGCCAAAGCAGGCACCCTTGCAAAGGTACCTGCATTGGTGCTAGCCAGCCGATAGTGCACCGGCATAGAGGAAAGCACAGGGATGCGTTGTATTGTTGCACCGACAGAGCAACCCTGCACTTTCCTAGCCACACAGCTTGGTGCAGTAAGATGGTTTGTGGTGTTGTGCTGCACTACATGTCTATGAAATATGCCCCTCTGTCTCACCTGGGCCCATGCACATTAACCTAGCCTGCAAAACCATAGCATAGAATCAGTATCTCAGAGGAGAAACAACACACCTGAGGGGTGGGGGTATGGGGGTCATGGGAAGTAACTACACACTTCCATAGTAGCCTAGATTAAAATACATTGCTTTGTGACATGCAGGGTCAGAGCACACAGGTGTCAGCTGCCATTGTAGGCACCACCTGAACTCTACTCATGTACTAAATATGACTGGGTGTGGGGGTGAATGCAAGTGATGTACTCCAGAGGATCACGGGGCATATTTACAGTGAAATGGTGCAGCACGTCGACGCAAACAAATCTGCTGTGCCGAGCAGCGTCATTTAAAAAATGCATGGAAGGGCTGTATTTACAGGAATTCAAGCCACCCCTGTGTTCACCCCTGCACCGGTGCAAACAGAACCACGGGGCAAGTGTGCATATGTTGGCGTTAGGCTTTTTGCCCTGGTGTAAGGGTGAGCACAGGGGTGGCACGCAGTCCTGTAAAGACAGCCCATCCCTTCCTGCACTTAAAAATAAATAATGGAGTTTTGCTCCTTCTATGTATGTGCAAGAATGTAGCACACACAGAAAGAGCAAAAAAGGAGGAGAAATAAAAGTATTTATCTTTGTTGGACCACTCTAAAACCTCATTTTGAAAGGTGTTAGTGTTTGGTGCTGCCTCAGATTTACCTTAACTTGTAAATCTGGGGCAGTGCCAAACAACAATGGATGTTGCGGGGGAACGCCTACGGCAACACACATTGTACACCCCTTTGACACAGAAAGCTGTGTCAAAGGGGACGATATCTACAAGGTGGCATTAAGACATGCAAAGTGGCTTAGCGCCGCCTTGTTAACATGGAGCAGGGCATTGCGCTGAAGGAGCGCTGTAAAATGTGATGCTCTGGTGGCACAATGCCCTTGTAAATATGCCACCATGTGTGTCAAAACAAATGATGGTGTGTGGCCCTGGTGGGTTCCTGCTAGTACAGTGCATAGTAGGTGCTTGCTATGCACGTCGAACTGACTCTCTGTCTGACTGGGGAGACTTTGCTTTCCAAGGAGGTATGAAGGGACATGTGTACTGTAAGGTACTCTCACAGATGCACATGCACTGCTGTGTCTGACTGGGTCACACTTGTGTAGCAGCTGGTTAGGGATGAAAGTCAACAGCCCATTGTGGTACTGCATTCTGCATGTCATGTGGACCTGGTTGAAGATGTGGTATGTGTCAGGAGGGAATCTGGTCCAAAAATGTATCACTGTGCCCCATGTACAAGTCGGAGGATGTCATACAGGGAACTGTCAACGGATAGGGAGAACTACTTAGTCACCACAAAGGAGATGAGTCTGGGAAGGTCAGAGGCTGAGGTGGATGGGCTGAGTTGTCTTTGAAAACTGGGGGGCATATTTACAAGGGCATTGCGCCACAGGAGAGTCACTTTTTAGGATGCTCCGGTGGCGCAATGCCCTGCTCCATATTTACAAAGTGGCCTTAATCCCCTTTGTAAGGCTTAACGCTGCTTTGTAAATATTGTACCCTTTCACGCAGGTATCTATTTGAAAGGGGCATGCAATGGGTGTTGGTGTGGGCATTCCACTGCAACACCCATTGATCTTTGACACTGCCCCAGATTTTCAAGGATCTGTAAATCTGATGCAGTGCCAAAAACGAACGTCACAGAAAAGCAGACGTTAGATTGGCACAACGAGGAGAAATACTTTTATTTCCCCTCGTTTTTGCTCTTTCTATGTGTGCTGCAGCACACATAAAAGGAGCAAATTGCCTTTAATGATTGTTTATGTGGAAGAAGGTGTCCCTTCCTGCACATAAAAAAATCATACCTGCAACACAGACACCCTTGCACCATGGCGCAAGGGTGCCTGTGTTCGCGCTTGGCAGCTTTTTGTTAGCGCAAGGGAAAACACGGGGGTGCACTGTATTCTTGTGAATGTGACACATCCCTGTATTTTTTACATGACGCAGCGTGGTGCTGCTAAATTGCTTGCAGCGTCATGTTGCACCATTTCTATGTGAATATTTCCCTTGGTAGGTACATGTCACCATACCCAGCACAACTACCATGCTGCCTTTCACATATCACTCTATAACAGCCTGCCATGTCAGTCCATTGGATATGGTCACGGATAATGTAGGTGTCAAAGGCACATGAGAGTCAATGTATGATCAGGGTGCCATCACTGTGTCGGCAGCCAGGACCAAATTGGGAACAGCCAGAGGAGGCATGTACACATAAAAGTGCATGGGTCTGATCAAAACGATGTGTGACACCCTGCAGATAACCAACTCTGGTCCTGATGAAATGGGTTGAACGTCAGTGATCGTATTCTGACTAGTATGACAGGGCCCATTGACTCGGAGTAGGCACACAGAGGTACTGAGAACAATGCTGAGATCCAGTCATCTGAAAGGGAAATACAGTGCAATTTGAAATCCATACCCTTGCATAATGGGAAACAGCATTTACAACACTGTTTCCACAACGCAATGGCTTTACAACACGGTCGCTACAACGACCGCGTTGTTACCACGTGTGCCATTACATCGCAAGTCGTTTCAACGACTTGCTGTAAGGGGCGTGCAACACCAGGGAATGTGTTGGATTTTAAATCCAACACCTTCCTTGCTGTTGCGCAAACTGGAGTAGGAATAGTAATTAATACTATTCCTAAGTCCAGCGCACCCCTACAGCAAGTCGTTGAAACGACTTGGATGTAATGGGACGCGTGGTACAAAATGCGGTCGTTGTAACGACCGCGTTGTAAAGCCATGCGTTGAGAATGTATGCGATGTAACGTCATACATTCTGCATAACAGGCGTGTTAGACCTTGCATCATTGGTGTGGGTTTCCCCTGTATTTTTTGCCTTTACCTCCTGTGTTTTTGCTGTGTGTTGGACTTCATTTTGCTGGTCTAGATGCTTTGGGCACTTTGCTACTGCTGTTCAGTGCCAAAGTGCAAGTGCTCCCTTTGTAAATTGTTGTTATGGATTGATGTTTCCATGATTGGTTTATTTGGTTTACTGTTAAGCCCCTAGTCCCTGCACTGTGTGTGCCCAGGGCCTGTAAACCAAATGCTGCTGGTAGGCTTGCATCACTGATTGTGCCACCTACAGAAGCAGGCTTGCAACAAGGTCTCAGGCCTGCCATTGCAGTGCCTGTGTGCAGTCTAGTACTGCCATGTCGACCTGGCAAGTACACCCACTTGCCCGGCCCTAACCTTCCCTTTTCCTACATGTAAGTCACCCTAAGGTACGCCCAACGTACCCCTGTGGGCAGGGTGCAGCGTTTGTGAAAGGTAGGACATGCCCTGATGTGGGTGGCATCTCCTGATAGTGAAATACTGCCAATTCCGTTATTCACTATTGTAAGGCTATCTGTCTCTATAGGAGAGAATGGGGAGTTTTCTCATAACATTTTATGAGTATTACTGCTCATGGGAACAAGATAGGAAAATAAAGTTTGATATGCCTGAACTCAGAATGTTAAGATGCATCCTTTAGTGAGGGTGATTTTTACATTCTGGGTTTGAAAATACCACTTTAGGTACTTTACATACACAGTAAGTATGTTCTTGCCTAACCACCCAGTGTGCCTCTGCTAGCTTGTGTATTGACTGTCTGGCTTTGGAGTGACAGGGGCTGGGGATGTGCATTCTGTTCAGACAGCCACTTGGGGGGTTGAGGTGTGTCCTGCCTTTCCAGGGTGAGTCAGGGCTGGGCTGAATAGACCTGGGCTGCATTCAGAGTAGGGAGAGGAGATTTCCTTCACACCTGAATGGGCCTGGTCTGCCAAGGACAATGCTGTCTCCACCTCCTGCCAGGAAGCTGCACCATTGAGGACAGAACTGGTTTTGGCTGGGCAAAGACACTCTCTGCTTCCAGAGAACAAATGATTTTGTATTATAAAAAAAGGGGCCCAGACCCCAGACTTTTAGATCACTTCTGGGAAATCAAGAGGAACCTTTGCCAAGGAGAAGAGCTGGAGAAACTGAGGAGGAATACTGCCCCTGTGCTGTTTGCTGTCTGGGGTACGACTGCAGTTGCTACTTTCTGCCAAGGAAAGGGAAAAGGATTTTGCTGTTTGCTGTGTCCCTTCTTGAGGAAGATCTCCAATGGCTTGAAGAAGAGCTTGCCTCATGTTCTGAAGTCTCAGGGACAGAAAGACTTCACCCCCAGCTCCCCTGAACATCCTTGCTGGGAGTTCTGCTCTGCCAAGAGGTGCCTGTAGCTGCTCTGGGCCTCTCAAGGTTGTTCTGGCTGTTGGGAGCTGGAAAAGCAACTCAATGACAAGAAGCACGACGCATCCGTACTTGTTTCCAACGCATCGCTGAAGAAACTGACACCGAACCTGCCGCAGCTCAAGAAATCGAGTGCACCGGTCTCCGAAGTCCGATATCACCGCACCGATTCCGACGCAAGCCCTGCTGTGCGGCTGCAAGAACCCACGCATCGTCCCGGATCATCGCATCACGGCGCCAGGTCTGTCGCATTGTTGGGGGACACAGTAAGAAACCGACGCATCACCTCCCCACGCAGGAAGAAACCGACGCATCACCTCCTCTCCAGTAAGGAACCGATGCATCACCTCACCTGTGCAGCAGTAAGGAACCAATGAATCACCTCCCCCGGAGCAAGGAACTGATGCATCACCTTCCCTGAGTGTAAGGAACCGACGCATCACCTTCCCTGCGATCCTTTTTGTTTGTGTGCGCGACGCATCCAAGGTACTTTGTGTGAAAAGTGTTGCATCTGCAATTCGCTTTAAACTGAGCTATTTCAACCATTTGAAAGTCATATTTTTATTATTGTATTGTGGATTTTTGTCGTTTTGGTCTTGTTTGGTTTAAATAAAGATTACTTATTTTTCTAAACTGATGTGGTGTTCATTTGTAGTGTTTTCACTGTATTACTGTATGTGTTCACAAATGCTTTACCCACTGCATCTGAGATAATCCTGTCTGCTCGTGCCAAGCTACCAAGGGGGTGAACAGGGGTTATTTTAGAAGTGTATCCCCCTGACCCTGACTAGGAAGACGGGTCCCCATTCATGTCATCATCTAAGAGAGATCAGCAATAGTAATGCTCCATCTCATTGCAGAGGATGAACCCTCACCTCCTGGCCAGCACGCTGTCCGGGACTTCAGTGATGATTAGGATGACAATCTTCAAACTATCATCCAGGACACCCTCCAAGAACTCCTGGACTCCATCGGGACACCATCTCCGGACACGGGGAGGGTCAACAGCATCGTGGGTGTCCAAATCCCTGCCTATCATCTAACAGGCACCACCTGCAACCCCACCCAGAGCCCTGGACTCCAAGGACCCACAGATTACCTTCCAACGTACTGCAGTAGGAGTCCAGCAGGAGTTGGTAGAGCAGGTGTGGGTGGGGATGGAGACCGTGGCGGCCACCCTAGAGGGAGTCCGTGGGTGCCTTTGTCCCACTGGGTACAACACTGCCGCCATCAGAGGCACCTACTCTTCAATCCATGGCCTCCAGTAGTCCCTGGCTGATATCACTGGTGCCGTGAGGCAGAGGCATAAACAAATGACCTGCCAAAGTGGCACTAGTGAGGTGGCCAAACTAGCTGGGGGCAATGACAACCATCTTGGAGTCCTTGGAGCTGACGCAGGACTCCCACTTTGCTATCCTGTCTGCCTACCCCCGCAAAGTTGCTGCTGTGTTGCAAAATCGGCAGATCCTCCTTGCTGCTGTGCTGCCTCATGTGTTTGCACAGGTTAATGCTCTTGCAGGTACAGGATCCACATCTTCTGCCCCTGATAGGGGTGTGTGCCTTCCTCAGCTGCCGCACCTAGAACACCACTTTCACAGGAGATACCACACACATCAGAGGAGGAAAATGTAGACTGCACCTCTTTCCAATGAAAAAGTGTCTGGTAGCTTTCATCTGTGCCACATACCCAGTTTTCCTTTGCCCTGTGCTTATGAACATGACAGGGTAAATCAGCTGCCACTGTCCTCATTTTGATATCGCCTTGTTCAGCATGACCTTTTGTGGACTGTCAATGTGGCCTATCCTCCCTAATGACACTGTGGTCATCCTCCTCACTGAAGCACTCTTCTCCTCCACATGACCCATGACATGTTACCCCCCCCCCCCCCATGAACTCTGGGCCTGATTCACAGAACTAACTTACGTCAAAAACATAAAGTTAGTACTTTTTGGTATTCACAGAATACACTTACTCATTTTGGTATTCACAGAATGAACTTACTCATTTCGGTATTCACAGAAGTTAGTAGTCCTAACTTTAGGACTCCTAAATGCCTTCTGTGAATACCGAAAGTCTTAAAGTTAGGATTTTTCTCAGTTTAGGAGTAGTGAAGTTAGGACTCCTAACTTTAGGACTCCTAAATGCTTTCTGTGAATACCGAAAGTCTTAAAGTTAGGATTTTTCTCAGTTTAGGAGTAGTAAACTTTACTAAAGGACATGTGTTTTTGGAGTCAGGGACAATGCTAGTCAGTGAGACTGTAACATATTTGTTGAGCTCTATGTGGGTGTTCACTAGCAAGTGGTTACTCAAGGTTGCAAGCATGAAGTTCAACAGGTGTCAAGCAGTCAATGTTAATGGTTAATGAAGTCACACCACAAGTGCCGGGTCTACCCACAAGTAAACGCTGCAAGTGTGAGTGTCTACGGGGCAGTCATCAGTGTGTGAGTTCAAAAACCTACAATTTGGGTAAATGTTTTGAACACAACATCCCTCCAAAGCATGTCACATGACATATCCACTCAGAGAAATCGTATGTGAATACATGGGTTGCACTGTGTACCATTTCCATCATGATTGCCATGTGCACTGCTCAACAACGTCTGTAGATAGATAACGTAAACCCATGGCCAACCTGACAGATCCCTGTCCATAGGTAAGACACCTAATCACACATGTTGCCAAACACTGCTAGCAAAGACACATGTATTTACATAACATTACTTGAGCACACATGTTAATTCCAACACAGTAAATCATGATGTAGACCTGTGTGTAGCAAACAATTACATTTAATGTCAATAAAAAAATTAAAATTACTAAAACTACCTACCCTACACTAACTAACTAATCTAACCTAACCTACACTATCTTATCATACATACTATCTAAAACTACCTTAACTTAACCTAGCTCACTCTAAACATTTAGCACGACATGATAAACATCAAACCCCCACCCCCCTTAAGACATGTCTTCACACAAGGACCACTGAAACTTCACCTATACATCAACTAACCACACATAGAATCCTAAAAAAATATTTTTTTGGGGGGGGTGTTTTTTTATGCACATATAAAGCATATCAATCCCCTACCCCATAAAACATGAAGTACCCCTACCCACTAAAATTGTAACCCACCCCTACAAAACTCCCAAAACCACTACCCCTACACTATCACTACACTAACTAAGCTATAAAAACGTTAAAACTATGTACAGAGGGAATGGCAGTAAGGTTCCCTGTGGCTACCATGGCTTGGGTTTTCCCCATGCCTGTTTCAGTTCCTGGAGGAGTGTTGGAGCTTGGCCCATCTTGTTTTCTAGCATAGTCACCCGCAACTTTAAGTCTGAAAGGTGTTTCTCGATATCAAGCTCAAATGAGCTAGGCCCTCTTGTAGCCTGAGGTGTGGCGCCAGGTGGTTCGAATGGTACACTGGTGGAGGTGCTGGGTACCGGTGCCTTGGAGGTACCTTGGCCTGACTGTCCCTTTTTACCTGAGCTTCTCTTGTCCATTGTTGGGGGTCCCAGAGGAAAGCATGTCCACTTCCACAGAGCCTTCTCCCCTTTGTATTGCTTCCTAATGGCCCTGTGTGCCTTAGCGACTCATCAAAGGTGGATTAGCACTCCTTGCTGAGGTTATGCTTCCTTGGCTGCTCTGGGGTCATGTTGTCTGTTTAAGCAATAAGGATAACTGTTAGTCAAAGGGTGACTAGAAACAGGTACAAACATCATGAAGCAACACAATTTTCACAACATCAAAGGTGCCAGCCCCTACAGCCTAAATTATTCTTGCAGCTTAGAGTGAGCATTCGCATGCCTATTATCTATCATATCAGATATACTGAGGCCAAATTACGAAGGCAGGGCAATTGTTGCAGAATGCAATTTCAACACCTTGGCAGATCTAAGTATGACCATGGCAGTACTTAGTATGCTTGGGGACAATGCAATTTGGTACCCACAGAATGGTACACGTCATCTTTACTGAACATTAGTGAGCCGCTCAGTGTCACAGACAGCACTGGTGCACAGATCGTGCCAGTGCTATTACCCTGAAACCGGTCCCAGGATGCTTGTTTCCGGTCCAGGGAGGACCTGGCCTGGCAGTTCGGTCTGGACTGTTCCCATGGGGCACAGGGTCAAGACTGATTTGCATATGGCTGGGTCCAAACTGGGGTGGCGTAGTGGGCAAAAGAACGATGGATTTAACCCAGATCTTTTGACTGGGGGAGAATGTTTGCATTGTCAGCATTCCGTCCATCATTTGTTTGCTGTAACACTCAGCGCTATTGCCACCGCATTTCCCTCTTTTGCATGGCAGCATGGCTATTGTGAGCCAAACGTCATATGAGCCATAATTAATGTTACCACAAATCATCCATGGGTCCATGAGACACATAGGATAGCACACAAATCATGTGTACTTACCAACTGCTCCACCAACTTCAATGTTAACATAGTCCAAGAGGTCATCCCCCCAGCAATGTTTAAAATGATGGATGTTCCGGTCCACTGGAAACACTCAGCATCTGTTGGTGTACACTCTCCCACTGTTGCTTCCAGGGTACCTTCATGGGGTAACCCTGGAGCACATGTCCCCCACTGGCTACCATATTGGGCAGGTAAACCGAAAGATAAATACCCAAACAAAACAGAACACCCCAAAAACCCACTACTACCCCTATTATAACAATACCCTAGAAGACAAACACCCGACAGCACACAGGACAATACACTACAATAGACAACTAAACAGCACAAAAAGGAGTTGAGGGACACGACAGGGACAGCAGACATGATGAACCAGCTCCAAACTTACTAAAACACTCTCCAGCACAGACAAAACACAACCACTCCCAAGCTCAGACAATAAAACTGTGACTTAAAGTGAAAATGGAAGAAACTTCACAGTTCATGGTTTGCAGCATGCAGGATCTATGACATCACTTCCCTTTATCCATAACCACTTCCTGGGCGGATCCGTCATGTTTTCAGCCGATGCATCAGTTCTTTTTATGATACCAGTCAATGCGCATATTTCACACAAAGACCGACAAGGCACCATGCGGTTATTTTGATGTGTCGGCTGGGAAGCGTCATTTTCGGCTGACGTGATAGCTGCAAAAATATCTCTTTAGGCTCATGTGTCTGTAATTTTTGATGCAATAGGGCAAATGTGTGTTTTCTGGTGTATTGGAATTTGCAATGCATGGAATAATTTACAGGGATTGCTGTGTTGGGTGTGGATAGTGGAGTGGACCTATTTACTGTCTTTGCATGTGTTTACTATATGTGTTGACAGTGTACATATGTGTGACTTCATGCTGTTCAGGGATCATACTACGCATAGTTCACAAACCCTCAGGTAGCACAAGGGTGCACCTTACAAGAGGTGCCCCATGTGCTAAATTGGTCTGCGCATCCATTGACATTGCATAAGCTTCCGCCAGGGATGCGACAAGCTAGCACTGCCATGGGGTTAGTACACCCACATCTACGACAGACAATCACCATTGTGTCCCACAGTGGAGGCATCAGTCTGTGGGGAAACTTAGGAGGGTTCCATGTTCCCTTACAGGCGAGTGCTACAATTGGTTGCACCCACCTGGAAAGGGATGTATGGATGACGCCATATGATTGTTTGAGTATAGAGCATTCATATTCAAGGGTCATACTCCACAGGAAAGTAACAGTGTCATCCTTTGTGTCCATCATGATTCTCACTCATGCTGATGGTGCAATGCTAGATCACCATGCATGCCTTGCCGTGACCTCCTACATATTGCTGACAGTAAGGCTGCGTAAATCACACCATAGCTACACTCTGCATCAAGTCGGTGTTGCTTGTACATAGCAGTGGGGGTTCACATGCAGCACTGTTGCACTGGCAAAGTATAGTATGTAGCATTTGTATGTGTGATATGAGATCTCCTAATGGATTTCATATGTGGGTACAGTTACTGATGTAGCATATGTAGACTGTAGGTTTGGGACTGTGTTCCCATGTACATAATATGTGGAACACTTCACAGTCATCATACTATGAGTAGACTCTATTATCGTCCACAAGTATGAGGCCGTACAAATGGCTAGCTGTAGGAGAGACACACACACAGTCATAGTACACTATCTATGTTACCACACCGGGTTAATTGTGCCAGCAATAGACTATTTGCTACAGGTTGTTGGCATGCACACTATTTTGTTTGTACCAGATGATGTTCAATGCAGTTTGTTATACATAGCTACATACATTTTATATGTGGCAATTACTAGCAGGTGTAATGTGAATGTCTTGATGTTTACTGTGACTATGGAATCAAAATGCATACACAGTAGTAGTGCTCATTCATGTATTTACAAATATGTACACAGTTACATCTGTCATCATTTTGTGACGTCATGTACATCACATATCATTCTGTCAAGAACTTGCTGATCATAGGGTCCTTCCGCCGTGTTGCGGCTACTGATGGTACTGTTCGATGAGGCTCCTCTTCTTCCTCATCCTCATATTCTGGTGGTTCCTGCTCCTCATTGCCATCAGCCCATGGTATATTTGTCCGTACACAAATATTGTGCAATATGCAGAACACAAGAATGATTTTGCACACCATTGGTGGAGAGTGCAACAATTGGCCCCCAGACATATCCAGGCTCCTGATGTGGGATTTTTGCACACCAAATGTCCACTCGACTATTAACCGGGTCCTGCTTAGGGCATGATTGTACCTGGGCTTCTGTCAGTGGATTTTAAAGAGGACTCATGATCCATGGCTGCAGAGCGTAGCTGCAAAGGGGTACAATTAATTAAGAGTCATGCCAGGGGATGGCCCCACATTCATATACCTTCAGTTATGTGCCCTGAATGACTCATACACCTTGCCTACTGTAAGAGACGTGCTATGACATTGTGTGGCATACACGCAAGTCGGATTTGGAAATGACTGACACTGTGCTACACATACAGGTGTGCTGTCCTCTGGGATTCACTTACTATTTGTCATACTTGTAAGTGCCAAGGCCATGCAGGTGATAATTTTTCACCAGTAAGAAGAGTCATTTAGCCATTGAGTAGACACATTTCTCACATTTATCTATTGTGTCAGTTATTGGCTACTATTGCCATTCCTGAACTGATACATGACTGATTTTACAACATGTAGCTGGAGCAAGTGATGTGGCGTACTTCAATCACACATATTTTGCATTGAGAGTTGGAGTCGTTGTTGTTTATTGTGTACTGCCATGGGAAGGATAGTGAGTGGATATCAATGTGCGACATGATAGTGTAGACATGGCAGTGCACAGAGTCCACTATGGTGACAGTGCACACAGGGCTTGAGATATGTGTTAATCTTGCGTTGTCCAGTGCGACTCATAGACTAACTCCACCACAGTGCCACACTGGTTGTGGACAGTATAGATCATATTTTCCAAATGATTCTGTGTCCAGGGTATTGTGCCTGCACTTACTGAATCTGTGCAGCACTGCTCCAAGACAGGCATGTTATTCCCGAGATGACTGTGTTGTTGGCTGTCATGGGAGATGAAATTTGTGCTGGAGGCTGTGCCTTGCTGCACAGTCTGGAGACTTAGAGGAATGATAAAGTGGTTTGTGTGCTACAAAACAGTGTGCACATAGAATGTGATGTGTGTATATGCTGTAATGTGTAATGTAGCATGGTAGACATCATCTTGCAAGGTTAATATATAACTATATTTCTCAGTTTCCCAGGTCTGGGATACATCGCATGCCTCATGACCATGGGATTTACATGTGGACAGACAGACTAGAGACAGGGAATCCCTTCCCTCAACTGGGTATTTAGATGCAGCATTTCACATGGTGTTGCATTAGTGAGACTCTTTGACAATATTGAATGAACACACAGGGCCTTTTGTAGCAGTTGTTGCCACTGGGCAGACCTGGATGTCACCTGGCTGTGCTGACCTGCATCCAAAGTGCAGGGATGGAATGTGCCATATTAGTAACATACAGTACATCCATGGTTTGTCCGCATATGCACCATCACATGGTAGTGACTAGTGCCAAGACCCCCCTTGCACCATGGTAAACGTGTGTCAGCTTAGTGTCCTCAAATAACGCAATATTTTAAGGGACACATTCCTGCATGAATAGCAAACAATCTATGCAATTTCCTCCTTCTATGTGTCCTGTGAAGTGTAGGACACATAGTAATTGGACATGACAAAGAAACATGTAAATATGTATCCTCATTTCACCTCCCTCAGGAGACACTGTATTTGCACACATTCCCAGGGTCCCTGAACATTGGATGTGTAGAAATGTGTGAGATATTAATTGGTGTTGCATGAGAAAGGCCACCGCAAGGCTCATGGTACACATTCTAAACATAGGGTGAATGAATGCAGCACTTTGCTGTGGCTTGCCTTACTGCATACCTATGAGGCCATGCAATGGCATGCAGACAGACTTTGCATTCCCTCATTGATATGATTTGGAGAGCTGCTCCACCAGAGCATCATGGCCAGTGATGGTCCCTCAGCACAGTTCACTTTTACATGTGGCCCGCAGTGGCATAGGCGATCTTGTCATATGTGACTAGTAGGATTGTGTTGCGCATATGCCATGTACTATGGCACAAGTATGTAGGTCTACACCGACTACGTATGCACTGTCTCATTCAGCCCAAGATTAATATGTCAACGTATTCCAAAATCATTGACTGTCGTGTGGTCTGTTACGTGCTTGAGAAGTACTTACTAACCAGTGGGTCATTCACATATGTCCCATTCTGGAAGCGCTCATTGATGGTGGAATGCTGGAATATGAAGGAATCATAAGCACTGCCCAGGTACTTTGCAAGGACATTAATGAAGAGGCCCAAATGGTCCACGATTGCTTACACGTTCATCGAACAGGTGTGCTTCCTATTGCGGTACAGGTCTGACGTAGCCCCCGGAGGTACAAGTTGCACATCGGTGCAGTCCATTGCCCAAAACACATGTGGAAATCCTGCCATTGCATAAAAGCCTTGCTTGTTTTCCTGTTGTTGCTGCTTTGTGTTAGGGAGGAAGAGGTACTGGGGGGTGAGGCTTATGATGGTATTCAGGACGGATGGAGGAACCTAGAGAAGGATGGCTGGGACACTCCTGCCACTCTGGCTGTTGTGGGTTGGAAAGTTCCTGACACCAGCATGTGTAGGACAGCCAGTAGTTTGGCCTGCGGAGGGATGTTGGTGCAGTTCTGCGATGTTGTCTGCAGCCTTGGTGCAATCTGGTGCAGGAGGCGGACAATGGACTCCCTCCTGAGCCTGTAATGGGCAATGGTGTCCTCCTCCCTGAGGTCAATGAGGTTAATCCTCTTGCAGTATATCTGCTCTCTTCTCCTGCGCTGCCTCCGTGGTGATGTTGGTGGTAATGGTGGAGGTGGTGGTGGTGATAATGGTGGTGGTCTTCTTGGTGCTCTGAGTTGCAGTAGGAGTAGGTCCATGGTGCAGGAGAGCTTGCCAGAGTGATTAGGGTAGGTTCTGCTTTTATATCAGTGGCCATGCATCATTTTTATGACTGCTTTTTCGTAGTAGTAAAAATCTGCTGCTATTGGGTCTCTGCGCCTGTTTTTCCAAAGAAGCGCCATTTCCCAAATTCGTTGTAAATACGGCTGCATCCGTTTTGTGAGGCTTTTTAAGGGAGAATGCCTCCTTTGCATATCATTAGCAATAGCTGCCACAACAGGATCTGGCGCTAAAAAAAAAAAGGTGCTGGAGGTGAAAAAGTGACGCTAAATGCCTCTAGCGTCACTTTGTAAATATGGCGCCAAAAAAAAAGTAGCCGCAGCATCAAACAATTGATGCTGCTGTGGCGATAGCTCCTTGCAAATATGCTCCCTTTTGTTTTAAAAAGACTATTAGCCTTCTTTCTATGTCCATGACATTACAAATATACCCTCATCCTCCCCTCCTGTCCTCCTGTATGTAGCAAGCTATACCAACTCTAGAGGTGGAAATTATGGGAGTTGGGGAGGAAACTAGGTTGGGGGTGTGGAGGATTATGATTCAGGGTAATAAATATTAATAATAGTATAAAGTACGTTTTTCATTCCCAATCATCTGCCCTTACCAGCATAGTCCTGAGAATATAGCAAGCAAAAAAACTTTGCACCAACCAGGAACTGTGATGCCGAGATAAGTTTATTCATTTTTTCAACAATTACTGCATTGCTGATCTGATTACTACTGAACCAAACTTTTCATCTACCGACTGGCTTAATTCCAATTTGTATTGTCTAATAAATGTATATGGGGTTGATATCTACTCCTGCTGACCTGTACGATTGTGTTATCACTTGTCGTTCCTAATGACTCAGAGTTGAAATAGCAACTATTTTCACTTTGTTGGCGGCTCCGAAGCAAATTAAAAAAGAATTTGAAACTCTGAAAGGTTTTGTTCAAGCAGGTAAATCATTAATGCTCTCTTAATGCCCAATGAGGATGGAGTACCTGTATTCTCATCCACTTTCAGAACTGGAAGAATTATTTCCTGGGATAAATGAAAGGCTGACTGAACTTTCGGGACAAATCTGGGATCAGGGCTTAGCATAATCCTCAAAGAAATTGCGGGAGACAAGAGGAGTATCCCAGAGGACCCCCTCCGTTAATTGTGTGCTAACTCCCTGCAGGGTGGAGAAAAAGCGCTAGGCTTTTTTAAATAACCCACACCCACCAGAGTTGCACCTTGGTGGCATGCTTCATCATAAGGTTCATCATTTTCTGCTGCAGAACTGTCCTGCGCATGACGAGGGAGCACTGAATTGTATGCTCTTAGTGATGAGTAGACTAGGAGTAGGAGGGGGTTTCTTATTTATGGTGAGAGGTTACAAATACCTGCCTGGTAGGTGAGCTATGGTTTAATCCATCCTCCAGACGGTATGGTTAAAAATGGGGATAGAAGTAGAAAGTATGGGCTACAATGCTCCTTCCTTTCTATAGGTCTACATGTTTCAAGCCAATACCCAAGGCTTTTTTTCAGGACAAAGGATCTAACTCCCTGATTCCAATCCTAAAACTGTAGTTTTGGCGCAAAGTGACCACACACACTCTGCATGCTAACAAAAAGTTAGCACCAACTTGGAGTTTCTGGTTGTGAGATTAGATTAGATTAGAATACTTGTAGAGCGCATGGCTGCCTCGGCAATGAGGCGTCCCAGCGCTAAAGCAGGACGAAGTGGGGAGCAGGCGAGGAGTTAAAGTTGAGAGAAAAGCCAGGTCTTCACAAGCCATCTGAAGACCTGGTGGTCAGAGTTGCTGCGGATGTGTAGAGGAAGAGAGTTCCATAAGGCAGGGGCCAGTCGCCTGAAGGAGCGACCGCCAGATCTGGTTCTTCGTATGCGTGGAATTCGTGCGAGGATCCGGTTTGCCGAGCGCAGCGCTCGCGGTGGAGAGTAGAGGGCGCACAGGTCGCTCAGAATATCTGGGCCGATACCTGTCAGAATCTTGTGCATGGTACAGAGCGCCTTAAAACGCACTCGGTGTTCAAAGGGCAAACAATGCAGGCGGTGGAGGAGGTTGGAGACATGGCTGTACTTGGGGAGGGCGAAGATGGCGCATGCTGCAGCGTTCTGGACCCGCTGCAGTCGGTTCAACACAGACTTATTAGAGCCCAAGAGAAGCACGTTGCAGTAGTCCAATCGGGCCAGTATAGAGGCTTGGATGATCAGCTGACGCGTTTGGGCGTCAAATAGACCAAGTATTGGTTTAAGGCCGCGCAATAGCCCGAAACATTTTCCGGCCACTGATTTGGCATGCGTCTCAAAGCTGAGATCTTTGTCAAGCATAAAACCCAGATTTTTCACTGCGGGTTTAGGGGCAGGTGGGGCTCCAAGGGCCGGAGGCCACCAGTCATTGTTCCAAAGATGGGAGTCTTTGCCAATCAGAAGAATCTCAGATTTAGCAGAGGTCAGCTGTAAGAAGTTAGCTGTCATCCACTCTGCAATGGCCAATATGTCTTCTTTAAATTTCGCTCTGTCCTGGCTGGGATTGTTAGACAGGGTGATCACCAGTTGCGTGTCATCTGCGTACGACACCAGGGAAATTCCCCGCGCTTTGGCCAACCGTGCCAGTGGGCTCATATATATATTAAAAAGTGTGGGGCTCAGTGCCGAGCCCTGAGGAACCCCACAGCAGAGTGGGTGGACACGGGAGGCAAAAGGTGGAGCTATCACTTGGAAGGTCCGGTCGGCCAAGAAGGAAGAGAACCACGATAAGGCTTTATTGCCGATCCCTATCTCCTCCAGACGGTGGAGCAGGATTTCGTGGGAGACCGTGTCAAATGCTGCGCTCAGATCCAGCAGAACCAGAGCAGAGGTTCTGCCGGCATCCAAGGCGGATCTTAGTTGCTCTACAACCGTCAGCAGTGCAGACTCGGTACTATATCGTGGTCGGAAACCGTTCTGGGAGCTATCAAATATGTACCCTGTTCAAGCAGCAGCCACCACTCTAGTCAGGCTAAGTGTAGTACACAATAAAAGATTGGCACAGAGCAGTCAGGCTAAACTAAAGAAGCAATGTGTAAAGTATTTGTGCCCACACACACACATAGTAACACAGTGAAAACACCACAAAAGTTCTCCACACCAGTTTAGAAAAATAGCCAATATTTTTCTGAGCATAACAAGATCAAATTACAAAAATCCAACATACACAAGTCAAGATATAAATTTTGCGAGGTTAAATAAACTTATAGTGGTTAGAAAACAATAGCTCCACCTACAGCTATCTGGTCCCGTTTGACCGGGACAAATCCACAAGCTCAATCCCACCTTGACGGAGTGAGGGCCGGCTACGGAGTCACGCAGACCCCAATACCGTACCTTGGAGGCGTCGGGAATCAAAGACGATGAGAGATGCAGGTCATGGAGCCCGTTGCTGCGTTGGTTCCTCACTGCTATGCAGGTCGTTGGCACGTCAGCGCTTGGAGACAGTGCGTTGCACAAAGGAGGTCAGGCGTTGCTGAGGCAAGTGAGGCATCGGTTCCTGGAGGTGGTGCAGAGTCATGGAGTTGCTGATGCCCAGGGACAATGTGAGGCACAGGGGAGGTGATGCGGCGGTTGCAGGTGCGATACTTTGGTTCCTTACTGCTGTGCGGTGTTGATGATGAAGTCAGCACAAGGAGCCAATGCATTGCACAAGGGAGGTCTTGCGATGCTTTCGGAAAGGCTTCAGTTCTGATCATGGTGCAGCATTGAAGGTCAAGTCGCAGGGTGTCGATTCCACGGTATTGATGATGAACGACTGGGCCACAGGCATCCCGTCGGAGTTGAAGCGGTGTATCACGAACTTCGGTGGCTCGAGACTTCCGCAGTGGTGGTTCTTCGGAGGCTCCACAGTGTTGTTGTATCCTGCATTGTAAGTCGGGGTCATTGTGTCGAGCGAGTACCATGGCTTTAGTGAAGGCAGCGGCAGGGCATCAAAGTTTGCAGACTGGCGCCGGTTCTGTAGTGATGCTTGGAATCGATGCATTGGTTTCTTCTTCTTTAGCACAAAAACTTACTTCCAGGGGCCCAGGAACTGGATTTGGCCCAACTTGGCAGAGTAGGGCTCTCAGCAGAGAAGCCCAGGTCCTACAGGTGAAGTCTTTGATGACCCTGAAATTTCCAGCAGGAAGCAAACTCAACTCAAGCCCTTGAAGAAACCTTAGAAAACACGATGTCGAGAGCAAAAGTCTAGTCCTCTCACGTCCAGGACAGAAGCAGCAGGTAGCAGGCAAACATAGCAAAGCAAACAGCAAAGTGGCAGTACCTCCTGGCAGCACAACAGCTCTTCTTCCTGGCAGAATGTCCTCAGTACAGAAGAGTTCTGAGTATATGGTGTCAGGGCCAGTATTTATACCCATTTTAGCCTTTGAAGTAGGGAGACTAAAAAAAAGAAAGGTCTTTGTAGTGCACAAGACCCTGCACTTCCTGGCCCTGGCTCCACTACACTATACAAACACTGCACTATAGAGGGGTTGGCAGCTCTTTGTGTGGGGGCAGGAACAGTCCTATTTAGATGCAAGTATCAGCTCCTCCCACCACTCTAGCTCAGGAAGGCTGATCAGCCTGGTGATAGGCCATCAGGATATGCAGGGCACACCTCAGCTCCCTTTTTGTGTGACTGTCTAGAGGGAATTCACAAAGCCCAACTGTCATCCAACCCAGATGTGTATTCTAGGGACAGGTAGAGGTACAGAATGGCTAAGTAAAAAAATGCCAGCTTTACAAAAGTGGCATTTTCAGACCTGCAATTTGAAAACCAACTTCACTAAAAGATGTGTTTTTAAACTGTGAGTCTAGAGACACCAAACCTAAATTTTCGAGTTGCTCCCAATTGGAAGATACACTTGTAAGATGTTACAAGGCAGCTCCAATCCCAAACTTGCTGTAGTGAAAAACAAGTACATGTCCTACCTTTTAAATATACTGCACCCTGCCCATGGAGCTACCTAGGGCCTAACTTAGGGGTGCCTTACATGTAATAAAAAGGAAGGTTTGGCCTAGCAAGTAGGTGAACTTGCCAGGTCAAAATGGCAGTTTAAAACTGCACACAGAGGCCCTGCAGTGGCAGGCTGGATACAGGTTTGAAGGGCTACTCATATGGGTGGCACAATCAGTGCTACAGGCCCACTAGTAGCATTTGATTTACACGCCCTGGGCACACAGTGCACTGTACTATGGACTTACTAGTAAATCACATATCCCAATCATGGAAAAACCAAATACTAATACATTTTAGACACAGAGCACATGCACTTTTAACACTGGTCGGCAGTGTAAAAGTTCCCGGAGTCCTAAAACCAGCAAAAACAAAGTTCAGCACACAGTCGGAAACAGGAGGTGAGAAGCAAAAAGAGAGGGGAAACCACGTCTAAAGGTGCCAGGTCTAACAGCTGATAACCACACCACATAAGCTTTGTAGTTTCTAAAGACTCAAAAGAATTTACTGAAGTCCCTGAAAAATACTCAACAAATACCAAGTTGGGTATCAATTGGGAACAATAGGTTTCCCAGTCTAAAACTTTTTAAATGCTGAATGACTAAGGGATAGATGTTTGAGAAGCTATAAACTGAGTTTATAAAAGCTTTGATTTCCGCCCATTGTGCTGATAGCATTGGTGGAGCCAGCCCCTTCAGAAAACCATCTATAAAGAATTCCAGGATTTAGAAAAGATTTATATTATGCCAGGTCTTGAAGGAAGTGGCCCTCTACGGCCACTCAGGTTTTCTCACAACCACCTACTATGCCTTCCCTAGAATGAAGAGTTGGTCAGACAGTAGAGAATACAAACTTACATGTTTATTAGAAATGCTCTGCAGAGGAGTCCATCATGACCTGCACCCTAAGATGTCTGCTGAGGGATTGACTCCCCAACAGTCTACAGTGAGTAATCATTCTACCCCAGGAGCCTCCAACCCCGCCCACCATGGAAAACTACCGGCCTGGGCCGAACATGAACAAAGGAGGCACAGGGAGATGAGCTACCACCAGCCAGATGGGTACATGTTATCAGAGACCCAAGGCCACTGTGCTGGGTCTCAGCGTCTCCTAACGTGGGAGCAGAACTACACACTTAGGTAGGTATGTGAGAGCAGAATGGTCTCCTCATTAGCAAGTCGGGAAACAACCTTGGACAGAAAGAAAAAAATAATAACGAAATACAGTGTTCTGCTGAGGCAAGCATTACGAGCCATGAGGCCTAATTCAGGCACAGTCTAAGCAGACTAATAAGGATTGCGAAAAACAAAATGGAGTCACACTCGCTAACTGAAGCCTGCACATTACGGGGATAACTCAGTGGGTTGCAAACGTGAATACAACTGGCATCTATTTAGCCACACATTGCTAACCTAATATAACGTGAAAGGAGTGCGTTGCAGGGATGGGAATTTGAAACCTAACAGACCCTCCTTTTAGCATGGGTGGCTAAATGCTTTATTCGCTATCCGGTAGGGTCTTTACAATTCTAAGGGAGAGGAAGGAATTGCATAGTCACTCAGGTAACAAGGGAAAAACAAGCAACACATGAGCATTGAAATCATTTAATACTCAAAGATGCCCTCATCTATGAGCATCAGGTCCTGAATTTCCTGCTTCATCATAACAGAAATTTTGTTATCACTTCTCGGCAATGTAGGGGTAGGGGTAAGTTTACTCATACAATAGGTGCAACAGGCTGGAAGGCAATTAATGCACAAGCAACAGGTAAAGATAACTCCAGCGATGGCTATTAGGACAAGTAATATCTTCCAACCCCATGATGTCACCAGAGCCACCCTGTGAGGGGCCATGAACCATTATCCTGATGGATATCCGAGGCAAGTCTGTGTAATCTCTGTATTGCGGAATATACAGTAGGGGCACTATCAGGTATGTACACACAGCAGCTGCTGCCGATGACGCAACAGGCTCCCCCCCTATCAGCCAGGATGACATCTAAAACTATCCGATTTTGAAGAGAAACTAGCCTCGTAGCCTGAAGCTCGACTGTAATATTTGTCAGTATACCAGCAGAAGTATTAATAACTCCCTCGACTACTCTAGCAAGGCGACAAATATAAGGCTATTGAACATGGGACCCCAGAACGGCAGAATGCCCTTCATTATGTCAGTAAATTGCTGCAAGGATGTATCTGTCTGATCAATATCGTCTGGATTGACAACTCTCTTAACTCGGTGTACCTGGAGATCCTTGCGCTGTAGTCTATGATCCTTGTGGTAATTGGACGGTGCAATGTAAACGGGAGGCAAGAGAAAGGAAACATAACACCGGCCAGACCACCCTCTCGGAAGCCAGGTATAAGCCTGTTCCCCACAGATGAAGTATACATTCGGAGGTGTAAGCAAAGGTGGGCTGCTAGTAGTGTTCAATCGGTATGTGTAGTTACAGTGACTCTGTCCTACTGAAATGTTCCCTATTCCTTCAACACAGAAACTAGCTTTTGCATTTATCACAGGGACAGGCATGGCTTTGTCTTCAGTGATATTGCGCTCCTGGAAACATTTAAAGTATTCAGTAACATTAAATCCTTGGAAATCTAGCATTTCATTTCGTAACCAGGTGACATTTTCGTGAGCTTCGAATACATTCATACAAGCATCTGAGTGTAGGGTACCCTCCTTGCCACCTGCCCCGGGTGTATATCCCTGGTGTACCACTATATACTCCAATACTGCTTCGTAGTCTGCCTGTACCATTTTCATAACGTCAGCATGATAATGCATGTATACCATAGAGAGCAGTTGGAACCAGGCTTCACAGCTACCCAAATATGACAGGGTCAATGACACTAGCAAATCATTTTTATGCATAACTGAGGGAAGCAACCCACACACCCAGCAATTCGTGGCATTAGTAGTACTGTGTACCTGATGAAGCATCTGAACAAAAGCATTTTGTGCATAAGTCTGTCTATGTCTCTCCTTATGTGGGGCCAGTGTGACAAACGAGTGTTCTGCTGGAACCGGGGTAGTCCCTATCAAGGTGTGCACTGGATGTTGTTCCTCTAAGTACCAGACCACCCCAAATACGATCATCAGAGAAAGCAAAATTATTACAACAAACACTATTTTACTTTTAGTAGATCAAGAGGACCAAACAGGACCATCTGGAGTGGGACGCGGAGCCGCAAAGGGCTGCTCCTCATCAGGGATACGACGACCAAAAGGATACTGTGAGAAGTTGGCCTGGTATATGCTGTTCACTAATTAAAGTGGACACCTTGCACCAGAACAATTCGACTCTTATGGTAGATAGGTTTAAGACAACCTTTATAGAAAGCTATCCTAGTGGTAGCTGTGGAGAGCAGCCTTCAGGCTAAGTCTTGAAGGAATGTAAAGCAGCTTGTTTTACCACACAATCTCTTGAATCACCAAATGAAAAGACACCACATAGGTATATATATCAAATATATATGTATTTATTAATAAACACTCTCTACTAATCTCTTTATGAGATTAGAAGTCAGGAACATATGTACAAGTCAAATGTTATCAAAATAAGTTTAGCACAATCGAATATCACAATCTTAGTTTGGCTAGACCTAGGTCTAGGGCATCTAGAATCGAGGGACCCCCAAGAACCACCCCAGGTAGTTGTAGGAGACCCACAGGGGACGGACGCGGTGTCCTGGCACCGGTGCGAGTCCTGTACGAGTCTATGCGAACAGACGCGATTGAGATTTCAATGTTAAAGGTCCCTTGCGTGTTCGAGGCGAACACACCGATCGGTCCTTGTACGAGTCGAAGGACGCGGTTACAGATAGAGTTGCAAGGGAGTTGGACGCGGTGTGTCTAACACAGACGCGAACCATGTACGAGTCAGCGCGATAGTCGCACTTGGAAAGTAAGAGTTTTAGGGCACTTCTAGGGTAGCTACAAGCAAGTCACTTACAGGGTAAGTAGTTCTAGGGCCCACACCCACAGGAGCACTGTAGTGCTGAAGTTACCTCACCCAGGGAGCCGGGTGCATAGGTGTTCTTTGGTGTCGGGTCGCGGCGTCGTTTTCAATGGGAGCCAGTGAAGACTTGCTGCTTGCGGCGACAGGAGAAGTGTCCGGAGGAATCCAAGCCTGGATTCAGAAGATGGAAGACCTGAAAGCAGAGGGGACAGTGTTCAAAGTCACTTGGCAGTGACTCGGGGCAAGGAAGATGGATGCCCACCGTCGTCGCAAGATTCAGGTTGTTCACAGGTGCCTTGACTCTTCAGCCACGAGGTTCAGGAGGCGTCGACGACGACCAGGAGCTGGATTCTGCGTATCCCACGATGTCTTCAGCTTACTGCGGTGTCTGCAACTCGGTTGGAGCCAACAAGCCTTGGTAACAGCAAGTCTCGGGGAAAGTGTAAAAAGTCAATGGCGCAGACCAGCAAGGTCTGAGGGACTCACTCAGCGAGGGTAAGTCAGGGCAGGCCTGGAGCAACCAGGGGAGCCCTTTGGTTTCTTTAGAAAGTCTTCTGGGGACCCACAAGCCGGCTGGCAAGGGATCGCAAAGATGCCTCGGGAGGATTCGCTCAACAGGGGCCCACGGTCACTTGGGACGTGGTAGGCCTCTGATCTTCGGAGGGATTCCTGCTGGAGGCTAGGACCACACGTGGTCCAAAGCACAAGTTTGTAGAACATTGTGAAGGGGTTGCACTCGACAATAGTGTACGGTACCCAGGGGTCACAGTTCCTCATCACTCTTGGGGTTCACTGGCCTCAGCTTCGCTGGGGACTCACGATGGCCTTTGAAAAGTCAGGAAATCCACTTCTTGGGCTGCAGGGACTTCGGACTCCGGCGGGAGCGGCGTAGTTTGCGACCATCATTTGTAGTTTTTGGTGCCTGCCAAGCAGGGGAGTCACTCCTTGACTCCAAGGGAGATTCTTCAGTCTTCCAAAGGTAGTGGAACGTCGAAGGTCCGGGATTCTTCTTCAGAGCGTCGTCCAGGGAAATCTAGGGTGCAATGCACAGGTTCCCCCTCTTATACTATAAGAAAGGGAGGGACTAGCTCTATGACCCTACCTATGGGAGGGTCAGGGGAGTGGGTGGCTACACCCACTTCCCTTTGTCCAGTTTCGCGCCAGAGCAGGGGCAGGTAGCCCCTGAGCCGGTTTGAACTGGGGTATGCACAGAGGAGCCTTCTGCTCCCCCAGTGCAGGACTTCAAAGCACTCTAAGAGTGCACCCATCCAGCCCCAATACACTAAACCCTGTCTGGGAGGTGGTCACACCCCTTGGGACAGGATATCTATTGTTGGGCTTCCTCCACTGCGAGTGTTGGTCATCAGCAGGAGGGCAGCCCAGTGTCTGTGACTGGTGGCATCCATTTTGTGATGCCAGGGCTCTGCAGGATTCTACCGCGTTTCCACAGTAGGTACATGTCTATCCCTCTAGAAGGGTGGAATGCTACCCCCGCCGCCAGGATTGGCGGGGGTAGTATTCCAAGATGTTTGACACCAAACACGACATGTTTTGATGCAGCCATTCCAAAGTTAGCATTTTACCGCGAGGATATAATGCACTTAAGAGTATATGGTTTAACCGCATCCACAAACAGCACCAGAGAATGGACTCTGAGGGCTGCAGAGGGCCCTGCTCAGGCAGAGGCACCCCCTCACATGGAAACTAAGCACCCTGCCCTCAGGATCGATAGGGCCTGCTTTAGGGGTGACTGATAAGTCTCAATGTGTGTGCAGGAGAGATATAGGGGACCTATATCTCAGTGAGGGGTGCTAGCACTTCCTCACCCAGGCTGCAGTAGCAGGCCTGTGGTGTCAGTTTTAGTCTGCTTCCCAGGGGTGGCATAATACATGCTTCAGCCCCTGGTAGGCCTGTGAAGTACCTATGCCCTGGGTACCTAAGGTACCATATACTAGGGACTCATAAGGTACCACAGTATCCAATCACTAGTGCACCTAGAGTGCACTCCAAGTCGTTTAGAGAGAACAGCGAGGCTGGGGCCCTGATTAGCAGGGACCCAGCCAGACTATAGCCAGAAACCAGTGTAAACATCAGAAAAAAAGTGGGGGCAACATAAGAGGCAGATCCTACTCTCCTACAGATACATTTGGAGAACTTCAAGGAAAATTTATTGGTGTAAAAAGGGAAAGAAAAATTCACGGGCTAGAGCCACTTATTGCAACAACAGTACCAGGGGGCACAAATCACCCAGCGTCCGTTTAGAGCCTCGCCGGTAGGCTCCTATTGTTCATCAACGACGGTGCTATGAAGCACTCCCACGGAGGAGCTGCACAATCGCAGCCCTTGCAGCAAAACAAATCCTTCTTCTTTCAGGATAGGGCACCCTCCCTCCTGGGCAAATGCCCTCAACTATCCTGTCCAGTGTCCAAGGCAGTGCACCAGTGTAGTTCACCCTAGTCTAATACAGGCACCTTAGGCACAGCACCTGCGCCCTAAGCTCAAGTCCTTCCCTAACTCC
Organism: Calotriton arnoldi; assembly: GCA_963921515.1. NCBI lineage: Eukaryota > Metazoa > Chordata > Amphibia > Caudata > Salamandridae > Calotriton > Calotriton arnoldi. The sequence goes on along the minus strand of CAWUFW010006848.1, from coordinate 867,210 downwards.
TAGACTGTTCGGCTGGTGCACCGTCCTTCTTTCGGGGCCTCAGATTATACTTTGTCACTCCAAGCACTGTTTCATCAACAAAAAGGGGCAGAAACTCAGGATCAGATGGGCATCGAGACTCAGATTCCGGTGGGTTAGAGACGGTGTTACCTGGGGCGGCCCTTATCTCTGGTGGGATCACCTCAGACAGAACTGCATCACTTTCTTCGTCCGTCTGAGCCCACCTCACCCGGGCGTCAGAGAAGGGAACGAAGCATGGCACCTTCTCACACTCCTGATCACCGATGCCTTCGTTGACCCAACGGTCGTACGGGAGCGGGAGAGGCACCCGTTTCACATGAGATGTATGGATCCAGTGCTTTCTGCCGTCTACCTTTACAGCCGTTCTGGTGGCGAGGAGAACAATGACAGGCCCCTTCCACCTCGGCTCCAGGCTGCTTTTTCGTTGGAAGTTCTTAATCATCACATAGTCGCCGGACTGTATGCAATACCCGGGCCCCTCTGGTACTGCCCGCAATGTGGCTTGTATCTGTTGATGAAGAGAACGAAAATCTTTAGCCAATTCATACAGATAGTCTACAAGCAGGTGGTACTCTATCTCGGAAAAGCGCTTGGGCCTGGGGATGCCCCAAACATTAGCAGGGTGTCCGAAGACCACCTCATACGGGGACAACCCTGTTCTAGAATGCGCTGTTGCTCTGGTAGATAATAAAGCCAAGGGTAATGCATCTGGCCATCGCAGTCCTGTGCTTTCTTGGATCTTTGCTAACTTCAGTTTGAGAGTACCATTGTACTTCTCAACCAGACCTGCTGACTGGGGATGATTCGCTGCATGAAACTTCTGCTTAATATGCAAACCTGTGCACACCAATTCAATGACTTTCTGCATTGAAGTGACTTCCGTTGTCACTCCAGATCATGCGTGGCAACCCATAGCGCGGGAAGTACTCTTTTAGAAGTGCCTTCGCCATAGCTATATTCTCTTTAGTGGGGTAGGCCTCAATCCATTTACTGAATGCGCAGATCACTACTAGCACATACTTTAGGTTATTAACTCGTTCCATTTCAATGAAATCCATCTGGAGAACCTCGAAAGGGAAGCAAGGCGGTGCAAAGTTCCAGTGGGTGAAGGGGTACCTTTCCCAGGGTTATGCTTCAGACAAATGATGCAATGCTTCACTAGGTGCGTGGCTGTCTTAGCGATATTATCATTCTGCCATACTGGGTCCAGCAACTTGCATATTCCTTTGGCACTAATGTGCGCCGGGCCATGGTAACAACAGGGAGCACATATGAATTAGGCAGCAACCATCGTTGCTTCCCTGACAAGTCAGTCCAGCACCCGTCCTCATCCAAGCGACCTGTTCTCTCCTCCCACATTGCTAATTCATCTAAAGTCGCCTCACCCTGGATTTCCCTGACATTCTCCAATGTGTCTTTGAACATTCCATTGTCTGGGACCCACCTAGCGGGACCTGCCACCAACATCTTTGTCATCTTTGATCGAGCTGTCTCCTTAGCTGTCTGGTCTGCGAAAGCTTTTCCCCTCCCCACATCATCTGTAATAGCCTTATGAGCGCTACATTTCACTATTGCTAACTTACTGGGAAGTGTCAATGCGGACAGCAATCTATGTATCAATGGCCCATTCTGAATCCGCGGTCCGCCCAGAGGCGTCCAAAATTATGGACCACCCCAAAGGCGTACTGGCTGTCGGTGTAGATATTAACAGCCAGTCCCTCACTCAACTCACAAGCCCTGAGGAGGGCAACCAACTCTGCAGCTTGGGCCGATTGGTGTGGGATACGGGATGTCTCAACTACAGTGTGTAACGTTGTGATTGCATAAGCTGCAGTGGTGGTGCCATCTGGTAATTTGAAACAAGAGCCATCGACATATAGTTCCCCTTGGGGGTCAGATAAGGGAACGTCAGTCAGGTCTACACGTCCCTTCGTTTCTTCCTCAGTCCAAAATAAACAATCATGGACATCATTGTCCTTTTCTTCCGAAGGGAGGGGTAGTAACGTGGCCGGGTTCAGAGTAGCACAACTTTTGATGGTAATGTGCGGAGCAAACAGAGTCAGTTCATAGCCAGTTAGACGAGCACTAGTAAGGTGCTGCGTCTTTATCTTATTCAATAGCGTATCCACAGCATGGGGTACCATTACTGTGAGAGCAGTATCAAGGACAAGCCCTGCCGATTGCCTGATAGAAACTGCCACCGCCGCGGCAGCTCTCAGACAGCTCGGGAGCGCTCTGGCGACATTATCAAGCATGGCAGAGAAGTAGGCGCAGGGTCTCTGCTTACCACCGAAACCCTGTGTTAGAACAGAAAGCGCGCAACCGTCCACCTCATGCACGTAGAGCACAAAAGGCTTCTGGTAATCAGGAGTACCAAGCACAGGAGCAGAGCAAATTGCAGTCGTTAATTGCTCAAAAGCTTGCTGGCATGCAGGTGTCCAAGGCAGGGGTTCATGCACATCTTTTGTGGTCAGTTAAAGAAGGGGTTTTGTTAGTAGGGAGTAGTTAGGGATCCAATGCCGACAATACGATGTTATCCCTATAAACGTGCGTACCTCGCGTTGGGTTTTAGGGACAGACATGTTAGTAATGGCAGCTATGTGCTCAGGTGTTAGTCTGCGACCCTCCTTCGACAGTAGGTGACCTAAATAGGTGACTTCCTGTCGACAATACTGAAATTTGGAAAGTGACACCTTGTGTCCATGATGCGCCAGATGCAACAATAATTTAACTGTGGCGTCTTTGCAACCATCCTCATAGTCCGAAGCAATAAGGAGGTCGTCAACATACTGCAACAGCACATTACCATGGGGAAGCTCCAAAGAATCCAATTGAGCTTTCAAGGCTTGGCTATAAATACTAGGGCTTTCAGTATAGCCTTGTGGAGCTTGACAGAATCTAAAGCTCCGACCGGCTATTGCGAATCCAAACAGATATCTGCTATCTGAATGGATCGGTATGCTGAAGAAAGCATTTTTAAGTCAATTACAGAGAAGAATTTGGCTGATGGGGGAATCATTGTTAAGATCACTGTAATGTCCGGAACCACAGGGTATTGGGGAACTACGATCTTATTAACCGATCACAAAACGGTAAACCTCTGGGTGGGCATCAGAAGATTCCAATGGTGCCTTTTTAAGAATAGGAAGAATAGGGCTATTACACACATTCGCCGCAGTCTCTTCAACCACAGCAGACTCAATCAAATCCTGTATTATTTGCAATAAGGCCTTTTCTCCTGCCTGGGATATCTTGTACTGGGGGATACGTGGCAATTTAGCATTGTCTCTGATCTGTATAGAAACTGGCAGGATCTGGAGCAACCCCACGTCCGTGTCTCCTGTAGCCCATAACGTACATGGCACATCCCTGAACTCAGCTGGAAGGGGGGCATTCTTTTGAAGCACTGTTTGGCACGGGCTACCTGCAGTCCAATAGTCATGTAAACACCATCCGGAAAGCAAAAGATTGTCGCATGCAGCCTTTTTAACAAGTCGAGTCCTAACAAATTCTTCCTGCAATTTGACGTCAGTAAAAATGGAGAATCGACCGTAAAGGGGCCAATAGTCAAAGCAAGGGGCTTGGAAATGGGGCTAATAACCGGCACGCCTGAGAAACCCACCAACACATTGTTTTGGCCAGACAGAGCTGCCCCCGGGACCAGTGAATGGGAAACTGAGCTATTCATAGCCCCTGTATCAACTAAAAACTTTTCAGTAGTACCCTGTAAATCAGCAGTGACATAAGGTCCGTGCTGATCTATAGGCACAGGAACTGGTCCCTTGCCCTGTCCTCGGCTGTCCTAGCTGTGAGACAACCCTGTCACTTCGTCCATGTCATAATCGTCATGATAGTACTGTCGTCCTCGGGGGTCGTCAAAATAATTCCCGCTTTGCTTATTGTGTGACGTGTCCTCTGACTGCATCCCCCCTCTACCTACTGTTCCTCGTCCGCGTCCTCAAAAACCTCGACCCCTCGGGGCCTCACCCTTCTGTAACAACTCCGGACACTCATTCCGCCAATGTCCCTCCTGCTTGCAGTACGCACATAGATTGAGCCCGAGGGGCGCATTTGAAGCACCACCCCTGCCTGACCGGGGCGGTTGTTGGGCCGATCCCGAACCTCTACCTCGTCCATTTCCCCTCACAACTTGCTGCATCAATACCCTCGTCTTCAGATCCTTTGACTTTTTCTCCACCCTATCCTTGTCCTCATTCTCTCTATGTTCGTAATATTGTGCCATACTCAATATCACTGACGGGGATGATGTCGTCCAAGTACTTTCCGAAGCCTGCAACCATGTTGCAATCTCGGGAAGCAAGTTAGTGACAAATCTGTTGACAAATAAACGAACACCACCCTCCTGTGACAGGTCCTGTCCACTAAAATCTAAGAACACCCCTTCAAATCTAGTAAAGAAATCCAACACACTTTCATCCTTCTTCTGGCGACACGCAGTCAACTTGTCCCAATCCACTCTCTTTGGCGGGATAAGTGAGTGCATGTATGTGATAATACGTCCTGGAAAAGCGAGGCGCTCTGCTTTCGGCTTGTCGCCTGGCTTACGCTCCTTATCCCAAGCCCTGATCTCATCCCATGTTCCCCCCAACTCCAGTGCATGATCCTGCGTATGGACCTGCCTCCATATATCCACCGGTACCAACAGGCCGAAAAACAACTCTATGTCAGCTAGCGTCATTACTGTGGAGGAAGCCGCCTCCGTCAATTCTTTGTAATATGCAGTAGGGTTTTTCCGGGGGTCCGGCAGCTGGCCCTTTAAGGATAGGACCTCAATCCTCTTCCAAGGAGTATAGATCCATTGCTCCTGAAACCGAGCATCGACCCGTTGTCTAATCACAGCATTGGTGGAATCGCGCAGTTCTGGAATTTCAGGATGGTAAATGGGATGAACTTCCCTCATGAGATGCTGTGTCCCCATTGTCGGAATCTTCTGGAGCAATCTACCTCGGTAACCCACTAGTGACGTTATATTGCTAAAAACCTCATTGGGAGCCATACCTGCAGCATATACCCTATCCCGTATGTCATATATTATTTGTGGTGCAACACCTTGAAAACACTGTTCCCACAACTCTATCAGCATCGCTGACATGTGTTTAAGGGCATGCTGCTGTATAAACAGCTTGTAATCTTTTATCACACTCCACACATCCTCCACGCTATAGATCGGTTGCCGAGCCCACTGAGCTGCTTGATTCGCCACCATTTTCTTTTCCTCATCACCCACTGCAGAACGCACCAACACTTTATCCATTCGATCTCGCGCTGCTGTCCAGTTCACATCATGCACTCCGCGTGCAGGAGTTTCGACATTCAACTGTGCCTGGAGTGTCACACTCACAGGGGAGGGAGCAGACGCAGAGACAGGTACCATCATGTAGGGAGACAGGGCGGTAGGGGTTAAAGGGGGAGTAGCAGTCAACACAGAACTGATAGACTGGGCAGGGGAGATAAGAGCACCCGCCCCAGTGACTGGTGTGAGTAGAAGAGAAGCAAGAGGGCCCGGGGCTGAAGCGGTAGCGCTAGAAACAGGAATGCTGGAAGGGGCGGCACTAGGGGCCAAGGACTGAGAGGTCGGGACTGCCGGGTATATCAATTCAGGAGCATAAGGAGGAGGAGGACGAGAATCCAGTAGCTCTTCGACAAAATCATCACCTTCCTCTCTAGTAACATAGCACTTATCTGTCTGTAACCGAAACTTTCTATCTGCACATTCTATACCCTTCTCTACCTTCCCTCTTTCATAGGCTACTGCTTTCTGTGTTATAGTTTGCGTCTGCCTCTTCCAGGCCTCTTTCTCTGCTCTCAATCGCTTCTGATTTTCTTCTTTCTGCCATACTCTCAGAGAATCAAACATCGACTGTCTGCTCCTCCTAGCAAACAACTTGTCCTGCAAGAAGTTCAATTTCTGTTCATCAAATGAGCCAGTAAGTGGCCACTGTAACTCAGCATTGTCCCTCGTATATTTATGCCACAATGTGCTAAACATAACAGGGCCAATACCATGTTTAACGTATATGTCAAAATTTGGAGAACCCTCCGGAGGTGCAGGCTGGCTCTCTTCCAATTGTGCATCAGTAGAACAACATCGACATCCAAAACACCCCAATTTGCTGAAACAAGGCATCTTAATATAAGACACATGCACTGTCCCTAAAGGACAAGTATAACACCAACAATCGACAAACAAAGACAAGATAAAGTAACCAATATTAGTCACGAACCAAACCGAAACGGTCCAGGGACCACTCCCTACAGTCCAGGGACTGTATCAAATTCAAGAAGACAGGCTCCAGCCCCAGACCTTTTCAAACATTAACCAAATTACCAGTTGGTCTGGCAGATTGTTTGCGGGCAGTCCCGGACCTTTTCAAGCGCGGGCCAAATTTCCAGACGGTCCGGTGAACTGCTGGCAAACACTCTGTGCCTTTTCAACGGTCCGCAAACCCACCAAGTTCAAGACAAGGCAGTCCGGAGACCGTACCAAGACACAGCCCATCGACTCGTGTCATTCAAGCAAGGCAGTTCAAAAACTGCAGACAAGACAGTCCGGAGACTGTATCAAGACGCAGCCCGCAGGCTTGTGCCGTCCAAGAATGGTGCCATTTTTCCAAGAATCAAAACACTCACCTGGTGCACACAGGTCGAGTCAAGTTATTCTCCACTGCCGACTCTTCGGACCAAACGGTTTCGCCTTCTCAGGGCCCCAGCTGGTGACCACTAGACAAGGGGGCACCCGATCAGCCGGGCGGGGCAGCTGCGAGAACCAAGCTCGGTCTTGTGTGGGGTACCCCGATCCGCCCAACCGACCAAACGCACCCCCGAGTCTACAACCCGATTACGGGTGAGTCGGATTACCTTGCGGGGTCCCTGTTCGGGCGCCAACTGAAGGAAGTGGCCCTCTAGGGCCACTCGGGTTTTCTCCCAGCCACCATCTATGCCTTCCCTAGAATGAAGAGTCGGTCAGACAGTAGAGAATACAAACTTACATGTTTATTAGAAATGCTCTGCAGAGGAGTCCATCATGACCTGCACCCTAAGATGTCTGCAGAGGGACTGACTCCCCAACAGTCTACAGTGAGTAATCATTCTTCCCCTGGAGCCTCCAACCCCGCCCACCATGGAAAACTACCGGCCTGGGCCGAACATGAACAAAGGAGGCACAGGGAGATGAGCTACCACCTGCCAGATGGGTACATGTTATCAGAGACCCAAGGCCACTGTGCTGGGTCTCAGCGTCTCCTAACGTGGGAGCAGAACTACACACTTAGATAGGTATGTGAGAGCAGAATGGTCTCCTCATTAGCAAGTCGGGAAACAGCCTTGGACAGAAAGAAAAAAATAATAACGAAATACAGTGTTCTGCTGAGGCAAGCATTACAAGCCATGAGGCCTAACTCAGGCACAGTCTAAGCAGCCTAATAAGGATTGCGAAAAACAAAATGGAGTCACACTCGCTAACTGAAGCCTGCACATTACGGGGATAACTCAGTGGGTTGCATAACCTGAATACAACTGGCATCTATTTAGCCACACATTGCTAACCTAATATAACGTGAAAGGAGTGCGTTGCAGGGATGGGAATTTGAAACCTAACAGTCTTACTGTCTTAATAAACATTATTTATGGAATATATTCCAATGTTTGTTAGTTGATGAGAATGGAGAGCTTACTCAAGGATTGGATTCCAACGTCTACCTCATTTGAACACACCATTAACTCTAGCCCATCGCTGTCAATTTCCAGGCTGCTAGACTTAGATGTTGTTGTCAGGCTCAGGAGAGCCCACCTGGCTAAGGACCCTTGAGTGCGATGAGAGAGGACTGCCCAGGTCTTCTCAGTCTTGGTCCGCCAGCGGTAGAAAATGCCTAAGCGGATAATGCATTCTAGAAAAATCCCCTGTTTGGAGGAAAAATCCAACTTAGCAAATAACCTCCAGAAGATGGTAAATCGCTGGAGAAAACAACTGAAATTCTGCTGGTAACAAAAACAGGAGCAGGATGGTAACTAGCAGAATAGCAGGATATGAACCAAGGCACAAAAAACAGTAGGGAGTGTAGAAACCCTCAACAGGACTTGCGAAGCATGGTGACACAAAGGCAAGGCAGTTCTTATCTCCTTATATATAGAAAATCCAAGGAAAAAGGAAACCATGATTGAGTGGGAAGAGATCATTGGAAGACTAAGGATGGCCCCATATTGGATAAGGGCAAATACACTCCCTTCCATAGGAATTCTGAGAGGAGGAAACCATGGGAACATGGAGGTACGCAAGGGTCCTCCCAAAAGTAAGCCCCCCAGAATCAGAGTCGAGGTGCCAAAGGCAACACCGGTGGGCCAGCCACTGTGAGGCAAGCAAACAAGACAAACGTGGTGGCCCACTGGAGCTCCTTGTATCATCACCATGGGAGAAGCGTCGACCCTGCCCTAGCCTGCATCTGGAGCCAGAGTTGGGCATGACCGTGGCTCCACAGAATCCCTCTCTCCCCTGAGTCCCCAGGCTTATCAGTAAAGAAGGAAAAACAAAAGCTGAAGTAGGAGTGGGCATGAACTGAGGATGCAAGATTTCTCACTCAGAGTATAGCCTTTCCAATGAATCAGGAACTGGAGTCAACTTCTAAAGAAACAAGAGCTCGACCCCAAACTCAGGAACATCATTAACCAACATTGGAGGGGGCTTGTAAAAAACATGGTAGGAGGGATTAACCTTAAATGGTTTAAATTGAGAATAAGGAAATACACTGTGGACTTTCCAATGCAGAGCAGGTGAATCTTAAAAGTCACTGGATTTATCACTTTGAGAATCTTAAAAGGGCCATAGAATCAAGGTTTGAACTTATCATGAGAGATGGGCTGCCAAAAATTTGGAAGATAGCCAAAATGTATTTCCCATCTGATAATCTGGTGCGGAATTGTGGTGTATGTCGGAAAAAGACTTCATCTTGGATTGAGTTTAATAAATATTCACTGAAATCCAATGTCTGATGGTCTGCAACCACCTAAGGAAGCTTCTAGCAACAGGGACTAGGACTGGGTCCTTCAAAGTAGAAGGAAAGACTCTAGGGTGCAAGTCATGTAGACATACAAATGGAGGAGTCTTAGTGGCACTATGGACCGAGTTGTTATAGGAGAATTCAGCCAGGGGTAAAAGGGATGACCTGCCACTCTCTGTGGAACTACAAAAACATCGGAGATACTGCTCAAACCTCTGATTGATACGTTCCATATGGCCATTGGTCTGGGGATAAAATTCAGAAGGCAAGGCAACTTCAATTTGAAGAGATTTACACAATGACTTCCAGAAATGGGAAATGAACTGTGGACCTTGATCGAAAATAATAACCAGGCCTGGGCATAGTTCATGGAGTTTCGCTACGCGGAACTCCGTGAAGTGACAAAAACACTCCACAAAGGTCCGCAAGTGGCGGAGTGCAGTGCGAACTGCCATTCGCACAGGTCTTCCTGCCGCTCGGGTAGAAATTCTACCCGAGTGGCAGCTCGTGCTTGCAAATTTACTGTTCGCAATCAGGGAAAAAACTCTGCTGCACAACTGGAAGCAGAGTTTTCTGTACTCCGCGAGCTCCGTGGAGCGCGGAGTGCAGAAAACTCTGCGAACTGAGTGGAGTGTACTGCCCAGGCCTAATAATAACCTGGAGAAGCCAATGTAACCGAAAATCGCTTGCAAGAATATGCGTCCTAAGTCGCTAGCACTGGGCAATTTCATTAAGGTGGTAAAATGTGCCATTTTAGAGTAGGAATCGACTGTCACCATAATGAATTGATTTCCGCCAGATGGGAGTCGAGCAACAATTAAGTCAGTAGAGATGGCCTGCCAGGGCCCTGGTGGATTTGGTAATGGATGAAGGAGACCAGATGGGTGAGAATGAGAAGATTTATGTTGAGCACAAGTGGGACAAGATTTGACATAAAGCTCACTGTCTTTCTGAATCAAGGGCCACCAAAATGAACATTGTATGAGTTCTAAAGTGGCCTTACCATCCCTATGTTCTGCCACTAGTGAATCATGATACATTTTGAAAAACCTCGACTCTCAAGGATTTGGTCAATAAAAACAAAGACTTCCCTTTGTATAGCATCTCCCCAGCCTTATGAACTAGACCTTGAAGCGCGTTCCATTCTGTCTTTTATAAGTCTGGAGTATTTATTTATTTAGTGTTTTATAGAGCGCGAACATGACCCGTTAGGGTACCAGAGTGCTTTACAGGGATAACAAGTTGTATACAAGTTTGAGATAGACAATTACATAGGTAGGGATAGATGGACGTGCATACACTTAGGGAATAACAGGACATTTACAATATTCAGAGCGTCGATCATGAGAGCACTTTGCAGAGATAACTAGCTTTTACACTTTGGGGAATAACAGGTCATTTAAAAACATTCAAGAAACGAGCAAAAAACATATCGCTAGGCTGCTGTGCAGTGTGTGCAATGAGTGAGATTTATGAGAGGAATTTGCCCATTAGGAAGGTTTTAGCTTCCTTTTTGAATATTGACAGAGAGGGTGTTATTCTGATGTTAGGCGGCAATGAATTCCACATTCTTGGTGGGGCCCCAGAGACGGCTCGATTGTATGTTTTTTCCTTTCGGAAGCAGGGTGGTTGGAGCACAAAGTCTCTGGCGGACCGGGAGTTTCTCGCTCCTCCAGATACCACGATTTTCAGGGCAGGATATGCAGGGGAATTCGAGTGTAGCGCTTTGTGCGTGATTCATGCCACTTTGAATTGGATTCTGGCTTCAAAAGGAAGCCAGTTCAGCACCTTCAGGTGCGGTGAGATGTGGTCGAATTTTTTGAGCCTGTTAAGAGTCTAGCGGCAGCGATGAGACAAGCTTTTAGGGGGCCCATAGAGATCTTGGGTAGGCCAGAAAGGGTTGAGCATCCGTATTCGATCCTAGAGATAACTAATGCCTGAACTGCCATTTTTAGGTCCGATGCATCAAGGAATGGTTTTAGTTTTCTCAAGTAGCTCAGGTGGAACCTGGCATTTTTGGCTATCGAGTTGATGTGGTCTCGTATATTCAGGTTGCTGTCCAGTGTGATTCCGAGAGATTTGGCTGAGTCCACTATGATCGGTGTGCAGTTCAGAGCTGTGATCGTCTTGATCCATTCCAGTATGTCAGTATGCTGCATGTACTTTCTGAAGGAAGGACTGGATAGTCCCAATTATTCATTTGAGGTCGAAATATGCTCTGCTCGACTAGAGTGACAAAGTTCATCTTTGATTTCCCCTCTGAGACCTCTACAAAAGAGGGTGACAAGAGTTTGTTCTACCCAATTGGTCTCGGCAGCTAATTGACAAAATCGGGTTATGTAGGTGAGAACATGTTGATTTTCTTGCTGAAATTCACAGAGATCTTCTTCCACAGGAAAATCAAAATCCGGTCTATCAAACATCCACCTAAATGAGGTTAGAAATGTTGCATTGTCTGTGAGGCAGGGTCTTCTGTGGCTACACCCATGCTAAAGCTACACCAGACAAGGCACTAATGAGGTGACCAATCTTTGCCCATCTTGAGCAAATTGCGCTGGGCAAAAGGTGAAAAATACCATCAGGGAGCCAAGAATTCCATTAGATTGTTAGGATCTCCAGAAAAACGAGGAATTTCTGGAGCAACCAATGATACATCAAAAGTCATAGTTACTATGTTTTGTGGTAAGGCTAGGTTTTTATCACACAATTGTTGCAATTCTTGTGCTTGTTGCTGAACAGTCTGCAACAAGGCTTGTGCCTGGCTCCTTGTACAATATCCTGGGCTTGATCCATTCCCTTTGGAACATGACAAATTTTGGGGCGTCTCAATCTGTCAGGCTCAGGAGAACCACACTTGGGTAAGGACCCCTGAGTATCTTGAGAGTGGACTGCCCAGGTCTTCATGGTCTTGGTCTGCCAGAGGTATGGGAGATCCCTTCTGGAAGCCACGATGCCACAGAGGCTAGAAAGTGCTTGAGTAGATAGTGCCTTCCAGAAAAAGCCACTCTTTGGAGGAAAAAGCCAACTTAGCAAAAAACCTCCAGAAGATGGCAATCGCTTTAGAAAGCAGCTGGAATACTGGTGGTAGCAGAAACAGGAGCAGGACGAAAGCTAGCAGAATAGCGGGAAAGGAACTGGGACACAGGAAAACAGTAGGGAGCATGGAAACCATCAACAGGACTGGCGCAGCGTTGTGAAAGGCAAGGCAGTTCTTATCTCCTTATATACAGAAAATCCCAGGAAATGATATCAGGAAAATTGAAACCATGATTGATTGGGAAGAGACCATTGGAAAATTAAGGATGGCCACCATATTGGACTGCATTATGAGAGAACACAAACAGATCTAGTCAAGGTGTCCTGAATTTGGCGAGAGATCTGAAACATCACCGAGGAAGGGAGATTGTAGCTCAGTCTGTCTGCCTGATAACTCATCTTCCCCTGAATATATACTGGTTTTAGTTATTTATGGTTCTGCTCTACCCAACTGCAAATCTCTCAAACTACCTCATTGAACTCTCTGCTCTTTGTACCCCATTGACGATTCAAATAACATCTTGTCAGTTACAAGCCTGTCCTGACTACCAAATTTACCCCTTTCAAGTGGAGATGGAATGCATTTGAGGATGGGCGACCGACTCTGTGAGTGCGGTCTAGCACTGTTACTTTGCTTTTGAGGTCCGGGGGGACATGTTGGAAGAGGGGGGTGACATATCCTTCTAAGTCCCCTGAGTATGCCAGAAAGGGGAAGCCAGTTATATGATGTAATCGAGATTAGAGGGTCAAGACTCTGTTGTGTGGCAGAAACACCTTTCTTTTATGTGTTTTTATCAGGGGGTCCTATGAAGGTGACTTCTTGACTCAGTGTTTATTTGGACATCTAGTGATTGATCAGGAATCCCAATTGCTGCAGCATTGAGCATGTCTCCACATTCTGAAGAGCTTTAGAAAGGGAGGAAGCACACAGAAACTAGTCGTCAAGATACAGAAATACAGAAATTCCCTTTAACTGCAATACTGCCTCTACTGGAGCTAGTACCTTTGTGAAGATTCTCAGTGATGTGCATAGTTCAAATAGTAGGGCTTGCAACTGATAATGTTGTCCTTGAATTGCAAACTTCAGGTACAGCTGGGTGTCAGGATGAATCGGAACATGAAAAGACGTGTCTTTTAGGTCCAATGTAGCTAAATAATTTTCTGTCAAAACCAGGGGAATTATCATTACTCCCCGAAGCATTGCTTCTCTCTTTAAAGTATCCAATAGTAATGGAGTCTTTATGAACCATTCTTTGGAGGTGGAAATTTGAACAGAACTATGTACCCATTCTTTTTAACTGAAGGGACCCACAAATCGTGAATCAAATTGTTTCACTGTGGAAAAAATACTTGAGTCTTCCTCCTACCTCCATACAGTTATGTGATTCCTTGTTCTTGGGGCTGTGAATGTTGAAGCCAGGATTTATTACCAAACGCAGCCCTCGGCCATGGGCCTGGCCACGGAAGGGACACTTGTCTTGCTGAGTTTGCATCTGTTTTTTATGGAAAATAACCTTTTACTTTGGAGCAACTTGAAAGTTCTTAAAATTTTCTTTTCTTCTGCAGATTTTTGCACCATTTTTTTTAATGTTCTTCACCAAACAACTTTGGGGTATATTCACAAGAACGTGTGATAACTACCGCAAGAGTAGCGTAACGCAACTTTCAATAACGCAGCCTATCACAGGAAAATAACCCCGTGTCAACGTGGAATTCACAACAAGGCGGTAGCATGCGATAGTCACCAGATAACGCGTCAAATGCCAGCGTGCAAATCAACACCACGCCCCAAAAATGCGAAACGCGAGAAATCATGCGATGAGGCCAATCGCGGTACAAAAAGCTGTGAAAAGCAGCCTCAGGCCTGCAACTCCCACGCGTCTGGTGGGCAATTGCACCATAAAAACCACAGGCACAACACACCAGAAACAAGCCAAAGCACGTAGCAACATCCATGCACCCTGACCCAGCGCAGAGGGCAACGCAAACACCACAACCCCCACAGACCACCAGCAAGGAACAACGGGGTCGGGGAAGGCCAATGAGAAAAGGGAGAGGAAGACGGGGTGCAGACCGCAGGAAAATAAGACCAAGGCCACGGAGGCGACAGAACACTACCAGCAAATGACCCACAAGCAGACCACCTGGAATGCAGTCGGAGTGCCCAGGGGGCCAATCCAGGAGGCCAAGAGGCGCCGGCAGGACCTGACAACCTAAACCAGGTACAAACCCGCTGCCAACAGGAAGGCAGCAACAGCGACAGGAGGTGGCAGTCCAGCACCACAGGAGGAGCAGGAGGAAACCCAGGCCAATCAGTAACGGACAATGGCTTGCGGTGCACTGAGTCACTGGCACCTGAAGTGCTGAGCAGGGTATCAGTCCGATGATGGCATCCACGACAGGTCTGAGCAACTCCTTAGGTCTGTCAGGACCACCGTTTCGACTCTGGTAGATGGCGGCTGAAGGTGGTCCTTGCGGTGGTGGCGTGTGCCTCCTGCGGTGATGCGACGTCCGGGCCGGTCAAGACTCGATGCCATGTGTGGGCCCTGGAGGTCCGCAGTTGGGCCGGAGGAGGCGGACAGCGCCACAGACACATGGCGTTGATGACCCCAAGACCATCGTTACAGAGGCCATTCAATGACTCAGAAGAAGGGGTCTCAGGCCTGAGCAGCACAGAGTTAGTGGCCCCGGATGCACTGCGGCCGGCACAGGCACTCAGCCACGGGACGGTGACTTGCGGTGCAGTCAGATGGGCCATGCGACCTGAGCGGGTCCCCATCAATGTCCGAGGTGTATGTTGCGGAGGGTTTCGGGGGACAGTGGAAGGTGTCCTCCAGGGCATGATGCGGAAGGTCTGATGTCATCTGGAAGCAGCAAATGGAGGAGTGGAAAGCGCAACCCTCGTCCTCACCAACAATTCGGGATCAGCTACATGAGGATGAGAACTAGCCCCTAGTCCATGGACTCAAACGCCACCAATGTCCGACCAGTGAGTGTCCATGAATGTCGGGGAACAAACTTAGTGGCACAGGTGCTGTCAGGGGATGCAGTCTGCGATGATGCCCGTACACAGATGTGAACTCCAAGAATGCCAAATCAAGGCTCTGTGACCTACTAGACCGCAGTGTAGGCCGGAGGCAGCGGTCAGCAGTGGCCCACAGCCACGGGTCGTTGGCTCGCGAGGCACAGAGTTGGTGACACAGTGGCAGTTGTTGGTAGTGTTCAATCACCTCCGTGGCGCTGATCCTGTTCCCTCCGGACTGCAACGTGTCATCCTCTTACACCCCTCAGTGCGTGCGAGGAAATGTATTCTGCCTTCTGAATTACCGATGTTCAGTTACAAATCAGTGATCCCACTCGTGCGCAGCGTAGGCCGAGGGCAGTGGTCCGCGTAGGCCCACAGACACGTGTGGTTGTGATGCCATGCACAGACTTGTTGCCACCACATCGGAGGGTCTAAAGTGTATTGTTCTCTGCCTTAACTGATGTTCACTGCCATAGTGTAATCAAGACTCAGTTCCAAATGTGTGACCTACCTGACCGTGGTGTAGGCCTGAGGCAGCGGTCAGCACGGCCCATTCACCGAGTGTCTCCGGCATAGGTTGGATGGCCCCACCGGCCTGCGTAGTTCACGTTCAGTGGCACCACGTGTAGCAGGCTGGCGTTGAACAGGGTTAGTGGCACCACGTGTAGCAGGCTGGTGTTGAACAGGGTTAGTGGCATCACGTGTCGCAAGATGCCCATATGGAACTATGCCTCACTGAACTGGGGGGGTCTGGTGCTGTGGCCGCTGGCCGGGATATGGGGTCACTGCCATTCATGACTCAAGACACAGTTCCACATGTGGGACCTAATGGTCCGAAGAGTAGTCCGGGGGCAGCCGTGGAGTACGTCAACAAAAAAGGAATGAAGCGGGCCGGTGTCGTGGCAGCTGTGATGGTCTGAGGTGGCTGCCAAGGTGTCGGGCCTCGGGCTTGTGGCTTGCGCCGGCACGTGGTGGGCCCTCCTTGACACACGCCAGTGTCGGAAGGTGATCAGTGTGGCCTGGCTGTGCAGGGGCTGGCCTGATGGGTTCGTGGAGCAGCGTGCCGGGGTCCGGCAGGCGCACGGCATCTCAGGCAACTCCGCTCACGAGGATGGCATCGGCCTCGTGGCGAGGTGGGAGGCGCCGCCCTGGCAGAGACATGGGTCTTTCCGGAAGTGGACCACGCCCAGGCCTATGTGGTTTTTATTCACACCCCTACGCTGGCGTGGCGTACGCCGGGCCATCCAAATCCGCTGACGCTTAGGGGGGCGTAACAAGCAACATTTCCGCGAGGTCCCCCACTGGCTGTGGTGACATGGTGGCGTCCACTGTCCACTACACTCCATACGCAAGCGGTGTATGTCGCCATGGATATGGGTGTGTTCTGCATACTGCGAGGTGTCCAGCACATCTCCGGCACTCTTGGCATTGTGTACTTTCCCAAACATGGTTCTACTGCATCCTTCACACATGCCTGGTTGCCACCTCTCCCCGCATTCGGCTAGTATGTGGCTGAGGTGCCATGCCGTTGCTGACTCATTTTCAGGGCTTGCCCATGTGGACATTGTAAGTTGTTCTGTCGTGTCTGGTGGGTGGGCATATTGTTGTGCCTGTTGTATGTGATTTTGTGACGTGTGCATTGCCAGAGTTGTGAGTTGCATGGTTGTGGTGTTGATGATGGACTGTCGGAGGATGAAGGTATCATGCACACTGGCTGTGTATTTGAAGGCGACATTGTTGGGTGTTCTGTTGTTGCCTGCACATTGGTGTGAGACGTGTGCTTCCTGTTGCGGTGATTGTGTGCTGTGTCACCAGGGGGCACAGGTAGTACATGTGTGCTGTGTGTTGCCCCCAACACGTGCGTGCATCCTGCTTGGGCGTATGGTCCTTGCTTGGTCTCCAGCGGATCCTGCGCATTGTGTTGTACGTATGGGGACTGGGGTACCAGGGTGATGGTGATGTCCAGGACAGGTGTGGGGGACTTGGATGTGGCTGGCTGTGGGACTCCTCCGACTCTGGCGGGTGTTGGATGGGGGTCTCAGGGGCCAACAGGTGCAGCCACGCCATCAGCTTTGTGTGGGGTGGGATGTTGGTTGTCCGCTGTGTTGTTGCCGTAAGGCCTGTTAGGCGATGATGGTCAGGACGCGTAGGTTGGTTGTCCCTTTCAGCCTGGAGTGGAAGGTGACATTGTCAGATGTTGGGTCTGTGCGGTTGGTACGTTTTCTGGGGTTCCGCTGTCTTTGTCTGCGCTGCGTCTGTGTTGGTCCTGGGGAGGGGTGTTCCGGGTGTGGGATGGGGTCCTGGGGTGGTGGGGGTGGGTGTTGTGGCCCTCTTGGGTGTCCGGGCTGCATGATGTGTGGCTCCATGGCATCTGTTGCCCCTCGGTTGTGGCCCTGGGCTGTGCTCCCTTTTGTGGTGCTGGCTGCCGTCCGACTTTACACCAGGTCAGAGCAGGTGTAGATTTCCTGGTGCTAACGCGCCTTATCGCCTGTTTTGTGTTTTTATCGCGGATGTGGCTGGTCGTTGTGAATGTTGAGGTGTGCTGTTGTCTCGGCTTTTGTCACGGGAACGCTGACTCTGCATCTCATTAGTGATATTTGCGAGGGTCCTCTGTGGCGATGTTTTTTGCGGCTGCTATCGCGGGTAAACTGGGGCTGTGGGCTGTTAACACCGGCTTGTGAATGGGGGGGTAAATTTATCACGACTTTGGCTGCGATAAAGTGCCGTTAATTCGGCGATAGCTCCTTGTGAATATGCCCCCCAGTGCCGAAAAAGGGTAGTTTTTTACTTAGAGACCTTTGCCCAGCATCCAATTTCTATGGCTTCATCCAAACCTGCCCTCCAGTAGCCATGGCTTCTCCAGCCAAGGAAGCTGCTGACCAAAGAGTGCCAAACGTCATGTCCGATAAAAACTGTTCAACTAGTTGTATGTTTGCTAAGATAGGAACATGATCCCGACCCTCCTGCAGACAGTCATTTGAGGTTTGGAAGTCTTTAAGTATGACTTGGGTCACATATGCTGCATACATACTTGCTCTTAATGAGAATTTTGAGGATTCATAGGCTCTCTTTAAGGTGTTTTTGACTTTGCTATCCACTACTTCTGAAAGTGTAGGATCCTTGGAAGCCAACTATAATGACAATTTCATGGATGATAGGATAGTACTTCACGTAGATACTTGCCGGGATTGTTCTTCAAAATTTTCCTGTGAGTATAGGAAGCCAAGAAGTGCTCAGGAAGGGAGGAATATTTGCCTTGTCAATATCACTCCACTCTTTGAGAATTAAATTCTTAATCACATTAGGCAAAGGGAGGTCATCCACAACAGTATTACTACATTAGGAATACAATTCATCTTCTTGTTAATGCTTCTTGACAAACTCCAGCACCTCTCTAATGTGCATAGGCATTTTCTGCTTGTTAGTGCCCTGCACATACTTTCCTCTGGGACTTGTGACTTGGTCTTCATCAGGGTCCATTTGTTGCCTTTTGCTTTGAGGTTGTTTCATAGAAGAGTCCACTGCCTGGCTTATCATTGACTCAAGGACAGACCTGGACACATGTAGGACCTCCTCATCACTCTCCAGAGGTTCAATAATGTGAATCTTAGTTAGAGCCTTTCTTCCCTCTACTGCTGCAGCGACTAAGTACTGTGCTATAGCGATGGTTTCCTGATTTTATACTGTTGCGTATAGGCCAGATCTCTTCTCGCACAAGATTTAGCCTCTAGAACACGTGCTGCTTTCCTCGGGATAGTGCACGACCGGTACTCCGCAGGGTCGGAGAGCACTGGGAATGAGGCCTCCAATGACCTGACTGCAGCGCAATCCTTCCTCTCTGCTCCAGCCCTGCACATAATTGGGGAGCACACCACGGAAGGTGCACAGCTCCACCCACCCGCCCAGCATTGTGGGAACAATAAATATACTGTAACTAATAATAGAAAACAAATAAACTAAACTCCTACCTATCAGGAGACAGGAAACTTACAGAAGGATGGAGGAGAGGAGGAAGGTTCATATCCAGTGTCATGAACATAGAAAGAAGACCTACAAAAGGTTTTCTGTGTTACTAAACCTTTCTGGGAGACAGGACTTCTCACATTGACCATCACTGGCACTGGGAGAACGGATGATGGGTAATGCAAATTTCATGGTCACACAGCAAGTGGATCCAGCTGGTGAGTAGTGGGATGGCAGTCAATCGTGCATATGGGGCCCATCATTGGACAGGAGGCAGTCTCTGTGTAAGGCGATGGGGACTGCAGTGGAAAGAGTTTCATTCAGCTCTCTCTGTCCCAAGTAGATCGCCAGGGGCCCCCGGGTGACTTTCAGACGGGGCTGAATAGGCATGAGCTCCCAGTAGTTGGAGAGCTGGTCCTGGCAGCATGCAGCATCATGCAACCAATCCACTTCTTTAGACGCGGGCTGTCTGCCTGGATGGCCATCCATCTTGGCCAGTAGCATAGCAGTGAGGCGTCGAACTTTGGGGGGGGGTACATCGTTGACGCACCCAGGAGGCCCACTAATGGGGTCTGCAGCAGCGAGTGACCAGTAATCTGGGTCAGGTCTCCATAAACATCAATCCAGGAGCTAGCTAAATGAGGGCAGTCCCATGCAAGGTGGAGGAACGTGGCTTGGGCAGAGCACCTCAGGCAGCGCACCTCCTCAATTAGGCCCATGCGGTGCAGTTGCACGAGTATACGGTATAGGCGATGTAGAAACTTAAAGTGGATAAGCTGGAGTCTGTAATTTGGCGACAGGGCAGCTGCTGGAGAGATACAAGTGCACTCTCACAGGTCTGAATCATCATAAAATATTTCATAAGCCGCTGCAGAGCAAAGTGTAAGGTCTCAGATTTGATGTTTATATAAGATAACTCAGTTGATGGATTTCAATGTTGCAGATATACTTGTATGACCTGCAGGGTGCAAATTATATTCATGGTAAAATATCTCAGCTAGTTACGCACCTCTACAGTTCCATGTGACCTGTAAGTCATATGCTTGAAACCCTCAAACTTTCACTATTCCAAGGCTGATAAAATGCAGCTTGTAGGGCAGTAATAAGAGACGAAAATGTAGATCACATTATGTGCTAATTAAATTATTATTATTAAGGTACTTAGATAGAAAGGTGTTTCAGCGGTGCATGCATTGATCTGCACATCGTACATAAATGAATCCAGAGAAAGCAAAACACTTGAAAACATCCATTTATCTCTTATCAACACGTGAAGTTACTCTGCGGGCGATTCTTTGCCTTTCTTGATGAGATACTGTGTTTTGACCAGGTTTGATGTTCTTGTTGTGCCTGTGCAGTATTTGACGCCAGTCGCCAGCTCTTGCAAGCCCAGACGCCACTAGGACAAAAGGATTTAGACAGTTTAAGTGAGAGATAGCCAGCAATTTGCACTTTAAAAGAGCCCTTTGATGCTCCTCACGGCAAAGCACGCTGTGTGAAGTGCAGACAACTTTGCATGAGTCATCGTGTTACCACCTTGCACTGGCCACAGCAGGGCGATTTTTGCTGAGACCAGCCCGGAACCCGGCCCAGGCTCAAAAATGGCTGCCAGAACCAGAGTTTAACTGGTTTCAAACTATGTCAGCTGGGTGAATGTATGACATTGTTCTGCATTCTGTCCATCAACTGTTGTTTTTGCATTTGTCACCCCGAGTGGGACGGGTATGCCCAGACGTGGGTCCCGTGCTCTCCATGCCACTGGAATCAAGCTATCCTGGCTGAAGAGGGGTGAAACCCCGAAACCGGTCCTAGGATGCTTGTTTCCAGTCCAGGGAGGACCTGGCTTGGCAGTTCGGGCTGGACTGTTCCCATGAGGCACAGGGTCAAGACTGATTTGCATATGGCTGGGTTCAAACTGGAATGGCATGGTGAGCAAAAAAACGATGGATTTAGGCCCAGATCTCTGTACTGGGGTGAATGTATGACATTGTTCTGCATTCTGTCCATCAACTGTTGTTTTTGCATTTGTCACCCCGAGTGGGACGGGTATGCCCAGACGTGGGTCCCGTGCTCTCCATTCCACTGGAATCAAGCTATCCTGGCTGAAGAGGGGTGAAACCCCGAAACCGGTCCTAGGATGCTTGTTTCCAGTCCAGGGAGGACCTGGCTTGGCAGTTCGGGCTGGACTGTTCCCATGAGGCACAGGGTCAAGACTGATTTGCATATGGCTGGGTTCAAACTGGAACGGCATGGTGAGCAAAAAAACGATGGATTTAGGCCCAGATCTCTGTACTGGGGTGAATGTATGACATTGTTCTGCATTCTGTCCATCAACTGTTGTTTTTGCATTTGTCACCCCGAGTGGGACGGGTATGCCCAGACGTGGGTCCTGTGCTCTCCATGCCACTGGAATCAAGCTATCCTGGCTGAAGAGGGGTTAAACCCGAAACCGGTCCTAGGATGCTTGTTTCCAGTCCAGGGAGGACCTGGCTTGGCAGTTCGGGCTGGACTGTTCCCATGAGGCACAGGGTCAAGACTGATTTGCATATGGCTGGGTTCAAACTGGAATGGCATGGTGAGCAAAAAAACGATGGATTTAGGCCCAGATCTCTGTACTGGGGTGAATGTATGACATTGTTCTGCATTCTGTCCATCAACTGTTGTTTTTGCATTTGGAAGAAAGGCCTCAACTCACCGAATTTCATATCCTTGCAAATAAAAGTCCAAGACTACAAACACAATGCCCCAAGAACACGAGGCAAGGTGAAGCAAAATATGACTGTAGCAATTCAACGTGATTCGGATTTCATGCTCTTGAAAGCCTATTTGTTACTGGCACTGAACATGTAATCCTTTTATCCAGCTTTAGCGGCTGCAGGGAAAGCATAAGGCATTGCTACCCAAGCACCATGACTGCTGTGCGAAGGGCAAAGACGCCTCTACGCCATTCTAGTCCAGACTGCACTCAATGGTGATTTTTTTTTGTGTGTGAAAAATGCGGTCCATCGGAAAATTGAGAAACTATTTCTAGCCTTTGGGTAGGCATGAGCGAACCAGTTCAAGCAAAATCAGAACATTCTGACCTCGGGCAGGTTCATGGCCACCAAGAGTCATCCTTTCATACCTGGCTGCTGCTGGTTCATGCAGGCCAGGCCTTGAAAGCACGAAGGCACAGACAATATTTTGAGGGTGAGGAAGCGACAGTCTAGTTGTACAGTATTCCTGTTGCTAATTATATGGTTAGCACCCAAAGCTACCATAATTATTTTCTTCAAACATATGTTTCTTGGCATTTCGCAAAACATACATCGTTAGGTTCACAACAACTGGAATATCAGTGTCATAGAGTACAATACACACTGTCATGAGAAAAGCAAGGCTGAGGGCACTGGTGTGAACATTGCTGTGCCTATCCGCTGAAGAAAGGGGAGTCTATAGTGAGCCGTACAGTTTCAGAAAGTTCATAGGCACAGTATGTCATGTTCCCCCAAATAGGTGCTCGTAGTCCATCGTGTCGTGACCGGCTTACATTCCAACCGGGAAGGCACTCCTAGGAAAGGATCATAATCCAAACGATTAAACGAAAAGAACCCCGAATTCCCTATCCCTCCCCCCTCCCCCCAATAACTAGGTGGGTGGTGGCAACATTGCGCAAGGAAGTTGGGTGGTCGGCTGGTCAAAGGTGTAGTATGTTAGAATTGGAATAGATGCATGTCTCTGATTGACGGGGGGCACACCGCCAATGGCAGGCCCTTCGTAAGAAAGGCGACTAGAGGACCCCATTTATATTCAAAACTTTTATAATCGTCGCGGAATATATCCGCTATTCTTTCCAGACAGAGAAGTTTCCATAGTCGTGAGTGCCATACAGAGAGGGAAGGAGCCGCCTTCCTCTTCCAGGCTGCCGCGATTGTTACCTTCGCCGCGCCTATACAAGTCCACATGACGGTTTTATCGGCCCTGGTCTGGTGTTCTAGGGAGGGATCACGAAGACCTAGAAGGATCCCCTCCATAGTGGTTGGTATGGGGTACCCCAATATGGTTTTGATTTGTGCTAGAATTTCTTCCCAAAATGGACATATGGTGGGGCAGTCCCACCAAACATGTTGGAAGTCCCCCAGTAATCCACAGCCCCTCCAGCATCTGTCAGTCGTGTTCGCAAAGATTTGCTTGAGTTTGGAGGGAACTAGGTACCAGTCCATTAGGGTTTTTAAATGTGCTTCCCTAAGTTCTAGGGAGTGATTACATTTTGATATATCGGACCAAAGTGCCGTCCATTCTCTATCCTGAATATCACGTTGTAATATCCCCTCCCACATAGACATGTAACGTGGTTGGGCTGAATGTGTGTTGGAAAGCAAATAGTTATAAAGGAAAGAGATCACTCCCTTCATGGAGCCCACTGTTCTAACATACTTCTCGAATCCCGTTTTCTCCCTTGTGGCTTTGTCATGTATGTGAGGGGTAAGTGCCCAGTGTCTAAGTTGAAGGTAATGAAAATGTTCCTGTGGTGGTAATTGGAAATCCCTTTTGCAACTATCAAAGGTGAGGATGTCGTGGTTGTGGAACAGGTGATCAAGCATGAGGCAGCCACCCTCTCTCCAGGCGTCGAATGGACCTTCGTGTAAGGCATGAGGAAAGGTTGGATTAAAGTGGATTGGGGTGTATGGGGAGGGGAACGTGGTTCATCCCTCGCCCCCTGACACAGAGTCCCAGACTTTCAGTACGGTGCGTGTGGGGGTGCTAATGTACGCATTTGCGGGGCGGTCTTTCTTGGTTTTCCAAATTAGATCCCAAATTGTTCTCCCCGCCACTCCCCTATCCATATGGAGCCAATGCTTCCCTGACTCTCTTTTAAACCATTCTGTCACAATCCGCAATTGGGCAGCTTTGTAATATAGCCCAACGTCTGGTAACCCCACTCCCCCTTTTGCTCTAGGCCGCCGCAGTATGGAAAAGGATAAGCGGGCCCACCCCCTCTGCCAAATGAACTGTGTAAGCAGCGATTTGATTTTAGGGAGGAAGGTAGCATCTAGATCAATAGGTAGGGCTTGAAACAGATATAATAATTTGGGCAACAGTGTCATCTTAATAGCGTGAATGCGGCCAAGCCAAGAAATAAATAGGGGCTTCCATCGTTTCAGATCATTTTCAAGTTCACGGAGGGCCGCCGGAAAGTTGGCTTTATAAAGCCCCTCCACCCGTGGGGTTAACTGGATTCCCAAGTATTGGAGGGAGCGGTTGGTCCACTGCAAGGCGGATTGAGACTGGAGGGCCTGTGCCTCAGTGTTTGGCAGGGTGAGATTAAGGACATAGGATTTGTCAAGATTAGCCTTAAAGCCGGCTACCACTTCGAATCTGGCTAGTTCTATTTCCAATGCTGGAAGTGACCGAGACGGGTCCGCGACTGTCAGGAGTACATCATCCGCAAAAAGCAATATTTTGTGGTCATCTCCCCCAAAGGGAATCCCCTGAATCGCCATATTGTTTCTAATAGACATTGCGAATGGCTCAATGCTTAACGCAAAGAGCAGGGGTGACAAAGGGCACCCTCGCCGTGTGCCTCTCGTAGGAGAGAAGGGAGCCGATAGCACTCCATTGACCTGAACCCGAGAGCGGGGCTGTGTGTAGTTAGCCTGGATCATGCAAATTAATTTGTCTGCAAAGTCAAAGGATTTGAGGACGCGAAAGAGAAATGCCCAATCCACCCGATCAAAGGCCTTCTCTGCATCAAGTCCCAGCATGACCGCTGGTATCTCCCGTTTGGTGGCTTTTTCAATTAGATTAATTGTACGCCTGATGTTGTCGTGTGTTTGCCGCCCTTGTATAAAGCCAGATTGATCGGGATGGATTGTCAGGCATTAAATCCTGTATCCGATTCGCAAGGATAGTAGAGTAGAGCTTCGCGTCTAGGTTTAGGAGCGCTATGGGGCGGTAAGAGGCACAAAGTTGTGCATTCTTCCCAGGCTTAGGGATAACCGTGATTACCGCGTCAGCCATCGAGGGGGTCACCTCTCCAGTCTCCGCCATCTGGTTGAATAGGCGTGTGAGGTGGGGAATAAGGTCGGGGGCAAAGGTTTTATAGAAGTGGGCTGTGAGGCCGACTGGTCCCTGCGCTTTGTGTAGTTTAAGGGCTGCAATAGTCTCGCCTACCTCCTCCGTGGTTATAGGGGCCGTAAGTTGACCATTCGTGGCTTGTGAGATACGGGGGAACCGCAAAGCCCGGAGGTAGTTATCTTGCAATGTCGAGTCTTTTGATTCCGCGGTATAGAGTGTCTCATAGAAGGAGCGAAAAAGGTCAGCTTTGTCTCTATCCATGTGGATCACCCCGTTATTCCCATCTCGTAAGCCTCCAATGTATTCTCTCTCGCGTTTCTCCTGTAATTGACGCGCTAAGTGCCTGCCTATTTTGTTCCCCTGCTTGAAAAAGGTATGGCCTAGTTTTAAAAGGGTATATTCTGCCCTGTTATTGTAGATTGCTTTCAGCTTGCCACGCAGAGCCGTAAGGGGGCGCAAGGTAACCTTAGAGGATTTGTTTTTATGTTCTAGTTCCGCCTGTTCTAGCTCCTTTTCGAGGTCCTCCCGCGCCCGTTGTTTATTTAGGGTGAAGTTAAGCTTGATACATTTCCCCCGTAAGACCGCCTTAAAGGCATCCCAATTGTTGCTCGGGGAAGTGTCTTCAGGCCTGTTGGTTTAAAAAAACTCTGTGATCGCTTCCCGTAGTTCAGTACGGAGTACCCTATCTCGTGTGAGAGAAACTGGGAAGTACCATTTAGGGGTCGTAGTGGGGGCCGAGCCCCACTGTAGGCAAATCGCTAACGGGCAATGGTCCGAGATGGAGAGGGGAAAGATCTTAGCCGCCTGAAGCGTGCCAAGTAGTCTTTGATTAATAAAAATATAGTCCAATCGGGAATACGTGTGGTGAACGTGAGAGTAAAATGTGTAGTCTCTAGTCTGTGGGTACTGGGTCCGCCAAGCATCTCTAGGACCTAAGTCGAGAAATCTCTGCCTTAACTCTGCAGTGAAGGAGCCAGTGTCAGATCTGTGTGGGTGAGTGCTATCTAAGTCCGGTTGCCATGTGAGATTGAAGTCCCCCATCAGAATCGTAGGCCCTTCCGCAAAGTGGTCTATTTTGTCTAGCAGAATATTGAGAAAGCTCGTTTGGCCCGGGTTAGGTGCATACGTAGCAATAAAGGTGCACAGGGTGCCCCGCAGGGTCCCCTTAACCAAGACCATCCTACCCTCCTTGTCAGATTGGATGTCCAGAGGTTGAAATTTCATCGAGGAGTGAAATAGGAGTGCCACCCCCCGGTGTTTGGAAAGCGCTGATGACCTATAAATAAGGGGATATTGTTTGTGCTTAAGCCTCAATTCGTCGGTTCTCTGGAAGTGAGTCTCTTGGAGCGCCACTATGTCGAAGTGGTGATCCGTGAGGTATTTCCACACTTTTTGCCTTTTCTGCAGGGAGTTTAAGGCCCCTGACGTTCCACGAGGCTATCGTGATTACCATCTTATCAATTGGGACTCACCCCTCCCCTCTCCAGACCTGCCACCCCGCGCCTCCTCCGTAGGAATTTGAAGAACAAGATCACCCTGTAAAATCCATAGTAGACATGCAACTGCCCTAGTCTCCTTGCGTTCAGTAGGTATGTAGTGCCACCACCAATTCCCCATCCCCCTCCTCCCATCAAAGTAAAAGAAAAAGGAAAAATAACCAATCCCCAACAATACCAACTGGAACTCATGTTGAATGGAAGATGGTACCCCAACCGTAGGTGAGATCACCCACATGGTCGGGTTGGCGGATGGTGTGACCAGTAATCCCATCCGCGCCCATCTCATGGGCGCTGTCCTGTAGCTCAGGTTGTTGATAGCATCAATCTTAGCCCTTGGGTGGAGGCCGAGTGCCTCCATTATGGAGTCCTCCAGAAATCACAGGCCGGAGAAGTCCCCATATTGCAACAATGGATTTCTCCAGGCGGGTGTCTAAAGTATGCAGTCTTTATAGATGCTTGAGGGCGAGATATCCAATACTGTCCTCACTTGTGATTCCCTCTTGAGGTTGTGGCCCATCCCCCAGAGGAGGAGACTCCACGGCCGGATCCCCGTGTAGTGTCAGCTGTGGATTCCGGATCAGTGGCAGGAAGACCCAACAGGTCCAGGCCCTCCTTCAGATCGGTGATGTGACGCTGCTTGTTGTGAAATTCGAAGCTCAGGCCAAAGGGATAGGTCCAACGGTATCTAATTTTGTCGTCGCGG
Organism: Calotriton arnoldi; assembly: GCA_963921515.1. Lineage (NCBI taxonomy): Eukaryota > Metazoa > Chordata > Amphibia > Caudata > Salamandridae > Calotriton > Calotriton arnoldi. The sequence goes on along the minus strand of CAWUFW010006848.1, from coordinate 839,892 downwards.
AGCTTGGATGTGATGGGCCGGAACTGTTGTCGCCTCATTAACGTTGTGGGTGCCACGTCTTGATAGATGCTACATTCGTGCCCCTGGAAGGAGATTGTGTGCTTTTGTCTGCCGGCTGCAAAGATGGCCTCCTTCACTTTGTAGGAGTGGAATTTTGCGAGAATATCTCTCTTTCGCTTTGGTCTCCAGTTGCTGTGCCTCTGACCCTATGCACCCGTTTCAGCTTGATTTTTAGGAACTGTGGGCTAACGATTTCTACAAAGAGGCCTACCAGGAAAGCTTCTAAGTTGGGTCCTTCCGCCCCCTCCTCCAGGTTGCGGATCCGTAGGTTGTCTCTGCGTGCCCTGTTTTCAAGGTCCTCTGCTTTCAGTTGGGTGTGGTGCAACTGGTCCTGGAGGGCACAAATCGTATCCTGCATTTTGGAGGTGCGCGTGTCAACTTCCTTGGTCTGTTCCTCTAGCTCTACTACTCTTACCCCCACAGAGTCCACATCTCACTGGAGGGAGGCCATTCGATCATTCAGGTCGCTTTTCAACTGGTCGATAGAGCCCTTAATGTCTTGGCTCAGTTCCTTTTGAAGCTCCATCTTGAAGTCACGCAGCGAGGCCATGAGGTCTTCTTTGGTAAAGGCCATGTTGTCGGCATTGTCTTCGCGTTCTATGGAAGGAGGCTTATCTGTTGGAGCGAAGAAACAGGTGACCCCAGGCATTACTTTGGTGCCAGTTTTCTTAGGCGGCATAGAGGCGAGCCCACCGGTCTCCACATCGCCGCCGCCCCAGTCCTCCGCTGCTACCACGCTGCGGACCTTCGCAGGCTACCTCAGAGTGATATCAGCAACTCACAGCGCGTAGGCTCCCTCCGCCACTCCGTTGCGCATCCAGTATCTCAGTCCTTTGTCTCACTGTTCATGTGGGGTCCGGGGTGGGCCCAGTTCTTCCATTCACAGCTCTGAACGCCTCACTTGCGGGTCGTGGATCACCTCCCCGAATAACACCCTCCTCCGCCACCGCAGGATGTAGCCATCCAGAGCATCTCCTCACCCAGGCTTCTTCACACTGCTATCAGTCCCCTTTCCGCTGAGACCCTCGTCTGGGGTGCAGTCATCCAAGAGGGTCCCCTCGGGGGAGTAGCCCGGCCCCTGTGAGAGCGGACGGCGGCCACACGCCCCAGCAATAGCGGGCTCTGCGGTCTCCAGTGGGGAGCGGAGGGTTCTCACCAAGGCACCGGTGCAGCGATTGAATCCGGGGAAGAAACCATGCGGCACTCAGTGCACATCGTGAGAGGGGCCCGACATGTTACTAGTCCACCATCTTAAAGTCAGGCACCGGTTTCCCTGCTCCCTCAGGCCCACTCGGTATACGCTGTTCCCTGGGTCCTGCCCAAGCACTCCTGTCTCTCTCCGCCTGTGTAGGAGGTTCGATGGTACTGGCCAAAACTATTCAGGCACCGAATTCACACTCGCACATCTCATACCTCTGGCGAGTGACCATAGCGAGTATTCTTCCTGTGAGCCGTGGGTGAGAGGCGACTGCTCCTCCGAATTTGCTCCCTATGCGGTGGTGTCTGGAAGCGGCACTCGATCTCAGCACTATCCGCCGTGCCGGTATAGCCCTGTGAATGGGCGCCGATCTCGCTGGATGCCTCACGAGTTCGCAAGATGGCGGCCGCCGGCACGGGGAACCCAAGGGCGCTCAGGCGCCACCTCAAAACAGTCGTTACGCTAGAGCCGGATCGTCCTGCTGGGGCTCCTCGGATGCTCAAGGTGTTGCAGTTTCACTCGGCATTCACGGCATGGACTCCGGTGGCGTGAGGCGGCCAATAGCGCCCCGAGACACTGGCGCGAACCGGGAGCCGAGACGGATCACGTCCGTTCGGCCATCTTGTCCCGAAAGGGACCCGCCATAATTATTTTACGCCTTAGCTCCAACCTTGTGCACTGAATTATATTGTTCTAGAAAGAGGTGTGGTAACCGTACTGCCCCTTAACCCTGTTAGCATGGGTTACCCAGTGACTGTGTCACCAACACACCTTGGCTCCAGTGCTAACCTTGAGTTTACCACTTTGGTGGATCAAGGGTCCTGTAGTTTCAGTTTGGTTCAATTTAACACATTTACTTGTCACGCCTGAAAAAATTATTATTAGAAGGGAAGTCAAGGAGTGTAAACGTTGTGCTGTCTCGACGGTGAGGTCACTGTTGTGCTTTAATTGTCATTTCATCTCATTGATTCATTCATATTGTGTATCTAAGCAAGAGGTTTCTCTGAGGCGCAGCAAATACAATGGCACCCCTCTGGAAGAATACCCGACTCTCTTCCTCGTATAATCCAAAAATCGTGTTTTACAAGACCAAACCCAATTCCTGAATCCCAAACATTTTTTTCTATTGTAAATAACATGGCTCTAAACTTGAGTTATGCTTCTTGTAGTGATGAGAAAGAAGTTCACCCATCACTAACTCTCTTGCTGAAAGTAAGGTCACTAGAGAACTATGTCACCAAGGATGAGGTGTTGGGCTATGTTTTCCTTTAAAAAACCACAGAAAAGGCCTACCTGTTTAGTCCAATTTGTGCATTAGAGGGGAAAGCAGCCTCAAAGTACCATAATATGCAACAATTTGTTAAATCCAAGTACTGGAATGGAGCTATGTGCCCTTAGGGCGCTGGGGTCATTTGGTGGCATTGTCTGAAAAAAACCCTCACACTCCTTCAGTATTTAATGATTCAGCAGCAAATCCAATATATGCAGTATTGGTGATAACTTGGCAGTGCGTAATTTAAAGAGCTTATCCTACCTTGCTACCTCCCCCACTCCTGTGCATTCCAGGCTGATCAATTCAACTTTAAAGAGCAGAGAGAGCAGAAGGCTTTCTGAGAGACACTTATTAGCCATTATTTGGGGCGCTAACACTATCCGTGTCACCACCGTGTCACCAACTCAGCGCTGACTTTGTGTCTTTCTTTTTTAAAAAGCTTGCACAGCTTTGCTTTCTCTTCCCCTTCGTATGCTCAATCGGTGGCCTGTGATGCACATCAATGGTACTTTCAATTGGGAGGAGCTGAGAGGGGCGGAGCCTGCCTGATCCGCACTCATTGATCATAGCACTGGACCTCTAAGGCTCAAGAGCGCAGCAGCTTTGTGGATCAGTCCGCTTACGTCTTTTTTTTCTCCATCTAATTTTGTCATGGCCTACACCTAAGCTGGAATCTTCATATACCCAGAATGACAGATCAGTAAAACTGATGTCCAAAAAGGGATTTTACCGGAGATTGCACAACTGACGAGTGCTACCAGCGGTTTCATGGCTAAAGTATGAGATAAGCAAATCATTCCTCATTCTTTATATTTTAATATTCGTATTTTGAACAGTTGGAGGATGTTTTGCAAGTGATTAACTAGTTGACAAGAATATTAGGGAAAGGACACATGAATTTGAAGGGCCTATAGAAGTGGGATTTGTACCTTCTGGTAAATCGACAGATTCTGTGATTGAGATTCAGTATTTCATGTAGTGATGTGATAGTGAAGTGGTTTAAGCAATAGGCTGAATGTCATGCGGGCTGTTCTTCCTAGCATTTCGTATATGATTTTAGGAGGTACAGCTGGGGGTGTCTTTTCATAATTCAGAGGTAAGGACATTTTTTCTTACACTTGGAAAGGTTCCCGTGTGTAATGTTAAAACCAAGTAATATACGGTAGCAAGAATAAAAGAAAAGCACAAAAAGTTTTAAAAAAAACTACACTAGAGAGGGAAAGAGAGGTCTCTAATGCAACAGATGGGAGGCGTAAGTAAGTAAATATAAAATGTTTAAGATCAAATATCCAAAAATCCCAGAAACAGATTGTGCCAACCTGAAACTTCCCTTCTTTTAACTACCTTGCTGGTCAAATCTAAGGTGTCATCTAATGTAACTTTATACGGCAACCTAAAAGTGGGTTCATTGTTTGGACCAGCCTTGTTGGTGAACTGACAGTCAGTTTTGGACAGTAGGTTTTGAAACATAGAGATGGCGCACCATAAAGGACACATTCAGCAAGACTGCCTTCAAGACAGCCCTCGACCTCTACCACAGACAGTTGAGAGAATCGAAGAAAAAGGCCTTACCCTCACGCATCGACTCAAGCTCCTGTAACAGCAAAAAAACTCTTCAACATCGTCAAAGAATTCTCCAACCCCTCAGCTGCATTAAACAACATTACCCCCTCACAGGAACTCTGCGACAACCTTGCAAACGTCTTCCAAGACAAGATCGCCAACATCTTCTGAAACATCAAACCCCAGCCCAAGGCCACCAACTTCTTCAAGCAACACAACAACCCCACTACCACCACAGACATCCGACTAATCGAATAGAGCCAGCTCACCCAACATAAACTCGGTCCACTCAGGGGCCCCAAATGACCCATGCCCTCACCTCATCTGGCGAAGCCAGAATGAGCCTAGTACAACACCTCAATCACCACAGCCATCTACCCCGAGAACTGGAAAAACGCACTAGTCAAAACCCAACTAAAGAAACCAAGGGCAGACCCCACAAACTCAACAACTACCGACCGATCTCCCTACTTCCATTCCCGACAAGTATTAGAAAAACCATCAGCCAACACCTCTCCTCACATCTGTAACGCATGCTACTACTCGACTCCTCCCCAGCTGGATTCTGCAGCAACCACAGCATGAGACAGCCCTCATAGCAGGCTACCAACAACATACGAGCCCTACTCGATTGAGGAGAGACTGTATCTCTGATCTTCCTAGACCTCTCAGCAGTCTTCGATATGGTCTCCCACCATGCACTCATCACCAAGCCGCACAACATAGGCATCCAAGAAGCAGCTCTCAGATGCACCACCTTTTTCATCACCAGAAGAACGCAAAAAGTCAGCCTTCTCTCCTTCACCTCTGAATCCAAAGAGATCATCTGTGGAGTACCCCAAGGATTCTCGCTCAGCCCCACTCTCTTCAACACTTACATGCCACCTTTGGCCAGCATCATCAAAACCCACAGATTCAACATCATATCCTATGTCAACGACACACAACTCATCCTCTCCCTCTTGGAAGACACCACCAATACCAAGTACAACAACTGCATGACAGACGTCGCCAACTATATGAAGAACAACTGCCTGAAGCTCAACACGGACAAGACAGAGGTACTGATTTTTGGAAACAAAAGTTCACAATGGGACGTATACTGGTGGCCCTCAGAACTCGGATCTACTGCAGCCCCCTCTGACCACACTAGGAGCAAAGGCATCATATTGACATCAAGCTAACTATGACGACTCAGGTCAACTCTGCCTCCTCCTCCTGCTTCTTCATCCTCTGCATGCTTCGTAAGATATTCAAATGGCTACCCCAAGGCTGAAGATGCACCATCACCCAGGCACCATCTCCAGCCGATAGGACTACTGCAATGCTCTCTATGCAGAAATCGTAGCTCACCTCCACCGACAAGTACAGATCACACAGAACACTGCAGCCAGAATCATCCTGGATCACCCTAGATAAACCCTCACCACCCCCTACCTCAGGGAACTCCAATTGCTCCCTGTACAGAAAAGATGCCAGTTCAAGCTCCTGACCCATGCATACAAGGCCTACACAACTGTGGACCCGCCTACTTGAACCACAGCTTGAACTTCCATCAGCCCACCAGACACCTCCGCTCCGCTTCCCTTTCTCTAACCCTTACCCCCCTCATCCAAAGTAGCAGATGCAGAGGTCACTCCTACTCCTACTTAGCAGCAAAGACAAGGAACAAGTTACCCTTTCATCTCCTGACCTCCCTTTCTCTTCCAGAGTTCCAAAAGTCCCTGAAGACCTGGCTATTTGGCTAATCAACTGGACCCTGCCAGCTCCTGGATAACCTCACGGGTGACAAGAAGCACTCTCCAAATCTATTGATTGATTGATTGATTGATTGATTGATTGAAACATCTGTGATATTGGTTAGGTGACTTCTTGGTCCTCTTCGAACAGATGTTTGATGTAGTATACTGTGTTCCTCTGGGCGCACAGTGAATGGATCACCTGCGAATACTTAAATACAGCCTTCTTGAAGAGTGGGAGGGTAATTCCACTTTCTGTTCCCGAGAAAGGCACTGATGTAGTGGGAAGTCTAAACCCACTTCACTTTCACAAATACTCGGTGTTAGATCGTGGATGAACGTACACTTCAGGAGAGTTCAGCTGGCTAAGGGAATCCATAACTGCTTTTTAAGGTATCAGCTGGAATTTTGCAGCTACATATAGCCTCCTACCCTAAAAAGAAATTTCTAATGATCAATTATGATTTCACAATATTCTTTCAGGCTTGAAAGAATCTGTATTAATCTGTTTGCAATCATCTTTGGTGGGACCATCTCACATTGGCCTCAGTCCCATAGAATGTAGTGGGATGTGAACTCGGCATGCATGATGACATTATTAGTATCTGCTAGTCTACTTGGTTCCTGCTGTATCACTTGTGGAGAAATAGGCAATATACTCTCCAGACTATTTCAGAATTGTAGTGCAAGCCTTAATACTTGTCATGGTCACCCAGTTTACAGAGTCAGGTGTTTCACTGAGCATCCCAGGTGGTTGGTCTTTTCGGGTATGTTCGTGGAGATGCAAAAAAATGGTTCCCAAAGCTTTGAGGGCAGGGGGGAGTCACAAGTTTAAAATGTAATAGAAATGTAATGAACCAACATAATTTAAGACTGTTGATAAATAGAAACAAGGTTGTCAACTAAAAGCTTATAAATAGACTTTGAAATCACATTCCAATCTATCTGGAACAATCTAGAAGGTTCTGGAACAAACCAGAAGGCTCTGGAACAAGTAAATAGACATTGACAGCACATGGCAATCCAACAACTACAAGCCAGAATGTTCTGAACCAAGCCAGAATGTTCTACAAACAGCCATGTGATGGTGGCAGCCATTTTTTATTTCAGGAGGGTATAAATGCCACTCCCTTGAACCACACCCTTTGTTAGGCCATCTGAGTTCCAGTAAAGACAACACCCTTTGTTTCTCCTGCCGACCTAGCTTACCTGCGCATCCAGGAGACCTTCTTCCTCTGTGAACCTTGCCCTTCCTGGAGAGAGTTCTTGCTGATCTGCAAGAGATAAAAGGGACAAGGGAAAGCTAAGTACATTTAATGTTTACCTCCTTCATGTGCATATGCAAGTCAGGAATTTGAGACAAAGGAATCATGATTGAGCATCCGTAAAAGAACTTGGTGGACAAAAATGAAAGCTACTTGATTATTTTCAAGGTACTTAATTATTATATGGTGAATCGCACAATCTAACCAAAGAGAAACATTTAGTTAACCACAGAGTGTGTGCCAAATCCAGGGACTAGTTTAATTGTAGTGAAGAAAGAACTAGAAGAGAAAGAACTAATGTTTTAAAGGATTCTCATGCGAATTAACAGACAGGTATATTCAGCCTAGATTGAGAGAGAGACAATTTAAATGATTAAAACTGTAAATCAAAAGCTGTAAAGTTTCTTTTTTGCCAAAAACGAAATATTTGTACTTGCTGTTGTTCAGGCGCTCGCACACTGATTGCCAGATGACAGATGAGCCTGAAGAGTTATACAAGGAAGCTGTCATACAGTCAACGGTTGGCTATTTTTATATTGTGTTCCATTCCCATTGGTGTTCCTCCAGAATGCTTTTACAACTCTCTTGATTGAGCAACAGGGGGTGTGGAAGGACAAGCATTGTGCATCGCTCCTGCCGGGCTGGTTATCACAGGTTAGTCACTTTCTGTTCAGTAACTGTGGTATCTGACAATACTATACAGGCTTTGTTGTAGTGGATTGTCCTACATCATCTCTCATCTCTTTCTCCTCTCAAAGCCCTCCTACTTTTTATTGCTAGGCTGGTGGTGGAAACAAATAGGTTTAATGACACACAGACCTCTCATCCATTGTACAGGTCATTAGGTTTCTAAAAGCACCTGTTTAACCTCTAAGGCGGTCCACTTGTATATTCCTCAAAATTTGTCTCCCAAGTTGAAAATTTCCAGTCTCAGTGTTCTCATAGTCTGGTAACTTTTAAACTTGAAGTCTTACAAAGTGATTTTCTCTATTAGATCAAGATCCTGAAGGCTCTGAAGCAGTCACCCCTGACTGCACATTGTCTGTCATACAAAATGTTTACTTATATACTTTTACCTTGCCAATGTTTATCATCAAAATCTGAACCAGCTATGGTACTCAGGGACCAATATTGTGCACACCTGCTTTAGAGGATGGCAAACAGTACCAAGTGTTAATGCTACTACTAACTACATACCCAGGAATGTTAGAGAGCGATGTTTCTGCAGTCTAGTGGTATAGGGACAGTTCCCTGATTGTGGGAGAGGACACCCTGGGTGGTCAGACTGCAGATGGGAGTGGACAATTCACTGTTTTACTGTTTTCTGGAGTATTGAATTGGGCTGCCCAAAGACAATGTTGGTTGGAAAGCTGCAGCAGCCACATTTAAGAGGGCGGAACTTCTTTCACCTAAGAGAAGAAAAGCAACATGCTCAGCTGAAATACCTAAAAGAGAAACCATTGCTAGTAATCAAGACAGGTAACTTCTACAAACCCATCTGGCTCTCCATCCACTACCCTGCTCATGGGACCTACAAGTGGGAGGCAGGAGAAAAGCAAGGAGAGGTAGACCCATAAGAGAGCAAACCAGGATTAAGCTAGCTGGATTATTGAAAGCTAGTGGTGAAGTGAGTGCATTGGTTCATGCAAGACATTCAGCAAGAAACCCCATAGAATACAAGTGTCAACCTGATTATGGATAGCCAAAGAATGGAGAAGATGTGGCAAGACTGAGTTATGTGAAGACCCTAATGGGCGGGGGCTAGTTGAGTCTGAGTAAACCACCTAGGGCTGCCTATGGCCCCTTATCTTTTCATTCTGTTCGCCGACTGGATGAGAGCTAACTGCCTCAAACTCAACACAGACAAAACCAAAGTTCTCCTGTTCAGAAGACCCCCTCACCGCGGGATGACTCCTGGTGGCCCTCTGCCCTCAGACCAGCACCCCCACCATCCACGCCCGCAACCCTGGAATCATCCTCGACAGTGAGCTCTCCATGAGATGACAGGCCAACTCAGTTGCCTCCACCTGCTTAAACACCCTCAGAATGCTCTGTCAAGTCTTCAGATGGATCCCAACTGACACCAGAAGAACCACCGCTCAAACCCTCATCACCAGTCAACTTGACTACGGGAACACCCTCTACGCCGGAACTACAACACTCCTCCTCAGGCGTCTCTGAACAATCCAGAACGCAGCAGCACAAATCATTCTCGACCTGCCCAGATGATATAACATCAACCCCCACCTCCATAGCCTACACTGGCTCCCCGTCAAGAAGACATGCCTCTTCAAGCTGCTCACGCACCCTTTGCAATGCCCTCCACAAAACGGGACCAGAATACTCGAACAACATCCTGACCTTCCAACAGCCCACCAGACACCCATAGTCTGCATCCCTGACTCTCACCATCCATCGTACCGGAGCCGGAGGATGCTCCTTTTCCCACCTCGCAGCCAAAGCCTGGAATGACCTCCCCTTCCACCTCCGAACCTCTACCTCCCTCACTGAATTCAGGAGTGGACTCAAGACCTGGCTGTTCGAGAAGCTCCACCTCATGCAGCACCTGGATACCCCTCGGGGTGATTAGTGCACTTAACAAGAAGTATTGATTGATTGACAACTCTGAGCAACCATCTAGGAGAAACAACTTCTGCAGTGTGCGCATCAATGAGAAATTTGATGGATTTTCCATGGAGCTGTTTCTAGAGGACTGACTTGCTAGTGTGGTGGCTCCAAAAGGCCTTTCAAATGTTTTCCCCATTACACAGGCACACAAAGCACTAAACTACCCATCAGGTTCCTAGTACAGTCTGCGGCCCAGTATACACTTTTGAATTATAGAGACCGGCTTCAAATCCTTCTACGAGCAAAGCATATTGACCCTATACAATATGAAATCTCTGATGTACACATTTTACCAGACCAAGCAGATGCTGTGAAACATGAACATAACTCTTATCTAGAGGTGAGGAGCAAGCTTTGTAGAATGGGCTTTAAAAATATGCTGTTATTCCCAGCAAAAAGTGAAGGGAAGGATGCATTTTTTAACATAGTGAAAGAAGCCTGGGAGTGAGTGCTGGACAGAGAAGGGTTGCAAAAAGATGTTGAGTGTCATGACACCCGAGAGCAATGTCAACAGTTAAGAAACATAAGGTGCTAAAGAAGATATACAAAAACAACTATAGCACAATTAGTGAAGGATAAGGATATAATGATTGAGTGACTGAACCAGATACATCAGAAGGGGATGAAGGCTCTGAATGGTTCTCTGCAGTCTGGATCTAGATTCAGATTTGGATAGACCCAGATGTCTGGTTGTCACAAACATGCAACCATGCTCAATCAGGAAGCTGACAAAACTAGTTGTATGCTTACTCATCAGGCACAACCGGACAGAGAAAAGCAAGTGCTAGCGGCAATAAAAGCAGAAAATAGACATAATAAATATTTTCAGAATGACATCAACATGTTTTTAGACAATTAATCTTGGATATTCACATCCCCCTCCATCCAATTGACAATAGTCATACTTACCGGCTTATCCCACGGCCTATCTCTCTACTACACTACCCAGCAAAAGTCATCGAAAAGATGATAAATAAATGTCAAATCACCCACCCACGACAACCACCTCCTCGATACCACTCAGTTCAGATTCAGGCCCAACCATAGTAAAGAGACTGTGCTCATCTCCACCACAGATGACAGCCGGATGTTCTTGGACAGAGGTGACACCGTGGCTCTCAACCTACTTGACCATTCCTTCAACACCATCTACCACCCCATTGTTATCCAATGGCTGACCGAAGCCAGCTTTCGTGGACTCACACTGGATGTGCTTATTTTTGGCATCAAGTTGGTCAGCCTGGCTGCCTTCACCTCAGATGCTCTCAACCTCATATGTTCCACAGGGATCCTCCCTCAGCTCCATCATGTTCAGCACTTACATGACCCCACTCTCCAGCATTATTCACACACACAGAATCATCATAATTTCCTATACAACCGACACTGAGGTCATACTCTCACTTCCGACAAGATGCCAAACACCAGGATCTATCCAAAGTCGCCAGATGGATGAAAACCAACTGCCTCAAGCTCAAAACAGACAAGATGTAAGCAGTAATCATCTTCAAAGGCACCTCACTCTAGGACTCGACCTGGTTGCCTGCTGAATTTGGACCCACATTCCTCCTAGCAACCCACGCAAAGAACCTCTAAATAGTAATCAACATCTAGCTCACCATAATCCAGAGCTCTAGCACACACAATCCTTGTCTATGTTTAAGTACAACAGTAATCAGTACACATATAAAGATTAAAAATTCACAATTGAATGTATATTTTTTTTATTTTCGGCCCATTGCCCTCTTCATTTGTTTTTTTAGCCAGCCAATATGTGTTTTGATATATGAGGGAGTGCCTCATGACTTCTTCAGGGCTGATAGCTTGAAAACCTGTGCTGTAAAAGAAACCTGTAACACGGTTCTAATTCCGACCCGGATATCCTGTATTGATGTCTATATCCTCTGAGTCCAAGTCAAATGGAAAATCACTGTTGTGTGAAAACAATCTTCTGACATAAGGACGTTGCTTTGCTGGAGTTTATGTTACCTAAATCAACTGTTTAAGGCAAAATATCAGATCGAAGCAAGTACGCTGGTTATTAGGGTGTCTAGAAGTGCCATATACCAAACAAAATCACCCAATTGAGTGTAGCTAGCTCACCATGACCAGCCAGGTGAACGTAATCTCCATCTCCTACTTTCCACACACTGAAGATGCTCAAGAAACTTTTCAAATGGCTCTCCATGAGCACTCGCAGAACAATCATCCAAGCTCTGATCACCAGCAAAGACTACCTCAGCACATTCCATTCCGGAATCAATGCTCTTCTGACCAAAAGATTCCAGAACATACAGAATTCAGTGGCCAGCCTCATCCTCAACCTTCCCACACAGCACTCATATCACCCTCATCTCAAAGAGCTCCACTGGCTCCCAATCCAAAAACTAGCACTCTTCAAACTCCTCACTCACACAAACAAAGTCTTACAGACATTGACCCCACATACCATAACAACTGCATGAACTTCAACAAACCTATGTGTTAGAACTGGGGTTTCTGGTTGTCAGAGTATACACCCTGTACAAGAAGGAACCACCACTCTAATCAGGGTAAGCTAGATACACACCAAAAGATAGCCTGTGCTCATCCTCTGGTAGCTTGGCACAGAGGAATCAGGTTTATCTAAAGCAGCAATGTGTAAAGTATTTGTACAACAAACACACACAATAACATAATGAAAACACCACAAAAATACTCCACCTAGGGTTAGAAAAATACATTATAGTTTTGTGAGTAAAACGCAACTAAAACGACAAAATCCAATAAGTCGAACTGGTGTTTTGAACTTTTAAAGAATAAATCAAAAAGTAGTGCTTAGATACAAATAGCGCTTAGGGATTACTTGAGGTCAAGCTGGACCAGGGTTGATCCAAAGTTCAGGCCGACCGCGAGGGCGGGCCAGCTACAGGACTCACACTGGCCCTACTGAAATAGTACCTTGAATGGAGCAAGCGTCGACGTTGAAGACTTGAGTCGATTCTAATCCGTGCAGGCAATGAAGGCTTCATCAACTAACCCTTTTACGATTCAGACAATGCATCGTCATCGAGCCGCGATGTCCGTCATTGTCAATCTGCGCAGTCCGTCAAAGCAGTGTCGTCAATCGGCTCCTGCATCAGCATTGAAGGGCAAAACATCAGCAATGCGATGGTTCTGATTGGTGAAAAGTAATCACTGCATTGATTCTGATGGTTCTGTACAGCAGAAGTTACTTTTCAATGGCCCAGGACTGGATTGGCACCACTTGGCAGGGCAGGGTTCTAAGATGGCAGAGTCCAGGTGCTGCCGCAGGGTTAAAGGAAGTCTTTGGTGGATTTGAGAGTTCTGAACAGAGGGCAAGCCAGCAAGCCCTTGAAGTCACTCTAGGTTCAAGTCAGATGGGTCCAGTCATTGTCCTTCACGGGGCAGAGATCAGCAGGCAGCAGGGCAGCACAGCAAAGCAAAAAAGCAGTTCTTTCAGAGCAGCAGTCCAGCATACTGGTAATCCTTGTAGCACAGCAGTCTTACTCCTAGCAGAGTTCTTAGCAGATCCAGTAGTGTACTGTCTTGGTAGGGTCAGAGCCCCAGAACTTATACCCAGTTGCGCCTTTGAAGTTGAAGTGATTTCAATGAAGGAGACGGTAAACAGCCTTTGTGTGGGAAACATGACTCTGCCTATTCAGGTGTAAGTGTCAGCTCCCCCTCTCTCTCTTACTGCTCAGGAAGAGCTATCAGAATGCAGATGAATGCAGGTGAGTTCTCTGTCACACCCACACTTCCTGTGTTTGCGGCTGTCTAGAGGGAATGCACAAAGTGTAGCTGTCACCCACCCCAGATGTGTATTGGAGACAGGCTGCAAGGCACACAGAGCAGTGAGAGCAGAGAAATGTCTAAAAGTGGCATTTGTACAATAGTAATGTTAAATCCAACTTTACCATTAAAGATGATTTATCATTAACATTTCAAAGATATGAAACATGGTGCAGCTACTCCTTTCTGATCAGTAATTACAGCTTAAAAGTGTATTAAGGAATTCCTAATGTAAACCTATGAGAGGAGTAGGCTTCACAATAGTGAATAATGTATTTGGGTGTTTGTCACTACCAGGACATGTGAAACTTAAAAGTATATGTCCTACCTTTTACTTACACAGCACCCTACCCTTAGGGCTACCTAGGGCATACCTTAGGGGTGACTTTTGTGCAATAAAAGGGTAGTATATGGCTTGGCAAATGGTTTTAAATGTCAAGTCGAAGTGGCAGTAAACTGCACATACAGGCCTTGCAATGGCAAGCCTCAGAAAGGTTTGAAAGGCTACTTGTGTGGGTGGCACAATCAGTGCTGCAAGTCCAACAGTAGCATTTAGGTTACAGGCCCTGGGTATATGATATACCACTCTAGAAGGGACTTACACATAAACGAAATATGCCAATTCGGTATCGACCAATGTCATTATGTTTAGGGGAGAAGCACATGCACTTTAGCACTGGTTAGCAGAAGGAAAATGCTCAGATTCTTAAGGCCAACAAAAAGATACAGTAAAAAGAGGAGGTAAGCATGCAAAAGGTTTGGGGGAAGACCCCCCTAAGGATGACAGATCTAAAACTATGAGACATGTCAGCTCAGGTGGACTTCTACTTGGGTATTTATGAACCACGGCAAGTGAGTATTTTCAAAATGTCCTTCAAATCTGAATAAGTGGTTACTGATATTGCAGGCAGTATAGTATTAATGTCTCTAAGGTGAATCTTCAAGAGTCAAAATCACCAAATCCGAAGATACAGCCAGCACGTTTTTTGCCCCTTTAGTGGTGTACAAGGCTTTCGGAAAGGCGTCATTCATTGGCCGGTTATAACGGCTGGATGTCAAACGTGTCGGGCATATATTAGGGAGTCAGCTTAGAACGCTGCAGTCATGAAGTGGTGAAGTAACTTGAGTTCGGCATAGGACTCCTACTTGTGTACACTCCCCCCGCATATGCAGAACCAGATCTGGCGGTTATGCCTTCTCCTGCCTTGCTCCTAAAGCTTGGAATGACTTGCCACTGCACATCAGATCCACCCCCATCAATTTTTGAACTCTGCAAGAAACTGAAGACCTAGTTCTTCACCTAACCCCAGCCCTGGCTCGACCTGTACAGCTCCTGTTTCAGCATCAGGATATTCTACCGGGTGAGTCATGCAATTTACAAATGCACGTAACATAACATAGCATGATCATGTCCACACAGAGTAGAGATAGTTTACATGCCCCCCTTACACCTGTAGATGTTAGATTCATCATCAGATCATCGAATGCTGGCAAAACAGTAGACATGGGTGTTTTTCCTGCAGATTTCTATCTAACATAATACATAACATAATAGGGCCTGCTCGCCTGCTGATCCCTTGCTTACTCAATCCATACCATCCATCCTTTAAAGGAGTCTGGCAGCCTTCTGGCAGCCTTCTGCAAACCACAAAGGAGGCAATAATGAAACATGACTGCAACCATAGATAGTGCAACATAATTTCCGCTGTCTATGATGAACCGAGATTACAAAATGTTAAGCAAAATGCCAGTGAACAGATTATTGAAAGAGTTGGTGGGCCTTCTTCACTATGATCAAAGTGAATTTGTTGATGACGGAAACACCTTTCTGAACCTGAAAATTCAGTGGTTATCAAGAGGATATTTACTACATTAGAGTGGGATTGTTTATATGGTACCCTGGAACATATGAATTTAGGGTTGCACATCCTCCAGGGCAGAGGCCTTTAAACGGTGTGGGGGGGCTCCTTGGGGTGCCATGATGATATTTCTAGGGGGCACATATGCCTCAGTGACACTGGTGCAGCCACGAGGATTGGAGAGCGGCTAATAAGACTGACATTTGGTAGTGCCTATAGAGACAGCATGGAAGAGTGACTTTGTTTGGTGCCTTCCAGGATGTCTTCTTTAACACCTTATTTATTGTGATGGGGGAAGAAGAAGGGGAGTAGAGGTGCCTTCTGTCCACTGGGCTTTCACAGATGCCCCCCAGAACACAGCTGCCCAGTATCCTATGTCCTGGAGGCCTAGGACTGATGGTCAATGAGGTGTGGGTAGAGCGTGGACTCCCAGCGATGTTTAAACACAATTGACAGAGTAGACTGCCTGCTGCGGGGGTAAGGGCAATTGCCCATACGAGAGGAGGGGGCATGATGGGCATCGGTTGCAGCATGCCAGCTTACCTTCCTAAGCAGAAGTGGGTGTTTTCCAGTGCAATCCAGGTCTGATTAATTGCAATATTTTCCACCCGATTCAAGGTTGCGCTGGGGTTGATTACTTTTAAATATCTAGGAGACAAGGTTTATCAGTCAACCTAGTATGTCGTCGGGAATAATCATACTAGAGCCAAACACGGGTCATTAACATTATGGCGCCCCGTTTCTGATATCGACGATTAGGGGGTGGCTCTGATGAAAATGATTGTGATTTCAAGACTGCTTTATTATTGTGCCTACATTACGAATTATTGCCCCTAAGTATCTCCGGTGAACTGAAGACTTTAATTGCTGAATTGACATGGGGGTGGGCAGAAAAAGGGCGGGCCGTGCCAAACTGGTGTTACCGATTGCTCAGGGTTGCTACATTTTGTGCAATATAAGAAGGACTGGGTAAACGTAGCAAGGTCCGCGCTTTGTAAATATCTGAACATTTAAGGACGAAAGTGGCAAAGCAGAGATGTGAAAGTGTTTTCGTTACTCCAGCTGCCTCACCTCTGTGTAAACAATCTACCGTCATCTTTTCCAGATGCCTCTGAGACGGTGCAGGTCCGTGTGCACTGACATCAAAGGAGATAAGGGTCCGCCCCCTGCTCCTGTCATACCACAGTGGAGTGTTAAGAAACCTGTTTACAGAGCACTTCACAACCTGAGAACAGAGGAGTGCTGTGGTCTCACAACAGCCGACAGAATGTGTGCTCCTCGTACCAGCGACTCTGAACATTTCTGTCTCTGATTAGCAATGTCCCCTCCACTCCCTACTCACCTAAAAGTGCAGGTTAATTCATTGATGCTAGTAGCAAACATAAACGCGACATGAAACTGTAAAATACATCATTTAATATTCACTTAACTTGAAAAGCACGACAATGGAACTTGGCTGGGAATGAAAACATATTCTAAAATAAAAAAAATAGGCTCTGGTAAATATGTGAATAAATGTCCACACACGGAATAACCATAAATGCTCTCAGGCCAAAGTCTGAATGCATTCTGGACTAGAAGAGGAACTTTGGAGGTGGTCGTTTTCTGTACAGGCAGCTGCACCTATGGAACTCTCTACAGCAAAGGTAACAAGAGTACAAGACGTTCTGAGGATCAGGAATGAGGTCAAATCTTAGCTTCTCACTAAGGATGCAAAACAACTCTGACAGCATGGCTCTACCAAAGCTGAACTACCTTTGATTTCAGTTCTAAGTAAGGCAACAAGAATACAAGAGTGACTCAAATAGGACATTGCACTGGTCGAGTGTAACTAGAGCACACCATGCTCTACCCTCTCCTGGACTGTCCCTAGAGAGCAGTTATTCAAGGCACCTGTAACCACTGAGGGCCGGCGGTTGCTCCCTTGTTGCTCTTATGAGGACCCTAAATAGCATTTATCCTTGTGCGCTGTTACCAGTAAACTCCATGGGTTACTCCTGCGTCTACATGTAGGCTTCCCTTTGCCACTTCTGAATTAAACCTGGATCATTGTGAAGGGAACAAGTATCCCATGCGTGCCGAGACTCCTGTTCTGTTAAGCTTGGGTGGGCACTTTAGGGCATTTAGGAACAGATTCTTCAGATCATTTTATGATGGGCCCTGTATCTAGCTCCTACGGAGGACTGCCCCACATTACTCCAGGGTATTTATACAGACTGCGGGTAACCAGTGCATACAGTAAATTGCTCTTCTGCTCTTTGTTGATGAACCTTTTAGGACAACTGTCATGGCTGTTTCCAAGTTGAGCCACAGTGACGGCCTGTACTATTAGAAGGAAGGGGGGGGGGGGGGGGCGGTCGGGGCACAACCGCACACATAAACACTCACTCACACTCATGCATTGACACATACACGCTCACCCACATCCATTCACAACACTCACTCCGATATATTCATGCATACACGCATGCATGCACCAAACATTAAAAATAAAATCACCCTTACCTGCGTAGCTCTGCATTGGAGATTGCTAATGAGGGAAGGTAGCAGTCCCAAGCCTCGGAGGTCCTAGGATGGTTGGGACTGCTGCCTTCCCTCATTGGCAGATCAGCCAATGAGGGAAGGCAGCTGTCCCTCACTGGTCACAGAGTGGGATGGGTTCAGTGAAACTGCTGACCCCACTCCACTCTGTGATGAGGTGTCAGTGACTGACACTCAGCCGTGGGCACTTCAGGGCTTAGAACTGAAGCGCCTGGGTCTGAGGCAGTCAGTCACGCTCCCCATCGTCACTAGGGGGAGGTCCTTTAGGAGCTGTGCTAGGCTGAAGATGTCACGCCCATAGGAGCTATGACTTCTTCAGCCCTTGCAAAGTTCAGCTCATGCAGCCAGGAGCCTGCGCATGTAGCACATGTCTAGCTCCTGGCTGCCTGACCTGAAAATAAATAGGGTCTTTAAGGCTGTCCTTTGCTCAGCCTGACAGACATTCTTGATAGTGGCCAGAAGGTGAGGGGGCATGGCCACCACAGGCCATTAGGACGGGCCACGGCTGATGGGCCATTCTCCCTTGGTCCTAGACATCCCTAATGAACTCTTACTCTGTCTGACTGTAACCATTGCATGGCAAAACTTACTCCACTGTCACTCAAGCATAGTTCCTAAACATCTACTGTGGTTGTGCTTCTACTCTGCATGTCTATGAGCTCTTCACCATCACTTCCGGAAGGAGTCTCAAGATCACCTTCCATGGATGGATGTATACAGTCCGTCCCCTCTGGGTTCCTCCAGCCTCCGTCATGCCTTCTGTATCCAGCACCTGGTGGAGGCTGCCATGCTGTTACCTTTAAGTGGATTATATACAGACCTGGAAAACAATTCACAACGATCAATTAATGTAAATTTTGGGCACTTTCAATTCTTTCCCTGACATTACATGTGACCAAAGACTGTATAATAACACCCCTGTGGCCACTCACACACCAAAGTGATTCGCACATATGCTACACTACTACTCAACTTCCTTCCACTGTCCTCTGGTGCAGCATGCTACCCACCCCCTAATGCACTCGACAAATGCAATAAATGTACATGTTTGCAACATTTCTAAATAAAGTCTCATTCATTGAGCCTCCCTGGCAACAAACAGATTACACTCAATCTTGCTTGGGAAGCTTTAACACCTACAGCAAGGATTTGTGCTTATCCGGCAAGTTTCAGGTTGTAACACTGGTTGACTGGTAAGATGGATAGTGGTTAATGAATTTGCTGGAGAGATCTGTGTGCACTCACTGGTCACAGGTTTGAATCACCATAAAGCAGCTCAGAGGTTTAATAGGCTGCTACAGAGCACAGTGTAGGTGACAGATTTGAAGTTACCTCGGAGGGTGGGGTGAATACGTTTATTGCATAGGCACTTGTATTACATGTAGGGTACACGTTACAATCTTTGTAAAATATTGCAGTGAGTTGCGCTCCTTTACAGCATAGATGCCAATGTTCACAAGTCCATGCATGGCTAGTTAGGCCAGTGTGGGTTTTTTATTAGAATTCTGGCACTTGTAGTCCTATTTAACACATTGTAAAACCGGGACTACAAGTCCCAGAATTCTAAGAAAACATCCTGGACTGGCCTAACTAGCCAGGGATGGACCTGGATAACGTGGCAGCTATGGAACAGTTCTATGTAACCCTCAATTTTTCATTACTCTAAGGCTGATAAAATGGACCTTGAGGGGCAGTAATAAGAGGAAAAAATTAAGTGGCTTATTTGCAAGCCCATTGGCCGCCGGTGCGTCACTTTTAACGTGGGAAAAAGTGACGTACCGGCTGTGCAAAAGGGGCTTGTAAATAAGCCCCAAAGTTTATAATATGTGTGCTTTAAATGAGTATTATCAAGATACTTAGACAGATAGAAAGACAGACCTAGTATTTTTACAGTGCATGCATAGATTTGCACAGCTCACATAAATAAACCCAGAGAAAGTAAATACCTCAAAATCCCCATTATCTCTTATCAACATGTGAACTTACTCAGCCGCGGATGGGGGGGGGGGGATCTTTGTTGCTCTTGATGAGATGACCAGTGTGGCGACCAGGTTTAATGTTAGATTGTGGCTATGCTGCATTTCACCTCCACCCCTTGCAATGCCAGACACCACTAGAACAAAAGGAATTAGACAGTTCTTGAAGTCCTCTGACCTCTCGGTCTCAGAACTACACTCTCCCCAGCAGCTCTGCTGTCTGAGCGCACTTCATCCACCTACTCCTGGTAGGTGTTCGAGGCTGCCCAGGTCCGCCTCCTGGTCGCCCATTTCGCTCCGCCCGCTCTCTGTTCTCCCTGCTCCTGGTGTGTTTTTTCTCTTACTTTTTTTCCACTGTAATTCCTCTCGTGCCCTTCTCAGCCTTCTGTTAATCTGTTAGGATTGTTTGCATTGTAGCGTTTTTCCCCTTGTTCTGTACTTGTTTATTTCGTCTCTCCCACCGCTGCGTCCCCTGCGTCCCCTCCCCCCTGCCGGTTCGCGCTCCCCCTCCCAGCTGCAAGTCCCTCCCCCATTCCCTATTTATGGCGGCCGCTGCGGGGGAGCGCGTGCAAGTCCTCTGACCTCTCGGTCTCAGAACTACACTCTCCCCAGCAGCTCGGCTGTCTGAGCGCACCTCATCCACCTCCTCCTGGTAGGTGTTCGAGGCTGTCCAGGTCCGCCTCGTGGTCGCCCGCTCCGCCCGCTCTCTGTTCTCCCTGCTTCTGGTGTCCCCGTTCTCCCTGCTCCTGGTGTGTTTTTTCTCTTACTTTTTTCCACTGTCATTCCACTGTAATTCCTCTCGTGCCCTTCTCACCCTTCTGTTAATCTGTTAGGATTGTTTGCATTATAGCGTTTTTCCCCTTGTTCTGTACTTGTTTTTTTGGTCTCTCCCACCGCTGTGCCCCCTGCGGCCCCTCCCCCCTGCCGGTTCCCGCTCCCCATCCCAGCTGCAAGTCCCTCCTCCTTCCCTATTTATGGCGGCCGCTGCAGGGGAGCGCGTGAAAGTCCTCTGACCTCTCGGTCTAAGAACTACACTCTCCCCAGCAGCTCCGCTGTCTGAGCGCACCTCATACACCTCCTCCTGATAGGTGTTCGAGGCTGTCCAGGTCCGCCTCGTGGTTTCCCGCTCTCCATTCTCCCTGCTTCTGGTGTGCACGTTCTCCCTGCTCCTGGTGTGTTTTTTCTCTTACTTTTATTCCACTGTAATTCCTCTCGTGCCCTTCTCAGCCTTCTGTTAATCTGTTAGGATTGTTTGCATTGTAGCGTTTTTCCCCTTGTTCTGTACTTGTTTATTTCGTCTCTCCCGCCGCTGCGTCCCCTGCGGCCCCTCCCCCCTGCCGGTTCCCGCTCCCCCTGCCAGCTGCAAGTCCCTCCCCCTTCCCTATTTATGGCTGCCACTGCTCGGTCGCGCAGCAGACGCGCGCAGCGGGTGCGCCGCTGGCGCGCCAAATTTGCGCCAAAGGCAAGCCCGTTTGCGCCGGTCTGTGACCCGACCGCGACCAGCACCAGGGACCCGTGATCTCGACCCATCCACCGCTACGATGCCTCCACCCTCACCGCACTTAACCCCGGACAGAACAACAACTGCCAGCAGGCCACGCCGAACACGACCCACGGCCAGTTCTCGTGCCACAGCTGCCGCCAGTCCTTCACCACCGCCCCGGCTTCCGACACCACCGATACCCTAAGATGCATCCTCCTCAACGTGCACTCCGTACACAGACACGCCGTGGAAATCTGGAACCTCCTGGACTCACTCTCACCCGACGTCGCCTTCTTCACTGAAGCCTGGACTAACGCCTCCTCGGCCCCGGACATCGCCATCGCCATCCCGGATGGGTACAAGATTCAGAGGAAGAACCGCCCCAGCCAACCAGGAGGAGGTATCGCCATCGAGCACAATAGCTCCCTCCGCCTCACCACCTCCAGCGAATACTTCCCCGCCGCCGAACACCTGCACTTCCAGCTCCAGACCAGCCCTAATTCCACACTCCGCGGCACCCTTGCCTACAGACCCCCCGGGCCCTCTTCGCCAACACCATCACCGACCTCATCGCACCCCACGCCATTGCCACCACAGACTACATACTCATCGGAGACCTGAACTTCCATCTCGACAACCCCATCGACCCCAACTCCGCCAACCTCCGTGACAACCTCACCAACATCGGACTAAAGCAACTCGTCGCCACGTCGACCCACAAGGTAGGACACACTCTCAACCCCATCTTCGCTGGGGGTAGCAACGTCCACTTCAGCCACACCACGCAGCCCCCCTGGACCGACCACCACTGCGTACACTTCCTCGTCAACAAACCCAAGACACCCAAGCTTGCTCTGCGCCCCCCACGTAGGAACTGGAGCAGAGTCACCGAAGAACAACTCAACTCCATCCTTTACGACAACACCCCCACCGCGGCAACCAACGCTAACAGCGCAGCCATGGAATTCCACACTTGATCCACCAACGGCGCAGATAAGCTCGCCCCGCTACGCAACCCCGACAAGCTATGCCTGAGAAAAGCCGTCTGGTTCACCACTGACCTCCAGGAAACCAGACGCACCTGCAGATGCCTGGAGAAGAACTGGAGAAGCAGCAAGAGTCCGGAAAACTACACCACCTATAAGGACGCGATGACAGAATACCATCAACGCATTAGAACCACCAAAAGAACCTTCATCCACAACAGAATCCTCGCCAACTCCAGCAACTCCAAAGAACTGTTCAGCGTCATACAGGAACTCACCAAGAGCCGCAGCGAAGCAACTGACATCACCCCCTCCGAGGACCTCTGCGACAAACTCGGATCCTACTTCCACCTGAAGATAAAGAACCTCTACGACAACTTCAACGACCACATACCAGCCCCCGCAGTCAGCCCGCCCTCCGGCCACGCCAACCTGCCCACCATCTCTGCCTGGACACCGATCACGACCGAAAAGACTTCCACTACCATGAAAGGCATTCACTCCGGGGCCCCCACAGACCCCTGCCCATCTACCACAGAGCCGCCACCGCCATTGCACCTGTATTACAACGGACCATCAACACCACCTTCGAGACCGCAGCCCTTATTTTACTCGACCTGTCAGCAGCCTTCGACACCGTCTCCCACCGCACCCTCGCGGCCAGACTACACAATGCCGGCATACAAGACACCGCCCTTGACTGGATCCGTTCGTTCCTCTCCGGCAGAAGCCAAAGGATCAGACTGCCACCTTTCCTCTCCGAACCCAGGGAAATCAACTGCGGGGTCCCACAGGGATCATGACTAAGCCCCACCCTCTTCAACATCTACATGGCCCTCCTCGCCACCATCGTCCGACAGCAGGGCCTCAGCATAGTCTCCTACGCCGACGACACACAGCTCATCCTCTCCCTCACCAAGGACCCCACCACCACCAGACTCAACTTCCAGGAAGGAATGCAGGACATTGCAGCCTGGATGAGAAACAGCTGCCTGAAACTCAACTCGGAAAAGACAGAAGTCCTCATCCTCGGAACCACCCCACCAGCATGGAACAACACCTGGTGGCCCACCGCCCTTGGCAGCCCCCCGACCCCCACGGACCACGCCAAAAACCTCGGCATTATACTCGACTCCTCCCTCTCCATGAACTGACAGGTCAACGCCATAGCCTCCAGCTGCTACAACACCCTTCGCATCCTCCATAAGACTTTCAAATGGATCCCCCCGAGGCAAGGAAGACAGTCACCCACGCACTCATTACCAGCAGGCTGGATTACGGAAACGCCCTCTACGCCGGCATCAACAAGTCTCTACTCCACAAGCTCCAGACGATACAGAACACCGCTGCCAGACTCGTCCTCGGTATCCCTCGACACGAACACATCAGCCAACACCTACCAAGCTCCACTGGCTCCCCTTAGAGAAAAGTGTAACCTTCAAGATACTCACCCACGCCTACACATGCCTACACAACACCGGACCCCAATACCTCTACGACAGAATCACCCTCCACGTACCCAAAAGAAACCTCCATTCCGCCAACCTCATCCACGCATACCAGAGCCAGAGCAGGGGGAAGATCCTTCTCCTACATCGCGGCCAAGACCTGGAACAAGCTCCCCACTGACATACGAAGCGCCCCTTCCCTCAACACCTTCAGGAAGGCTCTGAAGACCTGGCTCTTCGACTGACAGGATCTGCTAACACCCCCCCCTCCCCTCCCCAGCGCCTTGAGACCCTCACGGGTGAGTAGCGCGCTTATAATTCCCCTGATTGATTGATTGATTGAAGTGACATAAATGCAGCAATTTGCACTGTAAAAGAGCCCTCTGATGCTCTACACAGCGAAGCATACTATGTGGAATGTGGCCAGCTTTGCTTGTGTCCTGGTGTCATTGTCTGTGCTTTCCTGTTTTCAAAGCCTGACTTGCATGAACTAGCAGCAGCCGGCTATGGAAGGATCAGTCTTGGCGACCATGAACTTGCCATGAACCTTCCCGAGGTCAGAATGTTCTGATTTTGATCGAACTGGTTCGCTCGTGCCTACCAAAAGGCGAGGAATAGTTTCTCAAATTTACAATGGACATCATTTTTTAAAAATGAAATCGCCATTGAGTGCAGTCTGGGTTAGAATGGCATAGAGGCGTCTTTATCCTTCGCACAGCAGTCACGGCCATGGTGCTTGGGTAGCAGGGCCGTATGCTTGCCCTGCAGCTGCTGAAGCATGCCGGGGCACTGGATAAAAAGGATTATCATGTTCAGTGCCAGCAACAAGTAGGCTCTCAAGAGCATGAACACTGAATCACGTAGAATTGCTACGGTTATATATTGCTTCCACCTTGCTCCTTGTTTTGCAAGAGATAAGTAGTTCTCAAGAATATTGAACAACAGACGTATGGACACAGGATATTGAAGAGACAACAGGGGTAGGCTTAGTACCTTCTAGAGAATCGACAAATTCTATTTTTAAGGTTCAGTATTTCACGTTGTCTGCTGACAGCGCAGTGGTTTACACAACAGGCTGAATATTAATGGGGGTGTTCTTCCTAGCATTTCGTATATGATTTTGAATATGTACTGCAGGGGGTGTCTATTCATAATACAGAGGTAAGGGCATATTCTCTTACACTGGGACAATTTCTAGTTTGTAGTGTTAAAACCTTCCAATACAAGGTAGTGGTTAACAAGAGAAAGCACAAACAAATAGAAGATAGACTACACTAGAGAGTGAAGGAGTGGTCTGTAGTGGGAGGTGTGCTGAAGGAAATAAATATAATTTAAATAAAATTCAAATATCCAAAAGTTCCAGTGATACATTGTGCCAACCTGCAACTTTCCTTCTGTTAAATTCCGTCCTGGTCAAACATAAGGGGCAAATTAATGTCTCCTTTTAAGACACCCTAGATATGAGTTCATTGTTTCAGTCAGCCTTGGTGAACTTAGAGTAGGTTTGATGCTTGGAAATAACTGTGATATTGGTCAGATAACTTCACCCTCTTTGGACAGGTGTATAATTGGGTATACTGTGTTCCCTGAGGCCCACGGTGGATAAATATCCGGTTCATTGTTAAATACAGCCTTCTTATAAAGTGGGAGGATGATTCCACTTTGAGTTGCTGAGAAATGCAAAGACCTGCTCAGAAGTAGTGGTAAGTCCAAACCTGCTTCACTTTTACAGATACTTGAAGTAATGGACCACTGTGAGGTCGGGGATGAAAGTTCAGTATACTAGAGTTTAGCTGACTCAAACATCCAAGAGGATCAGTGTAGCAAATCCACCTTTTCTGCATAGTCACACCAGATTTTTCTGGACCCTACTTTTGCTGGACTTTGAATTCTGTGGACTTTTACCCCTGCTAAACAGGAGTAAAGTGCATGTGCTCCCCCTTTAAACATGGTTACATTGGCTTGTCCCTGATTGGCACATTTAACATGCCACAAGTCCCTAGTATATAGTATAGAAAATGAATCCAGGGACAGGAAGTTAAATGCCACTTGTGGACTGTGGCACCCATTGTTCCATCCACGGAATGGGCATGTAAAACCTGATTTTGGGCCTACCATTTGTAGCCTGATTGCAGCAGCCTCATAACCTGCTGTCAAACCCATCAAAATAACACACTTTGACAGGTGGAAATTCCTAATTTTAAAATTAATAAGTGTCAAGGCACCACTCACCTGAAAACACAGGAATCTGCAGCAGCGACAACGATCCACCCAACCCCTCGGAGAACAAATAAATAAAGAAATAAAACAAATTTTGTTGCGCGCGCTGCATCGCATTTGGCAATGCAGCACGCGCAATGAATTGTTTACTTACCTCTGTTCGGCCGTATGCCGTAGTTTACTACCCCCACCCTGCTCCTCCCCCGCCCACCGCCCCGCGGCACTCCCTCCACGAGCCGCTACTGACAACAAGTATACACAATGCTCACTGTGTGTTGCCTTTAATGCATCTCTCTCTCTCACACTGACCTGGAATCCTCGAAGATGCAAGTTTAATGTCCTCAAAAACTCAAACCTGGTTGAGTTCATTTACTCAATGTTTCCAAAAACAGTCTGGGAACAACACTTCTTATTCCAATAAGTCTTGCTCTTTTTACAATAACAATGTCTAAGACACACTCCAGTTCAATCTACAGTTTTGTTTGTCTCCAGGAAAAGACTCTAACTTTAGACTTTGTCATTGTGTCTTTCAGGAGACAATGTCAGCGATATGTCAAGTATCCAGAGGATCGACGGTGGATCTGGAAGAAGCTGGGTCCACAAACTCACCCACAGGTAAGTGGAAGCTGGAACACAGACCTCCTTTCAGGATGGAATCTTGAAGTCAAGCAGGGCTTCACATGTTTGGAGTGATATTTCTACTACAGTACCCAAGATGGCTGTCAAATCTGGCAAGAGTTTAGAGTCTCTCGAGAACTCGGCATCCACTACCAGGACCAGGAGGTGGGTGCACTGAGAGCAGGGAGGGGAAGATGATGGGAGAGTGTTTGCCCAAATCGAGAGGTGCTAATAACTACAGTGCAACAAAGTTAACAGTGTCATGCATAACCCAGGTAGAGGTGGGAAAGGCCTAGGGTCACTTTTGTACCGTGCAAAACTAACAATGGATACATGACAGAAAAGAGTTGGGAAAGGCCTAGGGCAGGCATCTCCGATGAGTAGCTTGTGAGCTACTGGTAGCTCTACAACTGCCTGTGAGTAGCTCTCCTGTGCACATCCCAACATACTACATTAGAAGCTTTAGCTTGGCTGAATTAATGTGTGTATCTCAAAATTGAAAAGTGTGTATTTGGGATGAAATTGTGTGTATTTTCAGAACTCAGAATCTGATGTGTGGGAAAAAAAATATTTAAAGCTGATATTTGATTGATAAATCATGAGGCATTGGTGAGACATATTACTAATATGAAAACTTTGGTGTCAGGGGCATAACAGCTATGGCTGTCATGTATTACCCATGTCGAGGCAGCCCAAATTGATAAAGCCTTTTTCACATTACTGATGGCAGCCCTGCCTGATGTACCGAGGTGATCACTGTGGGTAATCTTGTGTGGAGTTTTCACTAATGCAGTCTTGGGTCCAATGTAACATGGTTGTAATTTGCGTGGTCCTGCTAGATATAAGCTCTTAGTTGTCAACCAGATTTGGTCACCACAAATGTAGAGAGGTGCTGGACGATGATGTTGATCAACTTGTAGTTTTGTTAGCTACTTGGATTGTTGTAGTGCTGGTCTGGCTTTCGTCCATATTTCCAGTAGGATTTCGTGGTGTACCTTGGCTGCAGGAATGGTTGTCAAGTCCTCAAGTACTTAGAGGGATAGCCTTTGAATGAAACCCTACAGAATAATAAACAAGCATTGGAAATGCAATCGGTCTCGTATTTGCTTGAGTTAGAGCTATTGGCATTGGAAATGACAATGTCTTTTACCCATGTGTTATGGAGTGTATGTATGTGGTGTGCAGTGGAACTATGTGGGTTGGATTGGAATTGTTAGTTGTGAAATTGAATGGTATGGAGTGGATTTGTGTAGCGGAATTATTTAGCATGGTGGGCAGTGGAAACATGTGGATAGTAATTATGTGGTGTACTGGAATTATGTGAAGTGGGTTTGTGTGTATGGAGTGTAATTATATGGCATGGTATTTTATGTTGT
Source organism: Calotriton arnoldi (assembly GCA_963921515.1). Taxonomy (NCBI): domain Eukaryota; kingdom Metazoa; phylum Chordata; class Amphibia; order Caudata; family Salamandridae; genus Calotriton; species Calotriton arnoldi. Next base: position 811,867 of record CAWUFW010006848.1, on the reverse strand, counting down.
GCCATGGTATGTAGTGGAGTTTATGTGGTGTGCTGTTGAATTTTGTGGCATTATGTGGAATTTTGTGGTGTGGATTGGATGTATGTGGTATGTTGTGCAATTGTGTTCTTGAGTTGAATTATGTGGTTTGGTGTTGAATTGTGTGGTTTTGATTGGAAATGTGTGGAGTAGAATTGTGTGACATGGGACTGTGTGGATTGCTTTGCCTTTTTGGTGACCAAAAAGCAAATAGGTAGGAGCTAAACTTCATATCTGTGTCTTTGGGTGTGAAAAAAAGACAAACTGATGTCAGGACACATAATTGGAGCCTTTATGGGGCTCCTTGTCATCATGTTCTTGGGCAGGATGGAGTAGCAACAGAGTCAAAAGGTGCCACCCTACCAGAGGATAGAAGCTGTTGCAAGAAGGCTGCCACAGAAAGAAAAAGGCAGATGGTCCCACCTACCAGAGGAGGAGGGTATTGCAAGAAGGCTGCCACAGAAAGAAAGAGGCAGATGGTGCCACCTACCAGAGGAGAGAAGCTATTGCAAGAAGGCTGCCACAGAAAGAAAAAGGCAGATGGTCCCACCTACCAGAGGAGGAGGGTATTGCAAGAAGGCTGCCACAGAAAGAAAGAGGCAGATGGTCCCACCTACCACAGGAGAGAAGCTATTGGAAGAGATACCACAGAAAGAAAGAGGCAGATGGTGCCACCTACCAGAGGAGAGAAGCTATTGCACGAAGGCTGCCACAGAAAGAAAGAGACAGATGGTGCCACTTATCAGAGGAAAGAAGCTATTGCAAGAGTTACCACAGAAAGAAAGAGGCAGATGGTGCCACCTACCAGAGGAGAGAAGCTATTGTAAGAGTTACCACAGAAAGAAAGAGGCTGATGGTCCCACCTACCAGAGGAGAGAAGCTATTGCAAGAAGGCTGCCACCGAAAAGCTGGTGCCTGCGGATATTCACAAGCAATATCACCAAAAGCCAGAATTAAAGACTTCAGCAAAATGGTATCATGTGCAAATCAAATAGCATCTACATGGCAGTCGTTTGCATACCAAATTACACACTAAAGCCTCGTGGGGGGCTGCAGTATAAAATTTGTCAAAAGGTGTAGAAACAAGGAACCTCTGCTACCATTGCTGAAAAATAACAGTGCATTAAATGGACTCGTTCTGTGGCAGCAAATTGGTGATCGGGGACAGTGGAAAGAGGCACTTGTAGATACCACTGCAACCAATAAGCAAGAACTTGTCAGGATGCCCGGTCATTGAGTGATTAATGTGAAGAAACTGTGCGTCACACCCAAGAACTGAAACTAAAGTCAGGAGAGCAGGACAACAGAAACGTAATAACAAGCGCATTCATTGACATGTCAGTGGCAAGTGCTTAACTTAATGGACATTGTGCATAATGGCAAATCCTTAATGATATGGAACTGTGTGGTGGTCCCATCTCTAACCCAGAAGGTGCTAGAACATCTGTCCTTGGTTTTCCTTATATCAACTGCTCTTCTTTTCATGCATGGAAATAAAGACTAGGAAAGAACAAAAGGAGAGCGAGGAAAAAAGGGGGGGGGGTACGTCCTTATCCCTAGATCAAATCAATTAACAACAAAATGGACGGACCCAGCGTTGGAATCAAGAAATACAGATAACTCAATGTCATGCACAATGATGCAAAAACATTAGGTTTTTAAAAAGAACCCTGACCCACCAACTTGGTTGGTGGCATGCTTCATCATTGGGTTGCCAGCTGGGCTGCCGAATGCAACCCAGCTGTACTGCGACGCCTGAAGTACAGCGGAGCAGGTTATTTTGTGCATGAGAGAGGTGAGTTTTTTGGTGCAGATTAAAAGTGCATATAGGATCCTCTGTCACGATTTTATTCCTGAGGTCCCAGGAAATAAAGACTCCCAGCTCTTTCAAACTAATAGCTGAGTGGGTAGTGACCTTATTGTGTATGATTACTCTAGTTTCATAGTGTATCCGACTTCCAAACCCACTACTGCTGCCTGATTTATTTGGGAGTAACTTGTTTTGGCGTTTGAGTGCAATAGTACCTTCGATCCTTGGACAACAATGAAAGATGACACTACTCTCACTCAACATTACCCTATGACCGAGAAAAAGAGTTGCACAAAATACATGAATAAAAACATTATCACAAATTATGACAGCTTCCAGCGTACATTACACATTGCCTTTCCAGTTTTAATAGTGAGTGTTACCATCCATCTAAGAGTAATCAGTTGATCGACCAGCGGAGGATAAACAGCTGAGTTTACACAATCTGAATGGAATGTGTATTAAGTAAACCTAAAGCTCTACAGAAAATGCATTAAAAAGCTGGACTACACAATCTGGGAAAAATCCAGATAGGCCAAAAATTAGCAGTTTACATAATTCAATCCCAACCTGTGAGCGATCGATTCATGCAACAGACTGTAAAAACAGAAAACCTGGGTGATCTCAGCTTTCCCGCTCGACCAATATTGTGTGATCTTAGGCAAATATTTCAATGAGCCACGTTTTACTTCATTATCACATATGAGAGCACCTTCAAATATGTGAGTTTAGTGATTGCGTTGCACCAATATCTATTGTATTTGATGTGTAATACGATGCTCTATGTATAATAGGAATCTAGGCCAGGTATTGGGTGTACGTGACAACTGACGGGCCTCTTGGTTCACCAATGGGATTGTTGTAAGGGGGAGGACCTGAATGTCTCCAAAGAACGCATGTTTAAAAACTAGCATTTTTAATAAAAGTCACTGAGTGCAGTGAAAGAAACTGATTTACTAAGGTGAAACGCTTCGGTATGTTAAAAAAAAAATTTAAATATACTTTTTTGAATTTTGAAGAGACTACATCATGTGTGTTGCACGATTTACATTGCACTGAATTTTAATTGGATTTATATAGTTGTTACTACCCCTGACTAGGCGTTGAATGGCTTTAGAGATTTGATTACGCTAAATTGCACACCTAATGTTCCCTACTAAGTATAGCGTAAGCGATCGATCTTTTATTTACCTACTAAAAGTGGTTGAGGGAAGGAAACAACTCAGACAGATATCAGCAAAGTCGTCATGCCTGAAAAGACTACCAACTCCAAATTGCAGTTTGATTATTTATTATAAGGCCAAAAACAATTGGATGTAAATACATCTCAATAGCAAAGTATAGAGGTACAGAAAAATTAATACAGAGCCAAGTTTACGAATATAAGTAATTCGGCCCAAAAGACAGATGATTATAAATTCCAAAATCACAACGCAACACAGAATAGATGTGATATTCAGTTCTCGGCTCATTGAAAGAAATCAAAATCTTTCCCTACACTGCTCTACAGGAGGGCCCTTCCTGTCTCTCTTCTATCATTCCCCAACGGTGTCAGCACGAGTTGACTTCCTAAGAAGTACTCACGTCAAATGGGTCGTTTTAGCTTATGGCTATGGAGCTTGCTCTAAGATGCTCCTTCTCCTCCGAAAGCTAGCAGAAGTCTGGTCTCTCTGTTCCTGCGCATCATACAAAAGATGGGATTCAACCCACAATACGTCATTCTTCTTAAAACTTTCCATTGCACCTCTATGCAGTAGCTTAGCTTTTCTTTTTTTTTTTTATGACACAAATTTTAATTAGTGATATCTTCTCTCCAGTGGCCTTGGCTTTCAGACAGACCAGATACGCAAGGCATCCTCCCTTCTCGCTTCCCAGCCATCTTCAAAGACATTCCGGGTCTCTCCTTAACTCTGAAAATAACGATGTGTATTCTTTCACCTGCAGTAGGATGAGAGCATTCTAATTTCGAACACAACAACATTTAATTATTTATTTCTCAAGAGCAAGGAGAATCGAAACTTATGACTTTGGGCCTATAATTCAGGCAACTTAAACTAACCACAATTATGGTGTATAGAAATAATATCGTCCTGCACATTATGCATGAAGGAATCGTAATACATACAAAGTTCTACTTAAATGCGTTCACTAGTTTTCAACATCAAATGATTCAAATAAATGTTTCTTAATAGTCGTAAAACACTGCAAACAATACGAATACATGAGAGTGCGTTTAAACCATGAGTATAGTGCACTCATACAAAATAGAGTGCTATCAGCGCTCTATCAGTTCCCCCTCTTATGACTAGTGTCATAACACCAACTTTCTATTCTTCTGTAGTTTTTCTCCTTGTAGAAGAGACCGACCTAAACAGAAGCTGTAGCTTGCCGTCCCTGTCTGAATCGTTCTAACCCCTTAAGGTGCTGGTAATGACTGTCCTGCAGTCGTTCAAGTTGGTGCTCTCGCTTTCTCGAAACAGTCTCCTGATGTCGTGCCCTTTGCCATTTGTAAGCCTTGATGGCTCCTAGTAGGACAATTATACAAATGACAGCTATTATAATAGGCTTCAAGATATATCCCATTATTCCTTGTCCCAAACTTCCAAACCAACTGCCTATCTTGCCAAATCCTTTCCCCACTTGTTCCCAGAGTCCTTCGGCAGCCATCTCACGTAACTCTTGGTGTATATCTGAAATATTGTTGATATATTTCCTTATATCCCGACTGTTGTCAGGAATATAAGTACAGCACTGTTGAACTTTCAATAATTTGCAGACTCCTCCGGCTTTTGCTAGCAGCACATCTAGAGCAAGACGGTTTTGCAAAACCATAGCCCTTATCGAAACCATCTCCCCATCTACAAGTAATAAAATCTGAGCTGTATTTATTGAGAGCTTATCCACTAATGTTGCCAGCTTTCTGATTTTCAAATCATTCAGAATCACACCCATACTCGGTATCATAGCCCCAAATATGTCTCCAATCACTTCTCCTGCACTCACACTACGTTTTCCTCTGTGAGGTCTTTTTCTTTCTAGGGGCCATAAATCATTCACATGAAAAATCTTGGGAAATACCACAGCCAAATAACAAGTGCCATACCAATTTTTGGGCAACTTCACATAGGCATTCTTTCCACACACAAAATACACATTGGGCACTATTGTTATTTTATCCAATAATGCTTTTCTAATTGATTCTTCGATCAAGAAGACGTGCTCACAATCACTTTCGCCCACAAATATCTTATCGTAGTATGTGGTCGGGTGTCTAATACACAACTTCCCCTTCTGCTGGAAATCTAATGCTATGGGTCCAAAACTCCCCTTTGCTTTATGATCTAAGTCTTCTTTAGTCCATGGGGTAACCTTGTGCTTTGGATCTGGTCTAAATAGAGTCTGTCTATGCCGATCTTCTATCTGATCTATAAATTTCTTTTCAATGTCAGTTAACATACAGGTTAAATTGTGTCTATGGGCATAGGACGTATCTAAAGTAATGGTAGGCACGAAATACTTTGACATTCGCTCTACTTCCTTATAATAATCATATTTATTCATGTATTTAAGAACTGGGACTTCCGAGAGTACCACATCATAATTTGAGAAATAGTACTCGAAGTGTGCCTTGCTATAAAACATGCTCAACAACACACTACATGTAATGCCATAGGTCAAAGGCAAATGATGGTATTGAATGCCTTCTTCTACTGAGGCTGGTAATTGCATACACACATAGCAATCCTTCGCTTCGTAATGGTATCCACATACTCATACAATAATCGAGCATACGCATTCAAAGTGAAATCACCCTTTGACAAATCAACATGTAATCTACGACTGGTTTCCTTAATCATTTCTAGATCCCTTGCGGATGCATCCTCATCTATCTCAGAGATTGGTGTAGTGAGTGTTGCCTGTACCCTATTCTGTCTGACATCCTGAGATCCAACTAGAGATGCAACGATCACCACAGTTATAACAATAAGCACCACTACAATGAGGGTGCCAATGATTCACTTCTGTTTGCGTGTTGATTTTTCGGATACCATGGTTTCTACTGATCCGTTCCGAAGCACAAAAGGGAAAACACAGTCTCTCTCTGTTTTCTTTGTTTTAACAATGTCTTTCTCACTTCTCTCCTCCCATGCAATTAATGTCAAAGTTCATTCGATTGATACTAAACCTATTGAAGAGATGTAGTCAGCCCTATTCCTCACTCCATCATCTATTAGAAAGTTCCTAATTTTAAATCTTCTTAAACTGGGGTCTAAGTTATCTTCTTTCTAAGGCCTAATGCTTTCTTTGGTTATAATTCAAGCTTCATCGTTAATGATATTTGATCCAAGAATTTCGAGGACAAGTTGCAGAATCTCTGCACAAATTTCTCCAAATTCTTGTGTGGTGAGCTGTCGGCCAAATGAAGGGAAGACAACCTGATTGAGGATCAGGTAACGCAATTCACTCAGCCTTGGAGGATTGGGAACTTGCAGAGTTAGTGTTCCAAACGCTTCTACCCCTGGGACCAGCAACTGTATTTCAATCGAGAGGGTGTCCCCTCCGTAGCTCACCGTACCAGCTCCCAACCTCCCGGACTTCGCTGGGCTCTGCATCTGCAGCCAGGTACGTCCACTCAGGGGATGCGTTTCTTCGAGACGCTATTCTTTCTCTTCTGGAGCGTCTCAGACCATCCGGTCTTTCTTCAGCGTCACTTTGATCTGATTCAGATGTTTCAGGAATCAGAGCGAGATTTTTCTCAGATGCAAGCCTTATATTCAGCCTTTCTTTTCTTGCTGGCCACTTTTCCGCTCTGGCATCTGCTCTCCTCTCTTCCTCTTGATCTGGTCCTTCTGCAATAGACCGCTCACCTTGATCTGGTGCAAAGTTCACATCTGCAATATCATCTATTTCAGGATCTGGGCTCACTTCAGGAGCACTCAGCTCTCGTCTCTCGTGCTCACTTGGCTGTTCCGTTTCATCCGAAACTCTTACAGCTGGGCCTGTGCCTTCATCGTTGTCTGTGTCAGGTCCACACACGCTTCTCGGAACCAGGGGACTCTCTTCCTCCACAGGCGCTTGAACTCGGCGAGTGTGGGAAGCGTGTATCCAGTTCGACAATCCTCCACACTTCACAGCGGTACTTGTGACCAATCTCACCTGATATGGTCCTCGCCAGCGAGCATCAAGACAACTCTTCCTCACGTGCTTGCGAACTAGTACCCAATCACCTGGATTAAGATCATGCAGCAGGTCTCTCGAGGTGGATGCAGTCGCAGCCTCGACCTGGTGGGATACAGAAGTAACCATATCAGCCAGTCCCTTACAATAATCCAACACTAAATCATCAGTGATGTTTATCAATGCTGTAGCTGGCACCATAGGCAAACGCATAGCTCTTCCGGTCAAAATTTCGTGGGGAGAAAGCCCTGTTCTCCTATCAGGGTTGCTACGCAGACTCATGAGCACCAGAGGCAGCGCATCTGGCCATTTCAATGACCACTCTTGACTTGATGGTGCTATTAACCTGCTCTACAAGACCTACAAGACTCTACAAGACCTGAAGCCTCCGGCCTGTAGCTACAATGCAGTCTCTGATCAATGTTCAAAGCAGAGCACAACAATTTCATGATTTCACTGTGGAAATGAGTTCTTCTATCTGTCTCCACTGATGTCGGAAATCCATATCTCGTGATCAATTCTCTTAACAACAACTTGGCTACTGTGAAACTGTCACATCGTCTAGTTGGATATGCTTCCACCCAACGCGAAAAGATACACACCACCACCAAAACGTATCTCAACCTATTGTACCTCGGCATCTCAATAAAGTCCAATTGTATCCTATTGAAGGGACCTCCAGATCTTCCAATGTGACTCAGTGCAATCACAGTTCTCTTTCCAACATTCATTTGTTGACAAGTAACACACCTGTGACATACCGCTTCAGCCCACACACAAAAGCGTGGATTAAACCACGTCTGCCTAAACACTCGCACCATAGCATCTCTTCCCAGATGGACTGCTCCGTGGATTTGCCTTGCCATTGGGCTCAGTAGACAATTGGGTAATACTGCTCTCTCATCTGTGGACACCCAAATGCCATCGTCTCTTTTTGTGCAACCTGCTCTGACCCATGAAGCAGCTTCCTCTTCTGGGACTTCATCCTGCAACCGCTTCACCCCATCCCAAGTATCGGCTATAGCTAACATCATGCTGAGCTCGGTCTCTTCTGTGCTCTCGCCTATATATTCTCCATTGAAAATACAAGCATGTTCAGCGCAAAATCGTGCTACTTCATCTGCATAATTGTTGCCCTTAGTGACAAAGTCTTCTCCTTTTCTATGAGCTGCACATTTAACGACTGCTATCTCTTTGGGCTTCTGCAAAGCTTCCAATAGTTGGCGCACATACTCGCCGTTACGTATAGGTGACCCTGAGGACGTTAGAAACCCCCTCTGTGACCATAACTGCCCAAAGTCATGAACTACACCAAATCCGTATTGACTGTCAGTATACACAGTCACTCGAATATCAGCTGCAATGATACAGGCACGTGTCAATGCGACAATTTCGGCCACCTGAGCAGAGAATACTCTATTTAAACAGGCAGCTTCCACTACTCCCATGATGGTGCACACAGCAAACGCTGCCCTCAAATACCCTTCATTGATTCTTAAACATGAACCATCAATAAAAAGGATCAAATCAGATTGGGGCAAAGGTTCATCGACAATGTCAGGTCTGGGTTTGGTAGCTAGGTCAGTAACATCTAGGCAGTCATGCTCTTCACAATCCTCATCTCCCTCCTCTTCCGGAACAGGTAACAATGTATCAGGGTTCAGGGTGGTACAACGTCTCAGGGTAACATTTTCAGCGGCCAAGATAACCTGCTCATACTTGGTAAGTCTGTTGTTGGTCAGATACTGTGTTTTCGTTCTTGTCGTCAACAATTCTACTGAATGGGGCACATAAACAATGAGCGGATAACCCATCACTATGCTTTCACATCTTTCAATGCTGACACCGGTTGCAGCAACGGATTTCAGACATCCAGGCAACGCAGAAGCTACATGATCTAATGTAGCTGAGAAGTAAGCTACTGGTCTACGGGCACCCCCATGTGTCTGTACAAGGACTGCTAACGCACATCCCTCCTTTTCACAGCAAAAGAGCGAAAACGCTTTGTTATAATCCGGCATTCCGAGAGCTGGAGCATGACAGATACTTTCCTTCAGCTCACGGAAGGCTTTCAAGCACTCGTCATCCCATGGTACCGGATCACTAACATCCTTACGAGTCAGTTTCAAAAGAGGCTTTGCTTGCAAGGAAAAATTGGGGATCCACTGTCGACAATAGCAGACCATTCCCAAAAACATGCGGACTTCTTTTTGTGTTTTTGGAGTTCCCATTTGCAGAATCGTCTCTATGCGATCTGGTGACACCCTTCGTTTTCCTTTCTCAATCCGGTGACCTAGGTACTGAACTTCAGACAAACAATACTGCAATTTGTTTGGAGACACTTTGTGTCCATTCTCTGCCAAATGATTCAGCAACGCCACAGTGTCAATCCTGCAAGCATCCTCAGTCTCTGAGGCGACCAAAAGGTTGTCTATATATTGCACTAAGGCTGAGTTTTGGGGCATCACCAGTCCTTTAAGATTCTTTTTCAGACTTTGACTAAAAATGGAGGGGCTTTCTGTATACCCCATAGGAATTCTTTCCCATGTTAACACACGATCATCCATCCTAAACGCAAATAAAAACTGACTTTCTTCATGCAATGGTATGGAGAAAAATGCATGACACAAATCTATCACTGTAAACCATTCTGCTTTGCATGGTATCTGAAATAGAATAACAGCTGGATTCGGTACCACAGGACAACATGGGATCACAATTTCATTAACCCGACACAGATCCTGCACTATTCTGTACTTGCCACTTGGCTTCTGCAGTCCCATGATAGGTGAGTTGCAGGGACTTCCTCTTATCTCCTTAAGAATGCCTTGGGCAATCATAGTCTCAATCACAGGTCTTATTCCGGCCATAGTTTCTGGAGTCAATTTATATTGTGGCGTTCGTGGGAATTCAGCATTGGGTTTGACCTGTATCTTAACTGGCTCAACCCTCTCATCAGATCTACATCCTCGCCCGTAAAATCCCACACTTTCGGATCAACTGAGTCTCTCAAGTCATGTGGCAATTCTGCTATTGTGAGCACCACAAACATTTCTGCACACAGACTCATGTTAGCCATTTTAAAATCAGCATCATCATCATATGTTTGCAATTCCACACCTCTCGGAGTGCACGATATAGTACAATTGAGCTTGCACAAAAGGTCTCGTCCCAAAAGACAGACCGGACTTGAATTGCACACTACAAATTGGTGTTTATCCCGAAATGGTCCTATTCTCACGGGTAATTCGTTTGTCAATGGATTGGTCATTTTCTGATTACTAACCCCCACTACTTGAATTGATTGTCCCGAAAGAGTTAAATTTGGGACTTCTTCAGTTCTCACCGTGGAGCGAGCAGCTCCAGTGTCTAATAAGAAGGTAACAGGATATCCATTCACATCTGCATCTACAAACGGCCCACTCTGATCTACTTCTAGGATCGCATCTAAGGTGCATTCCTCGTGCACCCCCTCTGACACTCTTGTAAATCTTGATTTTGATCAAATCTATCTTGTATTTCAAAATAAGGCATCTGATGGTATAACTGATTATGCATGGGTATCCTAGGAGGTTGAGGTACCTGCACTTGCGGCTCATATCCTCCTCCTGGGTCTTGTCACAGTATTGACAGTCTCGGACAGCTGTCCCTCTCCTTCCATCTGTATCTGATTTGCTGGATTCAATCTACACTCGCGCTTCCAATGCCCGATTTTGTGACAATAGTGGCAGGCAGTGACCCTTTTCTGTTGGGCCAACCATTCACTTGTACCTGGATCCCTTCCTCTTCCTCTACCCTGACCAGGTTGGGTCACCATCTGTTGTCCCATTCCTCTTCCACCTCCTCTACCTATCGCTCCTCCAATCCCGTGCGTCATATCAGCGTTTCTCAACTGCACCAACATCAGCTTGTCCTTCAATTTCTTATGTGTCGACTCCACTTGATCACTGCAATATTTAGCATAATGCAGAATCTCGTCCACCGACTTTTTCTGCCAACATATCAAGTGATGCTGTATCATCAAACTAATATCAGATTTCAGTCCCAACACAAACTTCGAGACAAATTGTCCCATATCTTTCTGTTCAATTGTATCCAATCCACTATGCTGCTTAAAAGCTAACAACAATCTTTCGTAATAATCATGTACTGATTCCTTAGAGTCTTGAGTGGTGCGATCAATCTTCAACCAATCAACAATCTGAGGAGCTACCTTCGATTGCAACCATGTAATCACTTGCTCGTATTTTCTCATTACATCAGGTGAAGGACCATGAGTCAATGAATCTCTAGGTGGCTCTGCAGTAGGCCACTCAATGGCAATCTTACATGCCGCCCACAAATCCGCCGGCACTACTATATCAAACAAGGTGTTTAAATCACTCCACAATACTTTCGAAATCTTTACAAACCGATCTATTTGCTTGTACCACTCAGCAGGTTTTTCCCTCAGCCGAGGAAAATCATTCGTAAATGCTGCTAAATCACCCCTGCTCCATGGCACATGTACATACCCTCCATTCTGTACCTCCCTGAGGGGGAAATTTCCTGCAGCTCCCGTCCCTCCACCCGGAGGCGGAGTATTTCCTATTCCAGTCTTGAAGCTTTTCTTTCTGGCCCATCTTTCTTTCCATCTGTCTAATTCTTTCCATGTCCGCATCCCTATCACTAGTTCTCTAATTTGTGCTTTTAATCCAATCGTTCGCTTCTCTTCCAAATCCTTATCTGTGTAATTTAATCTGCAAGAACCCTGTATCATCTTGGTCTTTGACAAATCAACCTCATACCTTTGTGCCAAAAGCAACAATGCATCATAAGCTCGTTTGGCCTTTCTTGTCATGTCCTTTGCTATGAACAGTAGTTCGCTCGAGTCATACGTCTCAATTCTGTTCAGAGGTAGATTACCTTCAATCACCTCATCTAGTTCTGCCTTTAATCGTACCACATCTAGCATTGGCGCTTTTATTGCACTTTTTAACACTTTCTGAATTTCCTCATTTCTTGTATCTTCCCTGTCACAGCTTTGGGTTCTCTTAGGAACTGCACCCTCTTCTATCTTCGAAGCTGGGCGTCTATCTCTTTCCCAGCTTCGACTTCTCCAATGGTCACCTGCACAAATAACCTGTGGCCCAAACAGTACTCTAGGCGCTTCTTGTCTCTTGCTTGCCTCTTCCCTCTGCATCATTGACTCTCTCACTGGTTGAACCCACATTCGAAGGTCAGACCTAGAATTCGCTAGAGCTCCTGTCCGTCCTCATTCTGACCCACTATCCATTCTTGATGGATCAGCTGTAGCTGGCAGTGGAGTACTAGATTCCACTGGCATCCGACTAAAACCAGTCCCACTCATTGCAAGGCTCCCTCCAGACATTGTCTCTTCCCCTTCACTTATTTGCTGTTGACTGTCATCGGTTCTTTCTCTAGGATTATATATCGGAACCACCGGCCCTATTGTGACTGGTACCGACAAAGCATCTGGTAACTGCATGTTTCCTGCAGGTTGTACTGGCTCAGGGTTTGGATACCTCATTCCTCCAGACCCTCCCCGAATGTGTACCATTGAAATCTTGCCTCTTACTCCTGCCGATTGTTCCTCTGAACCCAGTTGTCTCACTCCTAAAAGCTCTTCTGATGGGCGCAACCTCTCTGTCTCTGATCTAGAGTCGCACGGTTGAGGACGTTCCGCTAGCAATCTATCGAGGAAGCTGTCATCTGTATCACTGTCCTCCTCTGTTGTCTTTTTCCCTTCAGCCACCTCTTCTAACATACGAAATGGGTACAAGCATTCTCCCTCTATGGTGTCTACTCTCCATCTTTTCAACTGGTCATCCCATCTAGCATCCTGATATGCCTTCATTGCTTTCCTCATTCTTCCTTGTGAAGCCTCTCTCCTTTTTGCTAGAGCAGCTCTCATCCATGCATCTAATGCCTCAAATTGTGTGGGTCTAGGGGGAGGTTTCATTGCATTCATCACCCCCTCAGCTGGGTCAGCACTTCCATACGAAAAGACCCATAACGAGGGAAAGCCAATTCACCCTCTTTCTCTGTAATTTTATGCCAATTCTGAAGCCACACTATAGTATGAAGTCCTACATTCGTTGCCATGTAATGTGCCGGTGTGTCTTCTGGCGGAGCTTCTTCTCCTACCCGAGTCACTACCCCTGTGTCACCTCTACACAAATCTCGCAATACCCTAAAGCATCTCATTGTAAAATCGATCAACTGCAAGCCCAAAATACGCTGTTCCACTGCAAACGAACTTCCACCAATCCCAGCACGGCGTTACACCAACCAACCTATCACAGCGCGGCGCACCCTGACGTCACTTCTCACTCCTTGCAGCGGCTCACCCGCCTTTACAATCTCACCTCAAACTCAGTTACACACATTCGTACCACAAGTAACTGTATATCCAAAAGGTATTAAACCAAGTAACTGTTCCTAAACAATTAGAATAACTTACAGTCACATAAAACAAGTAATTGTCTGTCCCTAAAGATCGATAGAACACTCTCACAAGAACATTCAGCCGTTGTGACCCCCGACCTGCGTTGGTCACTCAATCGCCATAGTCCACCCCGGTACCTGAGGCTTTCTACCGCGACCTATTCCTCATTCACACAAAGTTCCCTAACACAAGTGGATCGCCGATAGCGCTTCACAACACCCACATTTGATCAGACAATTACAATACAAAACTATCCCGGGATCTTGGACTTCTCTTGAGTCCGCTCACTAAAACTTCCTGTTCCGCACGTGTCCGGACCAGTAAACCAATAACCACATTCACTCAACATACATCCCAACTCCGCAAGACATCACCCACTTACTCATCACCGCAATTTAACACCACAATTCCTTTCATACTCACGCCACCACTGTTTCCGCCGCACCATCAACGTCCGCCGGTCTCCGCCGTCTTCCACTCCACTTCAGGGCTCTTCGACCTTCAACCCTACCCCTGATTACTCCCCTCACCTTAGAGATAAACCACCTTAGAGGTAAACCATCCTCTGCTACCATTTGATTACGCTAAATTGCACACCTAATGTTCCCTACTAAGTATAGCGTAAGCGATCGATCTTTTATTTACCTACTAAAAGTGGTTGAGGGGAGGAAACAACTCAGACAGATATCAGCAAAGTTGTCATGCCTGAAAAGACCACCAACTCCAAATTGCAGTTTGATTATTTATTATAAGGCCATAAACAATTGGATGTAAATACATCTCAATAGCAAAGTATAGAGGTACAGAAAAATTAATACAGAGCCAAGTTTACGAATATAAGTAATTCGGCCCAAAAGACAGATGATTATAAATTCCAAAATCACAACGCAACACAGAATAGATGCGATATTCAGTTCTCGGCTCATTGAAAGAAATCAAAATCTTTCCCTACACTGCTCTACATGAGGGCCCTTCCTGCCTATCTTCTATCATTCCCCAACGGTGTCAGCACGTGTTGACTTCCTAAGAAGTACTCACGTCAAATGGGTCGTTTTAGCTTATGGCTATGGAGCTTGCTCTAAGATGCTCCTTCTCCTCCGAAAGCTAGCAGAAGTCTGGTCTCTCTGTCCCTACACATCATACAAAAGATGGGATTCCACCCACAATACGTCATTCTTCTTAAAACTTTCCATTGCACCTCTATGCAGTAGCTTAGCTTTTCTTTTTTTTTTTTTATGACACAAATTTAATTAGTGATATCTTCTCTCCAGTGGCCTTGGCTTTCAGACAGACCAGATACGCAAGGCATCCTCCCTTCTCGCTTCCCAGCCATCTTCAAAGACATTCCGGGTCTCTCCTTAACTCTGAAAATAACGATGTGTATTCTTTCACCTGCAGTAGGATGAGAGCATTCTAATTTCGAACACAACAACATTTAATTATTTATTTCTCAAGAGCAAGGAGAATCGAATCTTATGACTTTGGGCCTATAATTCAGGCAACTTAAACTAACCACAATTACGGTGTATAGAAATAATATCGTCCTGCACATTATGCATGAAGGAATCGTAATACATACAAAGTTCTACTTAAATGCGTTCACTAGTTTTCAACATCAAATGATTCAAATAAATGTTTCTTAATAGTCGTAAAACACTGCAAACAATACGAATACATGAGAGTGCGTTTAAACCATGATTATAGTGCACTCATACAAAATAGAGTGCTATCAGCGCTCTATCAGTTTCACAGAGAATACATATGCTCGTATAGACTTTTGTCTACAGGCTGCCTGAATTCCAAGGGAAGATAAAGTGCCCATCAACTGCTCAAGTAGTATCCTCTGTCACTGCTTGGTTAGCCAGAGGGACGAAAGGCACATTTCACTCTTGCTAATGTTTTACTGCCCATGATCATTACGAAGGTTGAAAGGCAGCTGCCTCTTCATAGTCAGTATTATTTTGTTTTAATTGACTATCTAAAAAGAAGGAAATGTGCTTCGAGACTGGCAGATAGTTTTTTTGTTTAAAATAAGATACTCTCTAGTAAGGTGTTCTGTGATCTCACACATAGGCTAAGTGATTAAATTTTCATGAAAATTATTGACCATCACACACTGAAGAATGCGCAGCAGCTTAAGCACCTAAAAAAAACTGCAACATCATACAATATATCTCACCCATATACATGCAGATGCAGTAGAAGCTGTGATAACAAAAAGCAGCAATTATACTATTATGCTTCATCTGAGGCCTTACCCACCCAGTTTTAGCATAAATCACATTTATTTTAATTACATTTGCAGTTTAAAAAAACATTACCAATTGGTCCGGTGCTTAGCCAAATATATGTTACCTAAATTGCTTACTTAATACATTTAAAATTAAAGTGATATTTTCGCATCCCCGTACTTACCACCATGTCTCACCACTAAGGGGCATATTCTCAAGGAGCTATCGCCGACTTAACGGCACTTTATCGCAGCCAAAGTCGAGATAAATGTATCGCAACAATCACAAGCTGGTGCTAACAGCCTATAGCACCAGTTTACCTGCGAAAGCATCCGCAAAAAACATCGCCACAGATGACCCCTGCAACTATCGCTAATGAGATGCAGAGTAGGCGTTCCCGAGCAAAATCCCACGACAACACCACACCTCAACATTCTCAACGACCAGCCCGATCAGCGATAAAACCACAAAACAGGTGATAAGGCGCGTTAGCAGCAGGAAACTAACACCTGCCCTGACCTGGTGCAAAGTCGGAGCACAGCCTGCACCACAAAATGGAGCCCAGCCCAGAGCCACACCTGAAGGGCAACAGATGCCATGGAGCTACTCACCATGCATCCTGGAGCCCCGAGAGGGCAACAACACCCACCGCCACCACCCCCCCACCCCCCGGACACCCACCGCCCCCCCCCGGACCAACACTGAGGCAGCGCAGACAAAGACAGCGACCCTCCGAAAATGGACCAACCCCACAGACCCAACACCAGAGAATGTCATTGCCCACTATATGCCCAAAGGGACAACCCTCCTCCGCATCCTGACCACCATAGCCCACAGGCTGACGGTACCAACACAGCGGACAACCAACATCCCACCGCAGACAAAGCTGCTGGCCGTGCTGCACGTGTTGGCCTCTGGTACCCTCCAACCAACCTCCGCCTGAGACGGAGGAGTCACACAGCCTGGCAAATCCAAGTCCCCCACAACGGTCATGGATGACACCATCAGCTTGGTACCCCAACATCCATACCTCACACACACTGCGCAGGAACAGCTGGAGACCAAGCAAGGCGTGTACGCCACATCTGGCTTTCCGCACGTGTCAGGGGGCAAGTGACTGCACACATGTCCTACTAGTGGCCCCTTGCGACACTGCACACAATAAGCGCAACAGAAAGCGCACGGATCCCACCAATGTGCAGGCAATTGTGGACCACTGTGGAATCTCCGCCAACGACGTCGCCAAACACCCAGGCAGTGTGCATGATACCTGCACCTCCCGACAGTCCATCATCAACCTGCGCCACCAGGATGGCACCCACGGAATGCACTGCTCGTTGGCCAATACCAAATGCACACACCACACACCTCAACTCCACAATCATGCAACACACAACACAGGAAATGCACACGTCACAAGCTCACATACAACATGCACACCCACCAGACACGACAGCACAACTCACTGTGGGAACCTGGCCCAGCCATGTACATGAGCCATCTACGGCATGGCACCTCAGACACACAATAGCAGAATGTCGGAAGAGGTGGGGACCAGGCATGTGCGAAGGAGGCAAGGGACCGATGAATGAGAATGTACACAATGCCAAGTGTGGCGTGAATGTGCTGGCCAGACTGCAGTATGCAGACCACACACATATCCATATCGACACACACCACTGGTGTTTGGAGTGTAGCGGACAGTGGACGAAACCATGTCACCCCAGCCAGTGGGGACGTCGCAGAAATGTAGCTTGTGACACCCCCCCTTAAGCGTGAGCGGAGTGGGCTGGCCTGGCGTACGCCAGGCCAGCGTAGGGGTGTGAATAAAAGGCACGTAACCCTGGGTGTGGTCCTCTTCCGGAATGCCCAACGTCTCTGCCAGGGTGGCGCACCTCACCCCGCCACGAGGCCGACGCCGTGAGCGGTGTTGCCAGTGATCCTGTGCGCCTGGTGAACCGCTGGACGCTGGTCCCCGAATCAGTCCTGCCCGCCCCTGCGCACCCAGGCCTCAATGCCCACCTTCCAACACCGGCGTGTGTCGATGAGGGCCCACCACGTGCCAGTGCAATCTCCAAGCCCGAGGCCTGCGACCTTGGCAGCCTTCTCAGACCATCACGGCCTCCGCAACACAGGCCCGCAGTATTCCTTTCACGTTGACGTACTCCACTGGCATGCACAGCGGACAAGTAGGTCACACATTTGGAACTGAGTCTTGATTACACCATGGCAGAGCACATAAATCATGGCTGAGTGTATGTCACTATACACCCTTGGATGTGGTGCCAACAGGTCTTAGTGTTACATCACAGCCGCAAGATTCTGTGGGCCCACGCGGACTACTGCTCTCGGCCTACGCTGCGCTCGAGTAGGTCACAGAATTGGAACTGAACATCGATTATTCAAAGGCAGAGTAGGAATCATTGCACGCAAGGAGAGGCATACGAGGATGACGCGTTGCATTTGGGAGGAAAAAAGGATCATCATTACGGAGGTGATTGAACACTACCGACAACTGCCCTGATGTCACTAACTCTGTGCATCGCGAGCCTACGACACGTGGCCCACTGCTGACCGCTGCCTCCGGCCTACACTGCGGTCCAGTAGGTCACAGAGTCTAGAATCGTCAATGCCGGAGTTCATATCAGTGTACCGGCATCATCGCAGACTGCATCCCCTCTCAGCCCCGGTGCCACTAGGTCTGTTCCCCGACATTCATGGACACTCTCTGGTCGTACATTGGTGGCGTTTGAGTCTATGGACTAGGGGGTAGTTTTCATCCTCATGCAGCTGATACCGAATTGGTGGTGGCAAGGAGGCAGTCGCTTTCCACTCCTCCATTTGCTGCTTCCGGATAGCTTCTTCCCCCTGCATCATGCCCTGGAAGAACACCTTCCACTGTCCCCCGCAACACTCCGCAACATCCACCTTCGACATCGACGAGGACCCGCTCAGTCTGCGTGGCCCTACCTCATTGGACCGCAAGTCACCGTCCCATGGCGGTGTGCCTGTGCCTGCCGCTGTGCACCCGGGGCCACTAACTCTGTGCAGCTCAAGTCCGGGACCCTGTCTGAGTGAATATTGGATGACTTCTGTGACGGTGGTCTTGGGGTCATCGACGCCATGTGCATGTGGCCCTGTGCTGTCCGCTGCCTCCGGCCTCAACTGCGGACCACCAGGGCTCACACATCAAATCGAGTCCTGACCGGCCCGGACGTGGCATCACCGCAGGAGGCACACGCCACCATCGCCAGGGCCAACTCCAACCACCATCTGCCAGAGTCGAGACAGTGGTACTGGCAGACTGACGGAGTTGCTCAGACCTGGCGCGGATGCCATCATCTGCCTGATCCCTTGCTCAGCACTCCAGGTGCCACTGACTCAGTGCACCGCAACCAATGGACCGTTACTGATTGAGTTTTGTGATGTGGAGATGTTGCGCAGCAATGTCACCTCAGGCAGTGTGGGAGACCTGGGAAGTTGATGAGGAAGTTGCTGCAGGTCTCACACACCCCACTGCATCTGCACCAGGAATATCCCGAATGGACACAGCCCAAGTTATTTTCATCACATGGGCACGCACAGCTCTAGTGCCCAACCTCAGTGCACTGCAACTCACGGACACTTCTGTTTGTATGTTGGGTGACCTCTGTACTTGCTCCGGCTCCCTCCATGTTGCTCAGCAGTTGACTCTGTTATGCATGTGTTTTCTGTTTCCATTGCACTGGTGTCCACTGTTCAAGTTGTTGCCAGCACCGAGCACTCCGTGCGGGCTGGCTGATGCTCACCCCACACACATCCAGCACAGGTGTCACTGTGCATGTGGCCCTGCCAATAAAGGGGCCGGGCGCATGTGCCCGTAGCCAGTTCAACATGATATCTGTGTGTGTCTCTATGGCAGTGTGGGTCTCCTTTGTGGGGTGTAGGTGGTCCCTGAAGGGTGATTGACACCCACGTATGTGATCTAGTTCGCCTTCCATGGGTTCGGACCACACCCGCACCTGTTCGGCCACCTCCTTTTGGCATTCTGACACCTGGCATTGGGGTGCCATGTGTGGGTCGGTGAAGTGTTGTGGGCCAGCCTTGCTTGCGTGTGCTTCATGCTGTGTGGTCTGTTGCAGGGGCTGGGTTCTCCTCAAAGTAGCTTGTCTGCCCTGGTCCTGGTGGTGGGTTGCGTGGGATGTCCATGGGCTGTTGTAGGGCATAGGTGTCGAAGGTGTGTTGGTGGTGTCCTGCATCACTGATGGGTTGTCTGGTCTGACCTGCTGGAGGTGTTGTTTGTCCCTCTGCAATGTGAAGGGGAGATGCATGTTGACATTGTGTTGGCATTTATGTTGGCGCATTGTTCTTGTAGACATGCAGACTGTGTGACAATGTACATTGTGGCTGTTTGGGCGGCGCTGGCAATTTGAGGGTGACAGTGGACATTTGGACTACATGACTGTTGTGAGGTTGTACCCGTACATATGCATCTCACAGTTCCCTGCTCTGTCAAATGTGATTGGCCTGTTTATGCGCATGGGCGGACCCAGTTGTGTCCCCTGTTCTGCAGTGTCGGTATTTCACTTTGTGCCACATTGTCATTGGATGTGCTGTGTTTGCCATGTGTGTGTGCTGCAGTGTGCCACGGGATAGGGGACATGACCCTGGGTTATTGTGGGTGTGCAGTGTGCTAGACGTCGTTGTGCATGTGTGCCATTGTGCCCATCTCCCCCCGTCCCCCCAGTCCCTGGCCGGTACTCGCCCTGTTGATGTTGTGTCAGGTCATGTTGAGCAGTGTCCCGATCCCCGACTCCTGGCACCGTATCCTGACTGATGACTGTGGCCACCATTTTCTCAATGTCATCCAGCTCCTGGTGTGCCGCTGGTCCCCCACCTCCAATGTGTGTTGCTGCTTTCATGTTGGCATAGAGTTTCTTCTTGGTTTTGCCCTTCACATCATTCCAGCGCCTATGGACTGCACCCCGTCTTCCTCTCCCTCTTCTCCTTGGCCTTCCCCGACCCAGTTGGTCCTTGCTGGTGGTCTGTGGGGCTTGTGGGGTTCGCGTTGGCCTCTGCGCTGGGTCAGGGTGCATCCATGTTGCTACGCACTTTGGATTGTTTCTGGTGTGTTGTTTTTGTTGCTTCTATGGTGCATTTTCCCACCAGACACGTGGGATTTACAGGCCTGCCGCTGGTTTTCGCTGCTTTTTGTATCGCGTTCGGCCTCATCGCAGCTTTTTTGGCGTTGGTGTTTCGCATTTTTGCAGCGTGGCATTGATTTTAACGCGGTCAGTTGACGCGTTATCTGGAGACTATCGCATGGTACCACTGTGTTGTGAATACTTGGTTAACACGGCGTAACTGTCCCGCGATGGACTGCGATGTTGAGGGTTGCGTTAAGTCACTTTTGCGATGGTTATCACACATTCTTGAGAATATGCCCCCCAGTATTTATATTTTAATTAAATCACTTTTAGTTTTATTGATTTAAATTAATGGAACCTTGTTCTAACCGTAAAGGTAACCCTTAAACGTACCATAAAGAAAAATAAATATTTAATTTAATTAAAAAATGCATTAATTTAATTAAAATAAATTAAATGTTAATGAATTTTTATGGTCTACGGTACCCATGATCCAATGATATACTTAACAGTCTCCTATTACCCTGAACCCTCCAAAGTGATTTTATTCTTAATTCTTTTCCAAGTGTTCCTTGTAGGCTAGACATAGGAGAATGTCATTGGATTGGATATTCCTGTGGTTAAAGCGTAGGTTTTATTTCTTGAAAGACCTTTTCTGAGCCGGCAGTGGTGATGTGCTGACGTTGCGCACTGCGCGAGTCCTAGCTCACTGAGGTGATGTGAGCACCATGCACAGGACCGAAGTGCAAGAAGGAGACTTCGACATACACAAGCACTGTCAGACAGACAGGCATGGTTGGGTGATGTGAAGATATTATAGAGTGAGTACATTTTAGCTGGAAATGACAGTGTGCAGACACTGAAACAGCGTGTCATTCAGGAATTGCAGAGTTATGTGAAGACACTACTGAGAGTATGAATCAAAGCAGACAAGGCACACTTGTATAACAGTCATGGACGTAATTGTTCCTGTCCTGGCTCTATGCACAAGTCATGGTGATATGTGGACACTGTGAAACAATCAGCAGTCATTCTGTGCACATGTTAAGTGCAAGATAGTCACGGCATGGGTCAACAATGTTAAAGAAAAGTACAGTCATTGCTAGCAAGGATAATATGCAGACACTGTATACTGTGCTACGCGACGCTGGCAATAGGTGGGGCGCCAACAGACATTGTCGCACAGGGCGCCACCAGTGCTAAAGCCGGCCCTGCATTGGACCCTCGTAGGCACCTAAGACAGACCCCGTTGTAGTAATGTGGACACAGATATGCACATTCTTCCCTCAAAGACCAAATGAAACCGTCAGGTGTTGAAGTACAAAAGTCTCCCATTAACGGCAGCTGCAATGTAGAGCCCTTTTCCTGAAGTAATATCTGCGAGTAGCACCCCCTACCACCCCCTCCTTCCTTCCGGTTCTTGCCCTCCCGTACCCCCAGCTGCTTCATAGCGCTCTTTATGAAATATGTTTCTGCGTGAGAAACCGAATGCATTAAAAACACCAATAATATAGCCTTATAGCCCGCCGTAGCGGGCTATACCGGCTATTAAAGGCCCGCTCCAGCGTTAAAGGCCCGAGCCGAAGGCGAGGGCCTTTAACAAGGGAGCCGGACTTTAATAGCCGGTATAGCCCAGCTACGAAGGTATATAAGGCTATTAGAACATTCTGCCACGAGAGGGCAGAATGTTCTAACAAATAAAACAAAGGCTTCAGGGAGCGCGAGGGAATTGAAATCCCCTCAGGCTCCCTGAAGCCTTTGTTCACAGCCAAAGCTGTGAACAAAGAAACATTGGAATGTTGGAGCTCCGGGCTTATACCAGCCATTATGAGCTCGGAGCTACTCCATTGTTTTCAATGGAGCTCCCAACATTCCAATGTTCTAATTATTGTTAATAATGACTATGGCAGATTTCAGGATTTGGACGGTTGTATGAGGGGTATACGGGAAGACGTCTTTGGCGGACGTTTCCTACACAGCCCCCGAAAGATGCCCAAATAGAGCAGAGAAAGTACTTGGCACAGGGGCAGTTACGGGAAAAGGGATAGTTGTCATTTGAACTTGAGTTTTTCTCCGGGGTGCGGTCTACAATATACTACTTTACTTTCTGGTATATATTACTCCCCCGGGGATTCTCCGTGCCTCCTCCTTGCTGCTCTGGCAATGGATCATGCATCAGTGAGCTGTCAGACAGGCAATCACGAGTCGCAGAACTGACGCTCTCAGTGGCGAGTTACCACTTATTGACTTGGTAATGCATCTTCCTGACCGCAGTGCGCACCCTCCATTGCCCATGCTGTTCCTTGTCCATTACACACTCTAGGTTAAGAGGGGGGGGGGCGGCGGGGATACCGCTATTGATCCTATTAGTATTTTCAGGTGCTAAATGCAGGCAGGAATATTTTCTCACATGTAGATTAGGTTAACAGCACCACAACTTTTACTCCTATGATTACAATTTGCACTTCCAAAACATTCTAAAAACGTGAAACAAGGCACACTGGAATGGATGCCTGCTTGTACCCAGGGGAGACCGTAGAGTGCGTGCTGACATGGGAGCACTCTAGTTGGTTCCTGCTTGTGCCCAGGGGGCACTGTAAAGTGCACACTCCATCGGAGCGAAGGAATGCAGGAAGGCACGTAAAATCATCCAGTCTCCACTGCGCTGTCCCTACAGCAATCGGAGCAGCTGTGGGGGGCCCTGATGATCAAATAAAAGGAACGCAATGGCTAAACTTGAAAGCAGGCGCCAGTACAAGAGTTAGATGCCTGTTTTCACTTGCGCTCATGTTGGCAAGGCAGGAAGACCAGTTGTACCTAAGGAGAGCCAACCCTGCTGGAGCAGAAGAAACAAATAGTGCACCATACCTAACCCAAATAGACAGGAGGGGAGTAATACATGTAAGAGGGCCAGTAGCCATGGGAGGGAACCAAACACCAAAAGGAGGGACAAATACAGTCAATGCACCAATGAAAAGCCAGGTTTTCAGAAGGGCATAGAAAAGAACGAATCAAAAACTATTGGACTTGCTCAAACCCCACAGAGTAGATACAGCATGTCTCAAAGAGACAGCACATGCGCTGCCTAGTTGAGACCTAAAAAGGGATATCCCTGTGGCAGAATGTGTACTGTTGTTATATGCAAATTCTGCCTGAGGAAATGCCTGAAGGCAGCTACTAGTACATGTGCTCAGTAGACATCGTAAATATTGCTCCATTGAATGATTTCAATCAATCAATCAATCAGGGATTTGTGAAGTGCACTACTCACCCGTGAGGGTCTCAAGGCGCTGGGGGGAGGGGGATTTGAACAGCTCCGTCTCATCCGAAGAGCCAGGTCTTGTGGCTCTTACTGAATGCTTGCAGTGTGGGGGTTCATCTGATACTGATGGGGAGTTTGTTCCAGGTCTTGGCCGTGATGTAGGAGAAGGCTCTTCCACCCGTTCTGGCTCTGCGGATGCGTGGGATTACTGCCAGTGCAAGGTCGGCGGAGCAGAGGTTTCTCTTGGGTGTATAGAAGGAGATTCTTTCATTGAGGTACTGGAGTCCGGTGTTGTGGAGGAATTTGTAGGCGTGAGTGAGCAGATTGAAGGTCACTCTCTTTTTGACGGGGAGCTAGTGGCGGTCTCATAGGTGCTGGGTGATGTGGTCTTGTCGTGGGATGCCAAGGACGAGTCTGGATGCGGCGTTCTGGATGGTCTGGAGTTTGAGGAGTAGAGATTTGTTGATTTCTGCATAGAGGGTGTTCCCGTAGTCCAGTCTGCTGGTTATGAGTGCGTGGGTGATGGTTTTTCTGGATTCAGGGGGGATCCATTTGAAGGTTTTGCGGAGAATGTGGAGGGTATTGACGCTACGGAAGATACAGAGTTGACCTGTCGGTTCATGGTGAGGGAGGAGTCGAGTATGATGCTGAGGTTGCTGGAGTGGTCTGTAGGTGTGGGAGGGTTGCCGCAGGCAGTGGGCCACCAGGTGTTGTCCCATGCGAAGGGGGTGGATCCGAGGACAAGGACTTCCGTTTTCTCCGAGTTGAGCTTCAGGCAGCTGCTGCTCATCCAGGATGCGACGTCTTTCATTCCTTCCTGGAAACTGTGTCTGGTGATGTCTGGTTCCTTGGTGAGGGAGAGGATGAGCTGGGTGTCGTCGGCGTAGGATAGTATGCTGAGTCCGTGTTTTCTGATGATGGTAGCGAGGGGGGCCATGTAGATTTTGAAGAGCGGGGGGCTGAGTGAGGATCCTTGGGATACTCCACCGCTGATCTTGTGGGTTCGGAGAGGAAGGGCGGGAGTCTGATTCTTTGAGTTTGGCCAGTAAGGAAGGAGCGGTTCCCTGTATGCCGACGTCGTGGAGTCTGGCGGTTAGTGTGCGGTGGGAGACGGTGTCGAAGGCTGCAGAGAGGTCTAGTAGAATGAGGACAGCTGTGTGGCCTTGGTCGAGGAGAGTGCGGATGTCATCCGTGGCGGCTAGGAGGGCGGTCTCAGTGCTGTGGTTGCTGCGGAATCTGGATTGGGAAGTGTTGAGGATCGAGTTAGATTCTATGAAGTTTGATTCTATGAAGTTTGTGAGCTGGTTGTTGACGATATTCTTGGTGACTTTGGCTGCGAAGGGGAGGAGAGAGATGGGTCTGTAGTTCTTGAGGTCCGTCAGGTCTGCGGAGGGCTTCTTGAGGAGGGGCTTGACGTTTTCAGTCATCGGGGAATGTGCCTGTTTCGAGGGTGCAGTTGATAGTACGTCGTAGTTCGGCTGCTATAGCGGAGGCGGCTCTGTGGATGATGTGCTGCGGGCAGGGGTTTGTGGGGGCTCCTGAGTGTATGCTCCTCATGGTCTTAGTGGTGTCTTCTGTGGTGACAGGGGTCCAGGCGGTGATGGAAGGCTGGGGGGCATTGCCGGTGGTAGGTGTAGTGTAGGTGCCTTGGATCCGTTCATCGAAGTTGTCATAGAGAGTCCTGATCTTGTGATGGAAGTAGGAGCCGAGTTTGTTGCAGAGGTTCTGGGAGGGAGGGACATCGAAGACTTTGCTGGGGAGTTTGGTGAATTCTTGTACGATGCTGAAGAGCTCCTTAGAGCTGCGGGAGTTGGAGAGGATTCTGTCCTGGATGAAGTTCCTCTTCATGGTTCTGATGAGTTGGTGGTGTTCTATCATGGTGGTCTTGTAGGCGGTGCGTGCTTCCGAGGTTTTGCTGTTCTGCCAAGCTTTCTCGAGTCGTCAGCATGTTCGCTTGGATTCTCAGAGGTTGGTGGTGAACCAGGTGGCTTTCGTGGTGCATTGTCTGTTGGAGTTCTGGAGGGGGGTGAGTGTGTTTGAGCAGTCAGTGATCAATCTGTGGAGTTCGTTTGCTGCAGAGTTGGCGTCGGTCGTGGTAGGTGGAGGAGCGCGGTTGAGGGCGGAGTTGAGGTGCTCTTCAGTGATCTTGCTCCAGTTCCTGCATGGGGGCATGGTGTAGACTTGTGTGTGGTTGATTTCGAAAAGGAGAAGTGGACGCAGTCGTGGTCTGTCCAGAGGGGTTGCGTGGTGTGGCTGAAGCGAATGTTGTCACCTCCTGCGAAGATGGGGTCGAGGGTGTGTCCAGCCTTGTGGGTTGGGGTGGTGATGAGCTGTTTCAGTCCGATGTTGGCAAGGTTGTCCAGGAGGGTGTTGGAGTTGGGGTCGCTGAGGTTGGCCAGGTGGAAATTCAGGTCTCCGAGCAGTACATAGTCTGTGGATGCAAGGGTGTGGGGTGCGATGAGGTCTGTGATGGTAGTGGTGAATGTGGCATGCGGTCTGGGAGGTCTGTAGGTGAGGGTGCCGCATAGATTCGTTCTGGGGTTGAACTGGATTTGGAAATGGAGTTGTTCCATGGGGAATGAGGTGCGGTTCGTGTTGGCTGTAGTGAGTCGGAGGGAGTTTTTGCATACGAAGGTGAGTCCACCTCAAGGGTGGTTGGGGCGGTCCTTCCTCTGGAACTTGTACCCATCAGGGATGGCGGTTGTGATGTCTGGTGTGGAGCTAGCGTTGGTCCAGATCTCTGTGAGGAAGGCGACGTCGGGCGAGAGGGTGTTGAGGAGGTCCCAGATTTTTACTACGTGTCTGTGTAGGGAGCGTACGTTGAGGAGGATGCAGCTCAGGGATTTGGGCTTGCTGGTGTCTGGTGGGTTGGCGGTAGCAGTGGGGGTCCGGAGGTGGGTGAAGGTGCGGTGGCAGTGTCGGCAGGAGAACTGGCCTTGGGTGGTGTTCGGTGTCGACAGCTGGCAGTTGTTGTCTCTTCCAAGGATTGAGTGCATGGAGGGATGCTGAGTCGTAGCGGAGGGGGGTCGGAGGACCAGGGTTCCTGGCGCTGGTTGCATTCGGGTCATGGACGGGCACTAACGGGCTTCCCTTCGGCATGGCTTTGACGCGGAAGCGGCACGCCCGCTGCGCGCGTCCACTGTGTGGCTGCCATTAAGTTGGGGAGCACGCAGGGGGGAAGGGGCCGCGGGGGCAGCAGCAGCGGGAAAAGGGAGCGAAAGGCAAAACGGGGAAAAAAAGCAAACTGAAATGGGATGAAAGTAAGACAGTTAAGAAAGAAACGAGAAAAAAGGGAATGAGATCAAAATAAAAACAGTGAAAGCAGCAAACCAAAAACGGAGGAGGCAGAAAAAGAGGCAGCAGACAGACAAAGGCACAAATAGACAAAAAGCAAAGCAGCAGACAGACAAGGCACAGATAGACAAAAAGCAAACGCAGCAGACAGACAAGGCACACATAGACAAAAAGCAGAGGCAGCAGACAGACAAGGCACTAATACACAAAAAGCAGAGACAAACAGAGAACAAGCAGAAAGGCTGGCAGAGCAGACCAGCAGAAGAGCAAGGCTCTCCCACTGGACCACCAGGGATGAGGAGCAGGCAGGAGCCTGCGGGTGGAGGAGGGCCTCGAACACGTACCTGGAACCAGAGAGGTGTAGGAGGCAGAAACGCAAGGATGGAGCTGCGCGAGGGGAGAGCAGATTCCCTGACCAGGTGTCAGAGGACTTGCTCACCCTGTTGCGCAGCGGCCGCCATTAAGTAGGGGTCGTGGAGGGAGAGCAGCTGGGAGGCGGGAGTGGGAACATGCAGGGGAGAGGGGCCGCTGGGGCAGCAGCAGCGAGAAAAGGGAGCGAAAGGCAAAACGGGGAAAAAAAGCAAAATGAAATGGGATGAAAGTAAGACAGTTAAGAAAGAAACGAGAAAAAAAGCGAATGAGATCACAATAAAAACAGCGAAAGCAGCAAACCAAAAACGGCGGAGGCAAAAAAAGAGGCAGCAGACAGACAAAGGCACAAATAGACAAAAAGCAAAGGCAGCAGACAGACAAGGCACAGATAGACAAAAAGCAATGCAGCAGACAGACAAGGCACACATAGACAAAAAGCAGAGGCAGCAGACAGACAAGGCACTAATACACAAAAAGCAGAGACAAACAGAAAACAAGCAGAAAGGCTGGCAGGGCAGACCAGCAGAAGAGCAAGGCTCTCCCACTGGACCACCAGGGATGAGGAGCAGGCAGGAGCCTGCGGGTGGAGGAGGGCCTCGAACACCTACCTGGAACCAGAGAGGTGTAGGAGGCAGAGACGCAAGGATGGAGCTGCGCGAGGGGAGAGCAGATTCCCTGACCAGGTGTCAGAGGACTTGCTCACCGTGTTGCGCAGCAGCCGCCATTAAGTAGGGGTCATGGAGGGAGAGCAGCTGGGAGGCGGGAGTGGGAACATGCAGGGGAGAGGGGCCGCTGGAGCAGCAGCAGCGAGAAAAGGAAGCGAAAGGCAAAACGGGGGAAAAAAGCAAAATGAAATGGGATGAAAATAAAACAGTGAAGAAAGAAATGAGAAAAAATGAAATGAGATGAAAATAGAAATAGACAAAAGCAAATGCAGCAGACAGACAAGGCACAGATAGACAAAAAGCAAAGGCAGCAGACAGACAAGGCACAAATTGACAAAAAGCAGAGGCAGCAGACAGACAAGGCACAAATAGACAAAAAGCAGAGACAAACAGAAAACAAGCAGAAAGGCTGGCAGAGTGGACCAGCAGAAGAGCAAGGCTCTCCCACTGGACCACCAGGGATGAGGCACAGGCAGGAGCCTGCAGGTGGAGGAGGGCCTCGAATGCCTACCTGGAACCAGAGAGGTGCAGGGGGCAAAGACGCAACGACGGAGCTGCGCGAGGGGAGAGCAGATTCCCTGACAAGGGGTCAGAGGTCTTTCTCACCCTGTCATGCAGCAGCCGCCATTAAGTAGGGGTCTGGGGGATGGAGAGCAGCTGGGAGGCGGGAGCAGGAACACGCAGGAGAGATGGGCCGCTGGGGCAGCAGCAGCGGGAAAAGGGAGCGAAAGGAAAAACGGGGAAAAAAAGCAAAATGAAATGGGATGAAAATAAGACAGTGAAGAAAGAAATGAGAAAAAAGGAAATGAGATGAAAATAAAAACAGTAAAAGCAGGAAACCAAAAATGGCATAGGCAGAAAAAGAGGCAACAGACAGACAAAGGCACAAATAGACAAAAAGCAAAGGCAGCAGACAGACAAGGCACAAATAGACAACAAGCATTGGCATAGCCAATAGGTCTCGCTTTTGGGACCTTATAAGTGTTTAGCCATGCAACAGTTGATGTTGTTGCACCAAGGATATTGTGCTGGATAACTAAACACTTATAAGGTCCCAAAGGCGAGACCTATTGGCTATGCCAATGCTTGTTTGGTTTGCAGTGGAGTAATTATATTTACATAGCGTTATTGCCATAGGTATAAAAAGCAAAAGTAAAAAACATTGTCATTTTCAACGCCAACAGCTCTAACTTTAACAAATGCGAGACCTATTGCATTTGAAATGCAGCCGGCCTCGCGTTTGTTGGATTTGGAGTTATTGGCATTGTAAATGCCAATGTTCTTTACCTAGCCATGCTGCAGGGTGCAGTATCATATGTGCCCAAGGGACCTCTTTTGGCCAAGTAAATTTAACTACAGGGGCCCTGTAAGCGTGAGCCCGAGTCACAATGCCACCCCCTCCCCATCCCCATTGTCACAGCCATGATGAAAGGTTCGTGATGGTTCTGCTGATGTGGGAAGGCCAGTAGGTTGACTAACCTTGTCAATGATTTGTAATACTTATTTTGAGGAGTAAAACTAGCTTTTTATTAAAGATGACTGCTTGGTAATGTTTTTGCTAAAGGGCAAATCATTTTCTATCTTCCGTGAATGAGGCTTTGTGCACATAGTTATTATTTTCAGATGGGAATGAAACACTGAAAAAGAAATATAGGAGTTGCATGTGCTTTTCATTTTCCCCTCCTGCTTTGAAAGTCGCCTCAGAAGCTAAGAAAACCTCAGCTGGTCAGAGGGCAAGGTGATGGGGGAAGATTTATGGAAAATGCTTATGCCGCATCTAGCTGGCACAGGAGATTTCAGGCGTTAGTTTTATTTTCCTTGTGATGAGTTTGATTATCTTGCCACGGCTGTACTGGACAGTGCCAGTTATGCACAGCTTCTTGGGGCATTTTAGTAATTGGCCTATTTAGGGGCAATTATGTGAAATTGCTACATGGACTTTGCCGTATAAGTATTTTATTTGTTACTTACTATGGTAAGCAACATCTGTAAATATCCCTTGAAGAGGACAAAATGACAGTGATGCAAAGCTTCTTTTAGGGGTGTGTATGGGCTGTTTTTCAAGGAACCTGGATGTATATGGAATACGCAGCCCATATGTCAGTAACTGTGCTCAGGCTACACAAAGGATGCGATTTTGGGGATTTTCGTATTCGTTTATTTCTTAGTTCAAACCGGGATTAGACTGCATTGAGTCGGGTGAATACATTTCTATAACACAACACTGTGTTGTGCTATCATGCTGGCAGCAACAACAAAGGCTGTCTTTAGATGGAAATAAAAATAAGAAAAGTAAAAGGGAATACAACTGTATTCCTTTTCCAGAAGACCTTGTAGTTTCTCATTCCGTTGGAGAAATGTGTGATTGTAGGTTTTTTACCAAGTGTTAATGGCAATGGCCTAAATGCCATTCCCCATCAGATGAAGTTGCACGGACACGCAAACTTTCTGTAGTTACCACGCAACAAGCTCCCCCTTCTCCTGCCGAGAAATTCAGGGTTCCAGTAAGTTGGAATTGGCGGGATCCTTTACCACCAAATATAGCCACGGCTCTGCCTGACACGGGATTGTTATAATTTGTTCATTTTTATCTTTTTGCAGTTTTATATAGCGCGAACTCGACCCGAAGGTATTAGAGTGCTTTACATGAGCGCCAGCTCTATCACACATGGTCGCATTATTATTTCTGTGACATGCCCGAGGAGATTAAGTGGTTTGGTTAGAATCACAAGATGGTGAGGCACCCCGAGACTCGAATTTGGTTTCCCAAGACCAAAGTCGGCAGCTCTGGCCGTAACGCCACATCCTCTCTATGGAGACAGCGAACCCTCCTGTATCCATAGCACGCACTGTCGATAGGCCTTCTCCTCCTCTGGTATTGCCTCCATACTCTCTTTAGATCTTTCTGACCTCTTTAAAGTGTCTGGCATTCTTGACTCCACCACAGGTACAATACCCCGATGTTCATGAGTGCGCTCGGAGCACGCGCGCTTCATCCTCCTGGCACAATTGTCCTTCCAGCGGGTGCGCCATTTCAGGGACATCTTAAAGGTTTTGTGCTCCCTGGGTCAAACGCGTTTGGTGGGCCTTGTTTGAAACAGCTTTGAATTTATAATCCAGTTTCAACTCTTTCATGCCATCTTTGGCCAGGTCACTGACAGCGTAATTGTCGACGTGTGTCATGATCCAGTTGCAACCTTACAAATGCTATACATTATACATTCCTGGTGACCCAGTTAACACCTCATTCAAGTTGGCGAATGGTGGGGCAACAGTGCCCTCTAGTAGTCATGCTATAAATACTGTGTCACAGCATTGGTTTGTGGGTTTCTAAGGCTGTGAGGAGGGCTCAGTGGGTGAGGTTGTGGGTGGTCTGTCAGTGTTTTGAGTGTACAGGAGTGGATTTTGCAACCTGCTGTCCAGACGAGGTTTGTCACCTGGCTGTTTTTACAGACACGGCCGTTATTTTAATGTAAGGCCGATATTTTCCCATTATCATCATATACCTTAAATAGTACGTATATGACAAGAACACTTAAAAAAAATAAGTTCCTTCAATGATTCCTGCCTGATCATTAAAGTAAACTAAGACCTTGCTAAAATGAATGTAGGCGAAGGCGAGTATATTTAAAGTCTTATTTAAGTATTGCGCACAGGCCTTTGCAGAATCTTAATAAGCCTTCGCAGGATGATGCCAAGACTCGAACGGTCTCCCAGCAGAACCCAGCGCCTCCTTGTGCACGCAGCGAGGACCCCAAGGAGGACTGGCCGTTTGCATTGTTACCGAAAGCAGGCTACAAGTAATGCGAAACCTGTAGCCTGCAGGTCACAGAAAGTTCCAAGCAGCAGCATTAACACACTCGGCTAACAACAGTACTTCTCTTCTATGCAAACTGACATGCTAATAAGGCGCAGATGGTGGGGGGCGGGGAGGTTCAAAGGGCGGATGCAGCAGGGAGATGAACTGTCCCTGCACTTCAAGGCCAGCAGGGGGCACGCCGAGGTGCCTCTTGAATGTGGCGATGTGAAAGGGCAGCTCCATCGAAGTGTGGGGGGTGAGCCCTGCACAGCCGGGGGGGCTTGCTGGTATAACAGGAAGCAGCGCACACTTGCCCCCTTCATTCACACAGGTTAGAAATGCAAAACAGGGCCCTTGTCTGGGGTTTTCCATCTTCAAGGATGCCTTTGTTTGCCCTGCCACCCGCCGCAGCCTCCTGCAGGAGCTTAAATGGCCCTGTCACCACCGGCTCAACTGCAGTTAATCACAGGCGAGATCTGGGCAGCAGCTCGCCCACTCCGACACTAATTGCCTTCAGACACCGGGTGCGGAGGCGCTGGCGGAGCTGGGGCGCGGGGACACCGGAAGAAGAGGGGAATGGGCGGGACTAGCCAAGGGTAGTGCTCAAGAGGGCAGGGCTGGGGCACCGGACGCTGTGTGATGTGGCCGAGGGGCAGATTAGGAACTGGTAGGAGGAGGAGGGGGGTAATCAGACCTAAGAGCTAGTAGGTGGGGTGGGGAGAGGGGGGGGTTGGGAAGACTCCCAGGTGCAATGGGGCCTTAGTGGAATGGTATTGGAGCAGAGGGGGAGCATAGTTAGAAAGGAAAAGCTGGGGCAAGATGACTGGCAGAGCTGGGGTCACACACCTCCTCTCTGCGAACACTGCCCGAATTTGCGGTTACTGAGAGAGGGCTGTCCACTGCGTGACCGAGCCTGGCATAGAACTTGTTCCAGAGAGCCAGAGGGCTGCAGTAGTCAGTCCGGAGCTCGCTGCTGCCCAGCACACAGGCACCGCCCCAGGGGAGCGTGCGTGCGCGCGGGTGGGTGGGTGTAGGGGGAGGGAGGTGTACACTGCACCTCATCGGGAAATCTATGCCACCCACTCGACGAGGCAGAGTTCAAGCTGCATCACACGCACACAGGACAAGTAAGCACAAAACTTCGCCACAGTCTAAGCAGAAGCACACGAGCATAAGACAGACAGTAGCAACCACCCCGCGAGCCAAACAAAACTCGTCAACATTCTCACATACCTTCAAACAATAAATCAAGCGAGCGACGCATTCTAAAACTGAGGGAACGAGCGAGCGCGGCAGCCTGCAGAGCTGACCAGACGCTCGTGCGTCGTGGCCTTTTGCCTGCGATTACGCGCGCGGCAGACATGTGTTTCCAATTATCGCGCCCGCGTCTGGGCACAATAATTGGAAACATATGTCTGCGGCGCGCGTAACCGCAGGTAAAAGGCCACGACGCACGAGCGTGTGGTCAGCTTTTGAAACCCCCTAACATAAAGTCTTCGCCTAGCAGCGCTTGCGCGCAACTCGAGGCTCGACCTAAAAAGCAGAGGCAGCAGACAGACAAGGCGCAAATGGACAAAAAGCAGAGACAAACAGAAAACAAGCAGAAAGGCTGGCAGAGCGGACCAGCAGAAAAGCAAGGCTCTCCCACTTGACCACCAGGGATGAGGCGCAGGCAGGAGCCTGGGGGTGGAGGAGGGCCTCAAACACCTACTTGGAACCAGAGAGGTGCAGGGGGCAGAGACCAGGGCCGGACTGGCTACCAGGCGTTTTGGTGTGCTGCCAAGCTGGGGGCTGATTTCGTTGATGGGGACCTGCGTGTGCTAAAAACCATTCGTTTTGCAATGTTTATTTAAAAGCACACGCAGGTCCCCATCAACGAAATCAGCCCCCACCGCAGTGAAATCAACCCCCAGCTTGGCAGCACACCAAAACGCCCGGTAGCCAGTCCGGCCCTGGCAGAGACGCAACGACTGATAATTTGTCTGCAAATTTCATATGAGAGCCTGCTGATCCCTTGCTTGCTCAATCTGTGCAATGCTATAAAGGAGTCTATCAGCCTTCTGAAAACCACAAAGAAGGCTATTCTGAAACATGACCATAAAACCTTAGATAGGGCATCATACACCCTGCTATCTATTCTGACAACAGATTACAACATTGTCAGCAATACTCTAGAGAGAATTCATTATTGAAAGAATTGCCAGACTTGTTCATCATGATCAGAGTGAACTTGTTCCTGGTAGAAACACCTCTCTAAACCTGAGGATTTTATTTTATATCATCACTGCCCTTCAGAAGGATACAGTCATCCTCTGGTGGCATCAGTAGATATTGAGAAGGCATTTTAACACATTTGAGTGGGACTGTGTATATGCTACTCAGGAGCAGATGGATTTTGAGATGCACATCCTCCACTTAAGAGGGCTTCAAACAGGGGGGCACTCCCTGTTAGGTGCTATGATGCCATTTCCAGGGGAAGCACATTCCTCAACAAAGCTGAAACAGCCACAATGTATGGGGATGGGCTGATCATAGGGCAGTTAACCAGTGCTTGTAAAGACAGCATGTAAGTGTGCCTTTCTTTGGTGCTTTCCAGGTTGTCGTTTTTAACACCTCACTCATTGTGATGGAAGGAGGAAGAAGGGGAATGGAGGTGCCTGATGAGCTACTGGGCTTTCCCTAGTGCCCTCCAAAGCACAGCTGCCTAGTATCCAGTCACTTGAGGGCCTAGGACTTACTAGGGAGGGGTGATTGAAGTATTGACTTGCTGTGATGTGTTAACAAAGCAGGCAGAACAGACTGTCTACTGGAGGTGTCACCTTTCTAAGCAGAGATATTCCCTTCTATAGGCACATTTTAAAATATAAAGACTGAAGCAAAAGATCTCAGCTGTACTACTTTAACATACAGACAAAATAAGCCCATCTCAAAGTTGCTTCAGCTTGAACAGACAGAAGCAACAGGTCCCAGTGATGTGTTTCTTTACCAAAGGTTATGTTTACCTTACTGTGTCAGTGATGTGCTTTAAACAAATGTTGTAAATTAGAAAGCACTATGTAACGGAAAGCAGCTGTGAGATTTGCTTTTTCTGGGCATCCATAAATGTTGCCTCTGTTGCAATGAGGCAGGTGCATCAAATATACATTTAGTCTCACCAACTTTTGGAGCGTGTCACACTCCTTGGACCTATCATCATCACCCTCCAAACAAGGGGCATGCCTTATATCAACTTCAGTGGGCTCACCCACCATGTAAACCCACATCCTCCCCTCAACAATAAACGTTCAGTTTTATTGTTTTTTAATGGGATCACCATAGAGAACCCCTGAATCTTTTCATCTGTGGAGACTCAAAGGATTGAGAGGTATGTATCATATCTTAAATAAAATGTACTTTTTTATTTGCCAGTACTGAGTATGTTTGCTTTATCAGCCATTTGGAAATAGCTTAGATGGCGAATGTTGGACTTGACATCCTTGGCGTGGTTTTCTCCCAACTTTTTTCCTTCCAGCTTCCTGTTTTTGCTGACCTCAGTTTTTCTGGCTTTAAGATTCTGTACATTTTCCACTGCTAACCAGTACTAAAGTACAAGTGCTCTCTCCTTTCAACATGGTAAAATTGGCTTATACCAAACTGGCATATTTAATTTACTTATAGCTCCTTAGTGAAGTGGTACTACATGTGCCCAGGACCTGTAACTTAAATGATACCAGTGGGCCTGCAGCACTTATTGGGCGACTCACTTAAGTAGCCCTTTAAACATGCCTCAGGCATGTCATTGCAGCCTGTGCAGTTTTAACATGCCATTTCGACCCGTCAAGATAAACCTTTTGCCAGGCTCAAACCTCGATTTTAAATACACATAAGCAACTTCTAGGGTAAGCACTACACAGCCCAGAGGGCAGGGTATTCAAAAAGTTGGACATAAACTTTTAAGTTTAATATCTCCTGGTAGAGAAAAATCCTTAAGTTTGTTTTTTCACTAACTTGAGGCCTAAGTCTCCCATAGGATAACATTGTGTTACCTTATTGCATTTAATAAGTGATAACTTTCAATTGGGACCAGGTTGACAGGTCGAGTTTAGTGTCTATGGAATTGTGATTAAAACCCCACTTTAATGGTAAAGTTACATTTCTAGTCATAATTCTGAAAATACAACTTTTAGAAAGTTTGCAATTTCTTATACTAACCATTTGGTGCCTGTAGCCTATTCCAGAGTCAAATGACTTTGTGTAGCTGGCAGTTGGTCTTTGTGTATTTTTCCCAGAAAGTGAGACAAAGGGAAGCTAGGTGTTGGCAGGATGGGCCACTCTGAGTTCACAACGGGGAGGATATGTCACCTAGAACACTTGCACATCACAAAGGCTGTGCCTAAGCACTATCACAAAGGGGCCCTGGACCCTTGGTGTGGCCTCAGTTGAGCTCCCCTGAAGTTTTTGGGCTTCCCACGAATGCAAACGGGCCCGTTCGCACCAAGATCTTGCCACCCACGCTGCTGCTAGCATGAAGTTCTGGCAAATCGGACTCCGCATGCCACAGCGACCACCAATGACTCCCGGCAGCGCGAGATTGGCACTTCGCGCTACAGCACCGAAAGCTCACGGGGACCACCATAGTGAAGCTCCAGACAAGACTGTCCATGAAACCCAACAGGGTCTGTGCACTACAGAGACGACCGTCCGTGATGCCAGTCCTGCAGTTTGTGCTACTTCAACAGCCATCCGTAATGCTTTCCCTGCTCCTTGAGGCCCCTTGCGCCAAGAACAAAACTCTTTGCGCTGGACTGTGAAGGCAACTCTTCTAGCGGAACTAACTTGGTCCCTGTATCCGGCCCACGCTTCATTGTGGTCTGCCTGAACTTGTGACTTTCCCCCAGTCTCGCAGAACCAGATAACCATGAGTTGCGCTTTTTGGCGCCATTTTCACTTAAACCTTTAAAATTGTATATCTCCAGTTGTACTGCTTAGATTTTTGGTCTTAAATCATTTACTACATTTTACTCTCTTTTGTTCATTGGCGTGGGATTTTTCTTGTGTTGTGTTTCACTTTATTACTCTTTGAAGTATTGCATAAATACTTTACACATTGTCTCTAAGTTAAGCCTGACTGCTTTAGTGCCAAGCTACCAGAGGGATAAGCACAGGTTAATTTGGGGTTGCTTGTGACTCCACCCTAACACAGAATTGTGGTTGCTGCTTGAGAAGGGTATCACCCCCCTCAACTAGTAAACCAATTTCTTATATTGGTGTTCAGTGGTGAGTATTAGAACTTGTGTTTGTGCAGTGCCAGACAGTGATTTATGTTGTTTTTGGTAATTAGCTTTGAATAGGTGTGAATAGCAGTGAAATGCCCCCCAAAAGCAAACAATAAGCTGACCTGAATGGGCAGAGATGACTCCACTGAACTTCCACAGAATATGCAGGGTGGGGTCTGTGGGCATCACTTTTTGACACTAGTGTCAAATCCTGCTTGATTTTGAAATTCTGCTTGACAGATCCGCTGGGTTCACATATAACGTTTGGGGCAAAATGAAAGGAGAGAGAACGTGATGCCAAGACAATTGTTGTGGTACCAAAGTCTGCTGAAGGAGACTGCTTTGTCTTATAAGACTTCTGTCTTTGGATTTGTTGTGTTGTACCCCTTCCCACTGCCATCTGTCACAACCCATGGCCCTCGGTGGTAGCAGAATCTTTCGTCTGCCAAGCAAGTCCCCTTTTAAGGTCTTACCTATCAAACACGTTTTATGTGTCTGGTTGAGAGAGACAATTTGTGGGCTATACTAAAAACTTACAGTGGGCTTAGAGCCCCCTCAGTGCTTCTATTAGTTGGCTTTGTTGTCACTCACATTTTCTTACAGTTCATTCAATAGCTTTCTTTCATCTTCCATCCTCATCTCATGTTCATTCCTCCCTGAAGAATATACTCTTTACCATCCTTTTAATTGGCTGACTTGTTTCCTTCCACTGATCACTTTTAGAGAACTACTTTCTTTTCTCTTTTGTTGAGCACTCCATAACAGTGCATATGCGTTCTTGCTCTCTCCATCATGTGCTTCTCCCCCACCAACCACCCACCGCCTGCACCCTCCCTACCGCATGCACCCTCCCTCGTATACTGTTATCTTGTGTGCTCCTCCCTCTGTCAAAACCCCTTAACCCGGTGCTCCACGTTATACTTGCCTACATGTGCTGATTTCCTCCTCCTCCCCCCACCTACTTTGTTTTTACTTTATCCGCCTCAATTCCCTGTTGATTACCCCCTCTTGCTCCTCCATTGCTCCCCCACCCCTTGCGGTCATTAACCTTTTTTTAACTTTAATTCTTTCGCACAGCCCAGCAGCTGCTAATTGCTTCTAGGCACTCCCCTACAAAAAGCTCATTCATACACATACAATTTCATTTTTTTTCTCTTTACCAGTCTAAGTGGCATCTGCCATCCATCTGAGGTCAATCAATGAAAATTAAATAGGAAAATGGCATGCATAGATGTGCGCATGTTTAGTGACAAATGCGCACATACATCATAACGCATTTGCTTGCCTACAGAATGACAGAACTGGCAACAGCAGCCACATTACTGCCACTTAGGTTTTTTTTTCTGCCAAGACTGCACAGCATCAGTAAAAAAACAATTGGGTAGTGAACAGGTCTACAAGGCAACACCTATTGGTTTTACCAATGCTTGTTTTTCCTGCTGTCAATATTTAAAAAAAGGACTTTAATCTTCTTACACCCCTACATAAGTTAACCTTTGTTAATCAGGCCCTCAGTGAGGGCATTCACAATACAAGTAAGATGCATAAATGTTTTGTCTTTATTTCCTTTCTCCTCCTGGGAGAATGCTTAAAAGTTATTTCTGAACTAATTTTCAAAAACTGATTTTATGGTGTAATCAGATATTATGTTTTCTATTTTTGTAAATTCATTTAAGAATGTTATTGTGCTGTGCTCTTTACTTTGAAATTATTACTGTCTGAACCTAACACACACATCACTGTGGATTGCTTACAGTTTCTGCCAGAGCTACCACAGGTTGGGTTTATTAGAACAGATTTATTAAGTTAGTGGGGAAACCCCCTTCCAAATTACTAACCTTATCCCTGACAAAAACCCCTTATGGAAGGGAGAACTGTGACTGATATCAGAGAATATAATGGATCTCGGTGCCCATGACTTACAAAAATCATGCAATCAGGAAATAGGTCATACCCTGGAATGTTTTAGTCATTCCTCATAAGCTTGGCGGGAGCTGCAACACATAGATTTTCAGCATGTCCTTGTGTTGCATTTAGATGTCAGGACCAGGTGTCGTGTTCCTCAACCACCACATTTGCCTATTCTCCCCTTAACTGCAAAAGCAATAAGATTAATTTTGGCAAACCTACAAAGTGTGCTAAATAGATGGCTACTGCTCAGATGCATCCTGTTAGAAACGGGTAGCGTGGTGCAGAGCGGGCGGGCCAAACTCCGGAGGAAATGTGTAAAGCATCTGCGCAGCACACTCACAGGCGACACACCAGGCACACTACAAAAGGAGACCACACCAGGTGATGTGAAAATAACTTGTGTATTGTGACATAAACACTTCAGAATGTAATCACAGTTGCATATACATGGTGCCAACCGGCACTGGGTAGCAATTTGCACGGGGACTATTTACAAGGCAGGGCCAATCGGGCCGCTGCCAGAACCAACACTAAGTACCGAGAATAAATGTACAGTCCATCAGCAGTCAGCCCTAGGGGAGAAAACATTAGGCATCATCCTAGGTAGAAATGCATTCTGCAACCATATTCAGATGGGGCATAAACCATGAGCATAAGCCCATTTGCCTAAATCGCTTTAGCATGAGGCACAAACTAGAACATCAAAACCTGACATTAGTATTAGGCCTGACATGTGAGTATAAACCTGAAGGCCCATAACGTGCCATGAAAGCATTAGCCATGCACAGTAGGCATAATTCTATGCATTAGGCGTCCTTGTGGGCATAAACATTAGGCGGAACACCAACAGCATCGGGCATAAACAACATTGGAACATTAGAAAAGAGCATTAGGCACCAACATGTGGGCATGGAGGCGACACCATTAGGGTGAAAGCATGAACAACACATTAGCAATTTGGGGGAAAACATTACCAGCATAAATGCATTAGTGTAGACCCCTTAGCGCAGGCATAGCCTTAGCATAAATCACCTGTACATAAATGATAAGAGGCGCTAGGCCTCACAAGCATAAGCCCCAGTCGGGGGCACAACACTGAGACTGGCCCCAGGCCAACTGGCCTCTCTCGGGGGCTCAAATGCCCTCTGTCCCACACAGTCAGGGTTGGCTGCAAGGGCGGCGAAAACAAAGGTGCGCAAAGCGCTAGGGTAGGAGGGTCCCTCACTCCTCTCTCTTTCCCTTCTGGGTAATCCAATGCCCCCAATGCGTGGCAGCTGCCCCCTGTCCTGCGGGGTAGCTGGGTAAACCCAACAAGCACTGGCGCCAACAATGCAGCGATGGGAGCCCCACTCCGGGCTCTAACAGGAATCTGCCCACAAGAACACTGGCACGGTGGATCCCCTCTTCTGGGACTCTAGAATTTCCCAAAATGCCTCTGTCGTGCAGCTGAGGGAGGAAACAAGTACTGGGCACGTTGGAGCCCCCATCCTATGGGACTCTAAACACAACCAATGCCCTCCAAAGAATACTGGCACCGGGGGCGGGCACCGACAATGTGCCCCGACACACCCACCAACCACAGGATGACTGAGCCCCACTCACCGGCAGTCTGGGGCCCCTCTGGATGTCTCTGCAGTCTCCGGGCACCGGCAATGTGCCCCGACAGGTCCCGCTTCTGGGACCTCTCCTGGCTTCACCCTCAGCGGAGCCTTCTCCTCGTCAGCAGCGCGGAGGGGCAGGCACCGACAATGTGCCTAGGGCCCCCTCCGCCGCAGGGCTCCTCCTTGGCAATTTACATATAGCGCTCACGAGGCGCTAGGCGGCAGGAAAGCTCTTGGGCTGAAATTAAGTTGTAGCGCCCACAAAGCGCTAGGTCCCACACCATAAAGTGGTAGCGCTTCCCTTCACTGGCAATGAAATATAGCCCTCCCGAGGCGCTAGGGAACAGGCAGGAAGGCACAGTCACTGGAAATATAGCGCTCTCGCAGCACAGCGCTGCAGATGTCAGCTCCTCACCTCCTGGGCAATAAGATAAAGCGCTCTTCTTCTCCAGGCGCTAGCCCGCAGGCAGGGATGGTCAGTCACTTCAAATGTAGCGCTCCTCTTCTGCTGGGCACAGTTATAGCGCTCTCGCAGCAAGCAGAGCACAGTCAATGCAAATATGGCACTCCGGCAGCCCAGCGCTGCAGGACCCACGCACCTTCTTCTCCTGGGCAGGGCTGGAGGCAGCGCTCTCCTGGTGCAGGAATAAGGTTGTAGCGCTAAGTCCCACAAAATAAAGTTGCAGCGCTCCTCTTCCCCTGTGGCACAGTTATAGCGCTTTAGCAGCACAGCGCTGCAGGCATCAGCTCCTCTCTTCTCCTGGGCAGACCACGTGCTCACAGGGTGCTAGGCAGCAGGCAGCTGGCAGTAAGATATAGTGCTCACCAGGTGCTAGGCTTAGGACGGCAGGAGAGCAGGCAGGCAATACTGGGCAAGATCAGCAGGCAGTGGGTACTCATCAGAACATGACAGCAGCTCCTAGAAGCAGTCATCTCCCATAAAGTGGCACTCCTCCTGACACAGCAGTCTTCACTCCAGTAAAGTGCTCTCACTGGCCCTGTGGACTGCGGAGGGGCGCAGATGGGCACAGGGGCCAGCACACAGGCCCAATGTGGCGGTACCACCTGGCAGAGTGTCCCCTCTCATTCAGGTCCACGCTCAGTCTGAGCACATGGAGGCACAGCCCCCCTCACCCCACCTACCAGAAAGGGCTGGAAGCTTCTGGAAGGTTCCCTGGGGAACTGGTCTTAACTGGATTAGGGGGAGGTGTAGAGCACCCTGTCTGCCAGACTTCCCTCCAAAAGCTGGGGGTGCTGGGAAACAAACGACTGGACTGGTAACCCACCTCTGGCAGGCAGGCACAAGCACACAGCCATGGCGTCCATTTTAAAAGTAACATTTTACAAAGATGCATTTCTAAATGGTGGAAATAAAGGTGCGTACACCATTGCACAGCATTTATTATTTT
The DNA here is from genome assembly GCA_963921515.1 of Calotriton arnoldi. NCBI lineage: Eukaryota > Metazoa > Chordata > Amphibia > Caudata > Salamandridae > Calotriton > Calotriton arnoldi. Next base: position 769,488 of record CAWUFW010006848.1, on the reverse strand, counting down.
CAGTTCAGACACACCATGTCAGTAAAAAGGCTAGGGGGAAAAGTGAAAAATTTTAGGACAATAAGGGCCAAGTCCAACACATCCTTAAACGTTTCTCATTATTCAACCTTTTCATGCCAATTCTAGGTACAATTCTGAGCTTCCCTTTGGGAATACTCTAATTCAGAAAGATGAAATGCTAGCTCTAATGATACAAAACACAGTCCTACAAGAGAATCAGGTGGTATTGACAAACTCAGCAAGGTCTTTTTTCAATAGTAAGTGCATGTTGACAAAATTAAAATAAATATGTTTTAATGCTTTTAGCCATATCTGTAATATTTGCATTTTAAACATTTTGAAATAGAAGAAAGTGGGCCGAAAAACTTGGGCCACCATTCTGTGTATCCTAATAATGAAAGAAGAACTGTGAACTTTACATCAAATAAGATCCACAGTCCCAGTGCATGTAGTTATTTTTTACTGAATAAGCATTAAGATTCTCAGTCCTTTACTAAATGTGTACGTCAGGTGTCTGTACTGGACACAAATGGTATCTAGGTAATACTTGGAAGTGTTGAGAATGGTGACATCATCTAACAGACACATGCTGTCAAACGGGTTTGTATGACTGAAATTGACTACAACAATATCGACTTGCCAGAACATTGTGTCAAAAGTATTGTCACAAACAATTGCGTTTACATGATTTGAATGTAAACTACCAAAATATCATGTCCAAATTATTGTAGAACAGAGAATGTATATATATATATATATATATATATATATATATATTCTCACTTTCACCAACACGCTATAGGCACTCACTCCCTCCACGATAAATTTCCAAGGCAAGTCAAGTCTAAGTTCAAGAGTGATTTATTTTCTTTTCATAGGTTTCATGGGTTTTTTCGGCTATGAAAAGAAAATAAATCACTCTTGAACTTATACTTGACTTGCCTTGTAAATTTGTCGTGGAGGGAGTGTGTGCCTAAAGCGTCCTTGCATGTGCTGGTGAAAGTGAAAATACACAGGGTGACCTCGTACCCTTGTGTGCACCATGGCTGCTGCATCCCGGTACTCATGAGAACAGTAAGCTTATATATATATATATATATATATATATATATATATATATATATATATATATATACATACATACATACATATATATATATATATATATACATACATACATACATACATGTATACTATATATATATATGTATATATAGCTGTGTATATATCTATATCTATCTATTGATATCTATCTATTGATATCTATCTATCTATCTATATATATATCCTTGCTCATAAACTCCTCTCCCCTCTGGAAAAAGAGAATAGCACTCACGGGGTTGGATTTATTAATCTCTTTATTCTCAGCGCAACAAACGCGTTTCGGATAGCTCCTTCTTCAGTGTTTTACATATCACACTGAGAGGCGCCATCTTAAATGTTGTCATACCGGGGCATAAAGACAAAGGAGGGACCCATTCCTCATGATTTTTCTGAGCGCCATATTGTCATGATACAATATACATAAATTTAAACATAAAATTAAACCTTTTAACATTTATATGTACGTCCAGTTGCCCAAATCATACGCAAAACCATGTCATTACAAGTTATCTCGCCGTATATCGGCAAAAAGCATTAATAAACCAATATATAATCTGATGTTCAAATACATTTTCAATTCATTTTTATAGCTCGTCTATCGAGCATATATTATCTTACAAACATGGCTATTTCATACCAAATTTTATCTCATGTTATCAATCTCGCCGTGTATCGGCTTATGATTATTTTCAAAGACGCAACTTTCCCCCTATATTTTCAATTGAGCCGTATAACGGCTATACCTTAATGCCCATCTACGCTCAATTTGTTAAAAAAGAAGAGATTTCTTTCAAGTTAAAATCAAATGCTTCTGTTCCTCTCTATTCTTAAAGACACCAATTCACACAGTCTCAAGTACCCAAATGTACTGCCAATTCTTCCCCGCTGTTTAGCCCCTTTGGGGTCTTAGTTTGTAAATCAATAATGTATCGAGACTCCAATCTCCTCAACCTCAATACTCTGTCTCCCCCTCTAATATTTGGAAGAACATAGTCAATACTGAAGTACTATAATAGATCCCTATTACTTCGATGTTTCATGGCAAAGTGTCTTGCAACCGGGTAACTCATATCTTTATTCGCTATGGCGCGCATGTGTTCTAAAACGCGCGTCTTCACATTGTGTATCGTGCTGCCTATATATCTGAGGCCACAAGGGCATATCAGACAATAGACAGCATGTGTAGTCAGACATGTCATAAACTTGTTTATTACCCTACGTGTTTTCAACCCCTTGATTTCATACGTTAGTATCCTCTTGCTGTTCGCGCAAGCTTTGCACTTTCCGCAGGGATAAAAGCCTTTCATCTCACTCAGTGTTCCTTTTTTCGGCGTTATGGTTTCTAAATGGCTGTGTACTAATCTGTCTCTTAATGTTCTGGCCCTCCTGAATGTTACCTGTGGAACTGGTGGGATGTCCATCCCAATAATCATGTCTGTTTTTAACACATGCCAGTTTCTTCGAAGGATGTTTCTTAAAGAGTCAGCATCCTCCGAATAAGTTGTAATCATCCGGAATTTCCCCTCATCCTTCGCCTCTGCCTTTTTGTTCTTATCTGACTTATTTATTAGCTTGTCTCTCTGGATGTTGTTGACTTTCTTGAGGGTATTTTCCAGCAGATCTATACTATACCCTCTAGCTACAAATCTGCCCATGCTTTCCCTCACTGCTACATATGAAACCTTTATCCAACAAGAGAAATATGACGGAAGCACAGGAAAGAGCCCTGGAAAGTCTACAAAAAGACACGAACATCATTTGTAAACCCTCAGACAAAGGGGGCAATATTGTTCTGATGACAAGAGAACAGTACTGTGGGGAAGCTCTCCGACAGTTGATGGATAGTCGGTATTATGAACGAACAACTAAAGAAAGATATCAGGACAGTATTAGACAATACCATCTACTAATCAACAAATGGCATGACAAATTGATGCTAGACACAGATGAGTATTTTTACCTCAGAACCACAAATCCAGTGATACCAACGTTTTACCATCTACCAAAGATTCACAAGGACAGTGTCAAACCACCTGGCAGGCCCATAGTTTCATCTATAGGAAGCCTCACCGAGAACCTGTCTGTTTTTGTTGATTACTTTCTTTTTCAGTCAGTATCACAATTGTCTTCGTACATCAAAGACACGACAGACTTTATCAATCACATTGAAAGTTTGAAATGGGAACCATCTTATAAACTCATTGTGTTAGATATCATGAGTTTATACATGTGCATTGATCACGCACATGGACTCAATGCAATTAATTTCTTTCTGAAAAAAAGATCTTTAAAGTTTGCCGCGCATAATAATATGCTGATTGAATTTATTGAATTCTGCTTATCAAATAACATTTTTCTATTTCAGGGAGACCTTTACAGGCAGGTCTCTGGGACCGCGATGGGCACCTGCTTCGCCCCCAGTTTCGCGAATTTATTCGTGGGCTGGTGGGAGGAGCAGGTGGCCTGGTCCCCAGAAAACAATATATGGACCAAAGAAATAGCAGCCTGGTACAGGTACATCGACGACCTTTTCATAGTGTGGAAGGGTCCGGTCGATAAAGCTGAGGAATTCATAACACATCTTAACAACAACAATGTGAACCTACGGTTCACAGGGGAGATTAGTTCAGTGGCAGTGAACTATCTCGACCTTAAGGTGGAGATACATGATGGAAAGTTATACACAGCTCTGTATCGCAAGCCGACGGAGGGCAACTCTACGTTGCATGCTGCAAGCAGTCATCCGCCAAGGCTAAAGAATAGTATACCCTATGGTGAATTTCTCAGGCTAAAACGTAACTGTTCTAGGGAATGTGATTTTGATGTAGCAGTGAGGGAAAGCATGGGCAGATTTGTAGCTAGAGGGTATAGTATAGATCTGCTGGAAAATACCCTCAAGAAAGTCAACAACATCCAGAGAGACAAGCTAATAAATAAGTCAGATAAGAACAAAAAGGCAGAGGCGAAGGATGAGGGGAAATTCCGGATGATTACAACTTATTCGGAGGATGCTGACTCTTTAAGAAACATCCTTCGAAGAAACTGGCATGTGTTAAAAACAGACATGATTATTGGGATGGACATCCCACCAGTTCCACAGGTAACATTCAGGAGGGCCAGAACATTAAGAGACAGATTAGTACACAGCCATTTAGAAACCATAACGCCGAAAAAAGGAACACTGAGTGAGATGAAAGGCTTTTATCCCTGCGGAAAGTGCAAAGCTTGCGCGAACAGCAAGAGGGTACTAACGTATGAAATCAAGGGGTTGAAAACACGTAGGGTAATAAACAAGTTTATGACATGTCTGACTACACATGCTGTCTATTGTCTGATATGCCCTTGTGGCCTCAGATATATACCCAGCACGATACACAATGTGAAGACGCGCGTTTTAGAACACATGCGCGCCATAGCGAATAAAGATATGAGTTACCCGGTTGCAAGACACTTTGCCGTGAAACATCGAAGTAATAGGGATCTGTTACAGTACTTCAGTATTGACTATGTTCTTTCAAATATTAGAGGGGGAGACAGAGTATTGAGGTTGAGGAGATTGGAGTCTCGATACATTATTGATTTACAAACTAAGACCCCAAAGGGGCTAAACAGCGGGGAAGAACTGGCAGTACATTTGGGTACTTGAGACTGTGTGAATTGGTGTCTTTAAGAATAGAGAGGAACAGAAGCATTTGATTTTAACTTGAAAGAAATCTCTTCTTTTTTAACAAATTGAGCGTAGATGGGCATTAAGGTATAGCCGTTATACGGCTCAATTGAAAATATAGGGGGAAAGTTGCGTCTTTGAAAATAATCATAAGCCGATACACGGCGAGATTGATAACATGAGATTAAATTTGGTATGAAATAGCCATGTTTGTAAGATAATATATGCTCGATAGACGAGCTATAAAAATGAATTGAAAATGTATTTGAACATCAGATTATATATTGGTTTATTAATGCTTTTGCCGATATACGGCGAGATAACTTGTAATGACATGGTTTTGCGTATGATTTGGGCAACTGGACGTACATATAAATGTTAAAAGGTTTAATTTTATGTTTAAATTTATGTATATTGTATCATGACAATATGGCGCTCAGAAAAATCATGAGGAATGGGTCCCTCCTTTGTCTTTATGCCCCGGTATGACAACATTTAAGATGGCGCCTCTCAGTGTGATATGTAAAACACTGAAGAAGGAGCTATCCGAAACGCGTTTGTTGCGCTGAGAATAAAGAGATTAATAAATCCAACCCCGTGAGTGCTATTCTCTTTTTCCAGAGGGGAGAGGAGTTTATGAGCAAGGATATAATGCTGGGGCACCGCCGCGTATGGAGCACCCGTCTTAAGAGTGATCCGCTTTACGGGGCAGAGGAGCAATGATATATATATATATATTCACTGAAAAAACCATAGGTTTTAGGGACAGTTATAGTTACTTGGACATTGCACTCATACAAAACCCATGAAATTCCCCTGTTATAGTTAGTTCAGCTAACTATAACTCGCGCCCCGCAATGCACTGCTGATGACGTCACATATTACATCACTCATGACATGGTCAGTGACATCACTGATGACATCACTGATGACATCTCAAATGACATCACTGATGACATCACTGATGACATCATCCAGTGACTGTGTGTTTCTGTAAAGTTTAAATATTTTTAATATATATAGGGAAAGGCGTATTGAAGAATGAGTGGGTGTATAAGTGTCTGAATGGATGATTTACTAGGTGCGTGACTAACTCTATAAGTGAGTGATTAAACGTATCTTACTGAATGCATGGGTTAGTGACTAAACTGTGTGAATGTCTGTATCCGTCTGTCTGTTGCTGTGTAAGTGGCCGCATGGGTTTGTGAATAGCTACATGAGTGTCTATATGAGTTATTGATTGGTTGTCTGAGTATCTGTATGGGTGCCTGAGTGTTTGTGTGGGTGGGGTGTGTGCGACTCTGTGCATAGATGTGTGAGTGGGTGATTCACTGGGTGGATGGTTTCAAGAGTGCATCTGTGATAGACTGTATGGGTGGGTAAGTGTGTGTAAGAGTGTGTTAGTGAGTGAATGTATGTCCCAGTGGTACATGTGTGAGTAACTACATATGTAAAAGGCAGTATATATGTGTGTTAGAGTATATAAATAGCTATAAGCGAGAGTGTGTGATTGTGAGAGTGACTGTATGGATGAGTGTGTGCTTGTATCAGTGATTGTATAAGAGCGTAAGAATGTGCTAGTATTTGTATGAGTAAGTGAGCTGGTGTGTGTATAATTGTATAGGTGAGTAAATGGCAGTGTGTTTAATTATTTGCATGACTGACTAGGTGTGTGAGTACCTCTATGGATGAGTTGCATTGTGTGAGTGTTTATATAGGTGTATGAGTGCATATGATAGTCCTGTACTGAGTGACTGTAAGTATGAGTGACTGTACGGGTGAGTGAGTAGATGTGTGTGTGTAGACCTAAGAATCAGTGAGTGGGTTTGTACTTATTGGTATTGGAGTGTGTATGGTTTTTAGAATGGCAGTCTGTAATTTAGAGTGGGTGTATCAAAAGTTATATTAGGGTGTGAGAAGATGCATTAAATTCTCACATGGATGATGTAATCAGTGATGTCATTTGAGATGTCATCAGTGATGTCATCAGTGATGTCACTGACCATGTCATGAGTGATGTAATATGTGACGTCATCAGCAGTGCATTGCGGGGCGCGAGTTATAGTTAGCTGAACTAACTATAACAGGGGAATTTCATGGGTTTTGTACGAGTGCAATGTCCAAGTAACTATAACTGTCCCTAAAACCTATGGTTTTTTCAGTGAATTTGTAAGGTTTTTTAAATGCTAATTTCTAACTATAACGTGCCTGAAACCTATGGTTTTTTCAGTGAATTTCAAAGGTTTTTTAAATGCTAATTTCTAACTATAACATGTCTGAAACCTATGGTTTTTGCAGTGAATTTCAAAGGTTTTTTAAATGCTAATTCCTAACTATAACATGTCTGAAACCTACGGTTTTTTAAGTGAATTTCAAAGGTTTTGTAAATGACAATTTTTAAATGTATTAATTGTTATATTTATTTTTTTCATACTGATTTACTACATTTTTAGAAACCATTTTTTTTACATATTTTATTTTTAAATTACATTGTAATTACATTATACATTACATTACAAAAAATACTTTCTCAGAATGAATTACTTTAGTTTAAATACTTTGCACATAGGCAATAGACTTTTAAGTACAGTAGTTACAGTTGTTGCAATGGGCAACACATTTTCAATCACAATGCAACATTCAGCTCAATGTGAATTTCTAGTTAAATGCAATTAGTTACTTTATGGATTACTTTTCTAACCACAGGACTGGATCCTAGATTCAGTCCTGGGACATCTCCTGTAAACAGTTGAGTAAAAGCGTTTTGGTTACAGTAGTGATTTTTAAGGAATATTATTGTATTTTAAAAGTTGACACTTAGAAACTTTTTCTCATAGAATCACCAATGTTATCCTATGGAAGGAAATTCACTTAGCAGGTAAAAACTGTTATCGTTACTTTTTCTTACTCAGTGTTGGATCCTGGATCCAGCACTGGTGCATCTCCTGTAAACAGTTGAAAAAATGCGTTTAAGTCATACAGGCGATTTTTAAGGAATATTTGTAGTTTGTGAAAATCGACACTGAAACTTTTCTGCTGAAAACCAGACAATGGATTCCTACGGAAGAAAATATAAGTTACTGGTAAGTACGGTTAAAATTACTTTTTAGGGTCAGTGCTGGGCTAAAAGATGCAGCACTGGGTTCTCTCCTGATAACAGGTGAGTAAATTGGAATTCGTACTTTGGTTGATTTTAGAGGAATATTATAAAGTTCCAAAACTCCACACTTAGAAGAATTTCCAAGTGCAACCAGTCAATGTTAGCCTATGAAGGAAATTCAAGTTACCGGTAAGTACGGTTAAAATTACTTTTCAGGACCAGTACTGGGCTGAAAGATGCAGCACTGAGGTCTCTCCTGATAACAGGTGAGTAAATCAGAATTCGGATTTCGGCTGATTTTAGAGGAATATTTGTATGTTTCAAAAATCAACACTTAGAAACTTTTTCAGCAAAAAGCAGGCAATGATATCCTATAAAAGGAAATTCAAGTTACTGGTAAGTACGGTTAAAATTACTTTTGAGGATCAGTACTGGGCTGAAAGATGCAGCACTGAGGTCTCTCCTGATAACAGGTGAGTAAATCGGAATTCGTATTTCGGCTGATTTTAGAGGAATATTTTTAAGTTCCAAAACTCCACACTTAGAAGAATTTCCAAGTGAAACCAGTCAATGTTAGCCTATGGAAGGAAATTCAAGTTACTGGAAAGTACGGTTAAAATTACTTTTCAGGACCAGTACTGGGCTGAAAGATACAGCACTGAGGTCTCTCCTGATACCAGGTGAGTAAATCGGAATTCGTATTTCGGCTGATTTTAGAGGAATATTTGTATGTTTCAAAAATCAACACTTAGAAACTTTTTCAGCAAAAAGCAGGCAATGATATCCTATGGAAGGAAATTCAAGTTACTGGTAAGTACGGTTAAAATTACTTTTCAGGATTAGTACTGGGCTGAAAGATGCAGCACTGAGGTCTCTCCTGATAACAGGTGAGTAAATCAGAATTCGTAGTCCGGCAGATTTTAGAGGAATATTTGCACAATGGTGAAGGGAGGGCGGGGCCTGAGGTGACATCTGTGCAAACGCGCCCCATGGCGCGTTTTAAGTTGGGGGATTAAGTCCCCTTGAATCATGAGGGTCCTTAGGGGCCAACTAGCCCACCAGGAACCTCCAGTATGCGCCAGGGGCTGCGTTGCAGAGACGTGTAGAGAGGCCACACCTTTTTACACCTCTCTGCAACGCAGCTCGGTGGGGCTTTCTGGATGTACCTGTTGGGCTCGTTGGCCCCAGGGACCCTCAGGATTGAAGGGGATTTAATTCCCCATCTTAAAACGCGCCACGGCGCCTGTTTGCACACATGTCACCTCAGGCCCCGCCCTCCCTTCACCAGTGTGCAAACGCGCCCGTGGCGCATTTTAAGTCGGGGGATTAACTCCTTTGAATCCTGAGGGTCCCTGGGGTGCAACTAGCCCACCAGCTACCTCCATTAAGCGCCACAGAGCTGCGTTGCAGAGAGGTGTAAAAGGGGCGTGGCCTCTGTACACCTCTCTGCAAGGCAGCCCCTGGCGCATACTGGAGGTTCCTGGTGGGCTAGTTGGCCCCAGGGACCCCAGTATTCAAGGGAATTACTTCCCCTTCTTAAAACGCGCCAGGGGCGCGTTTGCAGAGTACTGCATGGAGGGGGCGGGGCCTCCGGCACGATGCCGTTTTTTTTTTTTTATGGGAGGGGGTCTGCGTGGCCCCCTTCCCTCGGCCACTTTTGGCCCCGGGGACCCCATCCCCGGGGCCTGAGCATTTATTTTTGTTTTATTTAAAAAATTAAAAAAAAACGGGAAGGGGGCCGCGTGGCCCCCTTCCCTGGGCCTCTATTGGCCCGGGGACCCCATCCCCCGGGGCATGCCCTCTTTTTAAATAAAAAATATGGAGGGGGCTGCGTGGCCCCCTCCTCAGGCCATTTAAGGCCCCGGGGACCCCATCCCCCGGGGCCGGCCTTGCCCTTATTTTTATTTATTTATTTATTTTTTTTATTTGGGGAGGGGGCCACTTTTGGCCCCGGGGACCGCATCCCCCGGGGCCTGGCCTCTGGTTGGGGACTGTGGGGGGGTCCCCAAACCCCACACAGTCCCGCCGGCTCCCCGTGTCCTACGGGAGCCGGCATTTCTTTTCCACATGGGGAGCAGCTAACATGCTGCTCCCCGTGTGGAAAAGCAATTGGTTTGCATTTTGAAAGAGAGAGCAGGTTTCCAAGTTTGCTATGACAGGACGGGAGCCGCGAGGCAAACATAGCAAACAGCAGTGTCCCGGGGTAGGCACCCCGGGACACTGCAGGAGCCGGCCCTGGGGGGTGGCGGTCCCCAGGGCCATCAAGGGCTCCAGGAGGGGGGCCGCGCGGCCCCCCTCCCTACATTTTGAAAGCCCCGGGGCTTGGGGGTCCAAAACGGACCCTCATTTTCAATTTTCTTAGTGCCCTGGGGAGGTGGTGGTCCCCGGGGCTGCGGGAGGGCTCAGAGCCCTCCCGCACCATTTATGATAAAGCCCCGGGGGGTGGTGGTCCCCGGGGTTTGGGGGGCCCTTAGAGGCCCCCCATACATGAAATAAACGGCCCCCCAGCATGCCCCCTGGACTTGGCCCACCCAGGGGCAAATTTACATCGAAGCGCGGGAGACCGCGCTTCGATTTTTTCGGCAGGATTCGCGCTCCTGAGCGCATCCTGCCGATTTTTTTTTAAAAATGCTTTTTCTGCCCAGGGGTCCTTGTGGGACCCCCTGAGCAGACCTAGAGGTCAGGGTGTTTCTACCCTGCCCCCTTTGTGCGTTTTGCGCACTTTTTACTGCTTTCTTGTTCCTCGGTTCTACCGAGGAACAAGATGGCTGCCAACACTTCCTGGTTTGGAGTGTTGACAGCCAATTAGCAGACAGCTCGTGATCGGGAGGGTGCGCGAATCCGACGCGGCCATAGATATATATGTACTTTTACTTTTGATTTTCTCAGCAACTACTGAACGGATTTACACCATTTAACAAAAAGAGTTCTTTCTGAACCAAGAACTACCTCTTTGCCAAATTTGGTGTAATTCCGTTCAGCAGTTCGGGCTGTAGCCGTGTCTAAAGTTTCCTATGGCCACCGCTTAACGAATCACCCCGAGACTTTCAGGGTAGGAGCGGACCGGAGCGCCCCAACAAGTTGGAAACTTTCGCGAAGATTCGTCAACCGGCGCCAACGTTATTTCAAATAGAATGTTGCGGATTTCCTATGGATAATAGGTCCTAACTATAACTATATATATATATTCTGGAAATGTTGCGGTTCATCGGCACATAAACCTGAACGCAAGGAAAGGCACTACCGCTAGCGCCTACTACTCCCACAAAACCTCTTCCAGTAAAAGAGAGCCTGCACTCGAAGTCTGCAGAAAGTATTTTTTATGTCCTTTGTATCACGAGTATACATGCACCCAAAATGGCGATTTGTTAGATTGAAAAAGGCTATTGAATAGTTGAAATGTGTCTCATCTTACTATCATTTGCTGTACCTGGGACTTTTCAGTGCTGCTAAATGAAATAAAGGAGTGGATTTCTGCAGACTTCGAGTGCAGGCTCTCTTTTACTGGGAGAGGTTTTGTGGGTGTTGTAGGCACTAGCAGTAGCATCTTTCTTTGCACCACTGCGTTTAGGAGCATGCCGGTGAAAAGCAGCTTTTCAGGAATGTTGTTTAAAGGTCACCAAGGCCCCCGGAAATGGAGAAAGATTGGATGGAATTTTTACCAATGTCAGGAACAGGGCACCGCTTAGGCATCGGGCGTACAGTCCCAGGTCTATCACTCATGGTAAAGCTTGGAATGTGTCAAAATCCATGGGTGTTTCATGGAAACACCCACGCACCACCCATGGAACGCCTCCCTGGGGCAGAGGTGCGCAAGGCCGCGATTTGCGCTGCATTGCGTTACTCCAGATTATATCAAGCCACTCAGGACCACGCAAGCTGGCCTTGCATGGCTTGATAAATCGCATTTAGTTGTTGCGTCGCACATGCACCCCATTGCGTAGTGCAAGTGCGGCGCAACTGCTTGCTAAATAGGGCCCACAATAAAATTATATTGATACTTGTGCCATTTGTTGTCAAATGTGAAAACATGCAGGTTTGCAGAGAGTTTGCCAATAACTCAAAGCACAGACATTCGATCCTTACCTCTCTGGGGCAGTCACAGATATGTTTTTGCTTGGAGCATTGTCCCATAAAGACCCTTAGAGGAGAGACATATTTGCCTCAAAAGAGGATGACCTGGAAACCTAAAAGCATATTGAGTGTTGCAGCACTGAAGAAACACGCACACCCCTCGTATCTTGAACATTTCACTATTGAGCTATGTTTCCTCTGATCTTTGCCTCTAAATAACATCTTAAAGTGAAAGCAGAGTAATAGCAACTGAAACTGTGACATTATTTATTTTTCATTAATTTGCATTCCACGAAATTATAGTTGCACCTACAGAGCCTGGGAAGTCTCGGTGGTTGTGGACCTACAGATAACATGTTCAAATAACAGCTGGGCCAAGTCAGCCTTTCACACATCTGTGTTTGATAAAATGGATACAGTAGGATTTGGTGGTAATAACACCAAGCGCCTTACTTTAATTTGCTTTGTTGTGTGCGCTATGTAGTCCTTGCCATTATTATCACTACGTTATTTGATCCTGCAATGGCAGCTGTAACATGGTGGTAAGGTGATGAGATAAACTGGAAAGAGCAGATTACATGTTGCACAAGAGGAGACTGAAAAAGTAAATGTAATCCCTTCTAATACTTTAAGAAGAGAATATGGGCTCCAGAAGAGACATAGCTGTAAACCGTGGTGAATTTTCAGTACAGCATAATCTTGCACTATTTCTTTCATTTCACATTATGCTTGTTATACAAAATGCCTGAGATTATGCCATTACAGTCTGTTGTATAGCTGAGAAGCTGTTCAGGTAAATATCATATTTTGGAGCGAAGAAAATGTGAACAAACGGAATTTGTGAGGCTCTTGCTCACGTCACATTAATTTTTGTGCTTTTTTAAACACAAAATGTGTCCTTCGGTCCAAAATGGATGCAAGGATGCTTTTTCCGCTATAGTTTTTTTTAACATTTTGCGTAATTTTCAAAAAGGAAATTACACAAATTTCACCCAATGTTATATGTCTGCAAGACATTTTTGTCTCCTTTAGAATAATTATAATGTAATTATATAATGTATCCTTTAATATAATACATCAAGCATTGCAAGTGATCCAAGTGTCCGTTGTTAAATTTTAAATATGCAGTTGGACTGTAAATTATTTGCTCACAGTGCCCAATGAGTGATAATGCTAGTGTTGGAAAAAATAGCATCCCCTGCACCATTCTCACTGATGCTGATGTGCAGGCTGGAGGCACTGTCGACGTGCAGCTTCTGTAGTCACACCATCTACTGTCAAAGGCTTATCACAACTAAAGACAGACAGTTGAACCCTGACTCTGGCTGTCATGCCAACATGTGGCTGTACTTGTCCTTTTACTTCTGAAGACATTTCAAAGAGTTACTTATCAAAACTAAATTGTGAAAGAGTTGAAAAGCCGAGCAGAAGAAAGAGAGATTTGACAGATCATCAGACACTAGAAAATCCCCTGTCTTTCATATTTTCTCTAATGGCCATCTTTTTATCTGGTTTTCGCTTCTAATTATCATCTTAGAAGCGCATTTACGTTACCAGGCTGACCTTATCTAGAATGTTAATAGAAAGCCAGAAATTATGAAATTCAAAATGTTCCACCATACCAAATTTCAGTGGGATCATTTGGATTTTTAAAAAAATCTGGTCACAGGGTAATATAATTTCTTAGTGGATTAATCCATTTTACTCTCTCATACGGGTGGATTCACAGAATTACAGGTGTGAATATAAATTAGGTCATATTGTTGAGGTCAATAAAATAGTTGCGATTGAGTTAAGTAATAAGAACACTCGCCATTAAAAGCACTATCATAAACAAAAATGGCATTAAGATTGGAATTGTAAATTGTTTTTCTGCTGGTGTGTTACTCTTGTTAGCTTTTATAATTTAGGAGATAAAAATATATTATTGCAATGATGTGCTTGCAAAGTGTCTGCAAAGCAAACTGGCCAAGTCTTGATGCAGTTCTGACTGTATCAGCACAATGCACTGCAGAGAGCCTGATCACAAAGGTTCACATAAATCCAGTATTATCAAAATCAAGAAGTCGGATTCATACTGCAAATGCTTAATGTGGCTTTAGAGATGGAAGCCTGCAAGTGACTGCAAGTGCCAACAAACCGGTAATGCAGTCCCTTTTACATAGAAGGGAAGTGGTTACACTTTCGAAATCAAAGTGGCGCTTTGTACTAGAGACGGGCATTGGTGCTATTGGTCCATGGAGTTCTGTCTGTTTCCAAAAATGCCCATAACAGTCATTCTCTTAGTGAAAACTGTCCTCAGCTTCAAATGCGCAAATGGTTACGGTCAGATGACGACCAAATTAACAGATTTCCTTGTGAATAGCAAGGAAGGGAGAACAGACCCCTTTGCAGCCCGTTTTACTTGTGATTCGGAAAGAACTGCAATGTTAATATTTTGATCCACAACGATATTTATGAGTTACTACATTACGGGGCATATTCACAAGGACTTATCGCCGAGTTAGCGGCACTTTATCGCAGCCAAAGTGGCGATAAATTAATCGCACCATTCACAAGCAGGTGCTAACAGCCGATATCACCAGTTTACCCGCGATAGCAGCTGCAAAAAACATCGCCATGGATGACACCGGCAACTAACGCTAATGAGATGCAGAGTAGGCGTTCCCATGCAAAAACCCGCGAAAACACCACTCCGCAACACTCTCAACGACCAGCCAGATCGGCAATAAGAACCAAAAACATGCGATAAGGCGCGTTAGCAGCATGGATTTAACACCTGCTCCTACCTGGTGCTAAGTCGGATGAGAATCTTCACCATAAAAGGGAGCCCAGCCCACAGCCACACCAGAAGAACAACAGATGCCATGGAGCTACTGATCATGCAACTCGGAGCTCCAAGAGGGCCACAACACCCACCGCCACCACTGCAAAAACCCCCACCCCCCTCCGGGGTCACCCCTCCCCCCGGACTACCACAGAGGCAGCGCAGACAAAGACACCGGACCTTCCAAAAACGCACCAGCCTCGGAGACTTAACGCCAGAGGAAGTCATTGCCCACTACAGGTTCAAAAGGACAACCATCCTACGCATCCTGACCCTCATTGCCCACAGGCTGACGGTACCAACACAGCGGAGAACCAACATCCTTCCGCAGACAAAGCTGCTGGCCGTGCTGCACCTGTTGACCTCTGGGACCTTCCAACCAACAACTGCCATAGTCGGAGGAGTCTCACAACCAGCCCTGTCAAAGTTCCTCACACCTGTCTTGGATGCCATCATCAGCTTGGTACCCCAGCAACTTTACTTCCCACACACTGCGCAGGAACAGCTGGAGATCAAGCAAGGCTTCTACGCCATAGCTGGCTTCCCGCATGTGTTGGGGGCAATCGACTGCACACATGTACTCCTCGTGCCCCCTGCCGCCACTGCACACAATTACCGCAACAGGAAACACACGCATTCCATCAATGTGCAGGCAATAGTGGACCACCGGGGACTCTTCATCAATGTTGTCGCCAACTACCCAGGCAGTGTGCATGATTCCTTCATCTTCCGACAGTCCATCATCAACCAGCGCTTTCAGGATGGCACCTATGGAAATGCACTGCTCGTCGGTAAGTAACAACTCACACACCTCATCTCCACCAACATACAACTCACAACTCTGGGAATGCACACATCACAAAATCACATACAACATGACAACCCACATCCCCACATTCCAGACACGACAACACAACTTACTGTGGCAACCTGGGCTAGCCATGTACACAAGCCATCAACGGCATGGCACCTCAGCCATACAATAGCAGAATGTGGGAAGAGGTGGGAACCAGGCATGTGCGGAGGAGGCAGGTGACCCATGAATGTGAATGTACACAACGCCAAGTGTGGCGTGGATGTGCTGGACAGACTTGAGTATGCAGACCACAGACATTTCCATGTCAACAGACACTGCTGGTGTCTGCAGTGTACTGGACAGTGGACGCAACCATGTTACCGCAGCCAGTGGGGAAGAATGCGGAAATGTAGCTTGTTACGTCCCCCCCTGTAAGCGTGAGCAGAGTGGGCTGGCCCGGCGTACGCCAGGCCAGCGTAGGGGTGTGAATAAAAAGCCCGTTACTCTGGGCGTGGTTCTCCTCCGGAATGGCCAACGTGTCTGCCAGGGCGGCGCCTCTCTCCACGCCACGAGGCCGATGCCGTGAGCGGCGGTGCCTGCGAACCTGTGCGCCTGCTGCACCCCAGGCTGCTGGTCCCAAGACCCGTCTTGCCCGCTCCAGCGCACCGAGGCCTCACTGCTCACCTGCCGACACCGGCGTGTGTCAAAGAGGGCCCACCACGTACCGGTGCAAGCTCCAAGCCCGAGGCCCGCGACCATGGCAGCCTCCTCAGACCATCACGGCCTCCGCGACACAGGCCCCCAGTACTCCTTTCTCATTGACGTACTCCACTGCTGCCTCCGGCCTACACTGCTGTCCAGTAGGTCACACATTTGGAACTGAGTCTTGATTTATTTATGGCAGAGTTTATACCATTGTACAGGCCTCATCGCAGACTGCATCCCCTTTGAGCTCTGGTGCCACTGACTCCGTGCCCCGCAATTCATGGATACTCTCTGGTTGAACTTTGGTGGCGTCTGAGTCTATGGCCTGGGGGTTGTCTTCATCATCATGTAGCTGATACTGACTTGGTGTCAAAAATGAGTCTGTAGCATTCATCTCCTCCATATTGCCTGTGTCTGCTTGGGACTGCCCTCTGTATCATGCCCTGGAAGATCACCTTCCACTGTCCCCCAAAACCCTCCATGACATTCACCTTGGACATCGACGTGGACCCGCTCAGCTCTCGTGGCCCTACCTCAGTGCACCGGTAGTCACCGTCCCGTGGCGGTGTTCCATGTGCCGGCCGCTGTGCATCCGGGGCCACTAACTCCGTGCAGCTCAAGTCATGGACCCTTGCTGTTTGAACTGTGAACTTCTCATTGTCTGATCACTGTTGTAGTTGTTGCCAGCACCAAACACTCCTTGAGGGCTGGCTCACACTCACCCCACACCCATCCAGCACAGGCGTCACTGGACATGTGACCCTGGCAATAAAAGGGGACGGGAGCACGTGCCCGTAGCCAGTTCCACAAACTATCTAAGTGTGTCTGTGTGGTCATTGTGTATGCATGAGGCTCCCGGGCCCTACCGCATTGCATTGTGATGTGTACAACGGATGCAACCATGTCACCTCAGGCAGTGGGTGAGACCTGGGACATGTAGCTGTGTCATACCCCTCTGTAGGCATTGCCAGAGTGGGCTGGCGTATGACAGTCCAGCGTAGGGGTGTGGATGATCACCCCGGGGCTTTGGGCGTGGTTAAGTGTTGGGCTTGCCAATGAAGTACCTAATGCGTGTGTCTCTGTTGTAGTGTCGGCGCCACCCGTCCCGCAGTGGACAAAGTTGCAATGTCACATGCCCCCAGAGTGCGTGCTCGGCCGAAGGGATAAATGAATGAGCGCAAGCCCGCTCGGGGTCCGGGATCATACATGCCAACTGTTGTGTGTGTATCGCTATTGCCGCAGCATAAGCCAAAGGTCTTGCCTGGACCGCAGCCAGCCATGAACTCTGCATCTGTGTCCGCCCTATCCTTACCATAGGCCTACACACCCGTGGCCGCCCACCTTCAACGCACAACATCACAGTGTCGTTGTCAGGCTTGTGGACATGCGCAGACAGGCATGATAATGGTGTGCCGTAGGAGTGCAAGTGATGCAACCGCGCAGCGCACACAACTAATTAGGCTCGGGGGGAGGAAGGAGCAGCAGTGAGGCTACGTACTACACATTGATGGCGCTCATTTGCTACAAGCAGTACTTGTCACACCGGAATCACTATGACACACATATCACACGCCAATTAACTAGTGAGCCTGCCAACACATCATGCAGAAACAACTATTGACTCATGTCTCTCTGCACTGTCACAGGTGATCAAGGATATGCACTCTGCCCTTGGATGATGACACCCCTCCGAGCCACGAACACACAGGCCCAGAGGCAGTACAATGCGGCCCACAAACGCACCAAGGGCATCGTGGAACGCACATTTGGCATGTTGAAGTCACGTTTCAGGTGCCTGGACATCACAGGTGGGAGGCTCCTGTACAGCCCAGACATCGTGTGCAAGATGATCGTTGCATGTTGTGTGTTGCACAACATATGTGTACGCACCAATGCCCCATGGTTACGAGTGCCAGATGCACCGGACGATGACGAGGAAGATGAGGCAGGTGGACCACACCCCACAGCAGCTGCAGCAGGAATAGCCCGTAGGAACAACATCATTGACAATTTCTTCACATGAGGACGTCACATTGTGACAGTCCTTAGCAATCATGAGACAGTACAAAATGACCACAGGCACAGAATGTGCAAATAAATTCATTTCAGCACACATTCCCTGAGTTTCTGTATGTGTGCTGCAGTGTGGCACGGGGATCAGGGACATGATCCAGAGTCATTGTGGGTGTGCAGTGTGCTCTACTTAATTGTGCATGTGTGCCATTGTGCCCATCTCCCCCCGTCTCCCCAGTCCCTGGCCGGTACTCGCCCTGTTGATGTTGTGTCAGGTCATGTTGAGCAGTGTCCCGATCCCCGACTCCTGGCACCGTATCCCGACTGATGACTGTGGCCACCATTTTCTCAATGTCATCCAGCTCCTGGTGTGCCGCTGGTCCCCCACCTCCAATGTCTGTTGCTGCTTTCATTTTGGCATAGAGTTTCTTCTTGGTTTTGCCCTTCACATTATTCCAGCGCCTCTTGACCTTTTCCATTGTCCTCCTCGATACTCATTCACGTTGTTTACGATGTGCTGCCATATTTCCGTTTGTGTTGCCGATGACACAGTGGAGGTGACGATCAGTTGTTAGTAGTGTTCTGTCACCTCCGTGACAATGATCCGGTTTTCCTGCGGACTGAACCCCGTCTTCCTCTTCATCTTCTCCTTGCCCTTCCCCGGCCCCGGGGTTCCTGGCTGGTCGTCTGTGGGGCTTGTGGGGTTCGCGTTGGCCTCTGCACTCGGTCCGGGTGCGTCCATGGTGCTACCCAGTTACATTTTTTTCTCTTTTTTTTTTCTCTGCTTTTATAGTGCATTTTCCCGCATGTCTCGTGGGAATCGCAGGCCTGTCGCTGGTTATCGCTAATTTTTGTTTCGCGATTTGGGACATCGCAACTTTTTGGGAGTTTGTGTTTCGCATTTTTTCGGCGTCGCGTTAATTTTAACGCGGGCATTTGTCGCGTTATCGTGAGACTATCGCATGGTGCCGGCGGGTTGAGAATACTGCGTTAACACGGTGTTATTTTCCCACGATAGACTGCGATGTGAGAAGTTGCGTTAAGCGAATTTGGCGATAGTTAACACACTTTCTTGAGAATATCCCCCTACATTTGTTAATTGCCTAATCCTTTTCTATCCTGGTAATGCTTGACACTTTGAAAAGCGCTGGCTTTGCGAAGGTGAATACTTTTTCGTACATCGGGTCCATGTGACTTTGAGAAACTTCTGAAACACGTATTTTTCAGTGGAAATCAGTTTTCAGCTTTTTAAATTCTATTTTATTGAGTTTAAGAACACCTTCAGTAATTGATATATTAAACACTCTTAAATAAAACAATTTTTCACGATAGTTACTATATAGATGTTCCAAAAAGTGAAAGAAAAACAATGTTATAACGATAAAATATGACAGCAGACACATAAGCTATATTGAGCCCTACAACTAATACTCCTTGATATTTTCGAGTAAAAAATAATGCACTGATATTTTTTTTCACTCCGCAGATAAAAATTACAACAAAATAACACATAGACAGAAAGAGACAAAAAAGAAAAAAGGAAACAAGCCTCCCTACTAAACTTAATTGAATAACTCATTAAATTGCACCAGATATTTTCCCATTTTTTCTCTCTGTCTAACTTTTAAACATACTTTTAACATAACTTTTACAGATATTTATCTCTTTGTGAAACAGAAGACATTTCCAAAATTGAACTTTGAACTCTAGGTATACACCTGAAATCCGCTCATTTAAAATGTTTTTTTTTAGCCACAAGTAAGGCACAAACAACCTGGGCTATCTGACCGAACATAAACCTGCTTCTGATGTACTCAAATCAGATGAGAGATTGTTGTGTATATTTGTATCTTATGTCTTAAAAGCAGGTGACGGGCTCGCTCTTTTCTCATGCTCTCACTGTAATGGATTACTTGCTCTTGAGTAATACATATTAGAGCTTCAAGAGCAGGCGTTCTGTGGTGGTCAGTTGGACACTGGCCAGCAGGGATGCAGCTGCTCTAAGAAGTTGTTGCTTAAATAAAGCCACTTACCTTATGCAGTCCGGTGTTTGTCTACGTTGTTTCATAACAGAGATCTATCAAGCTTTTCCCAAGAAACAGTCCCATAAGATTTTATACTTCACTCCAAAAAAGGAAATCCTTCTGACAACTCCAGAACGTATGCTTCAATTAGTCAGTAGCCAATTTGAAATTTCAACAACATTCACGTATCTCCAACACCGCCATTTTAGTCAGTGACCAAACCAATCTAAAGAATATGGGCCATATTTATCAAGTAGTTGCGTTGCACTTGCACCGCGCAATGGGGTGCAAGCACAACACAACGACTAAGTGCAACTTTTCAAGCCATGCAATGCCACCTTGCGTGGCCTTGAGTGGCTTGATAAATCTGGAGAAACGCAACGCAGTGCAAATAGTTGCATTGCATTACTCTGCCCTGGGGATCCGTTCCATGGGTGGTGCGTGGGTTTCCACACAACACCCTTGGATTTTGATGCATTCTCAGATTTCAACAAAAGAGTGATTCCAGAAAGGAAGAAGAGCTTGCAAGAGGAGTCACTCCAGTTTCTTAAAAGAACCCTCACTCACCAACCTAGTTGGTGACATGCTTCATCATTGGGTTCCCACCAGAGAGGCCGAATGCCTCTCTGGTGTGCTACGACGCCTGATTACAGCGGAGCAGGACTTTTTGTGTAGAAGTGCAATCAGTGGAGGTGCAGAAGTTAAAATTGCCTGTACTTATCCTAAACAATTTTATTAGTGGAGAAGTAGGGCAAGATTAAAACGAACTGAAGTGGATGTATAAAACTGTTTAAATTGACCAGTCACATCCCAAAGTGGTAGTGAAAAAACGTGGTCTACATGTTTCAGCCTCCTAATGCCCGTAGCGAAGCTTTCTTCAGGACCAATGCCACGGCGGTATGCACACGCTAAGGTGCACCCAGACCTGTGACATACAACACCGCACAACTTACGGTTAATGAGATGCCTTCAGGATTTTCTGAAAGCAACGTGATTCTGAAAAACAAAACACACATAGAGACAGACATGCATATTACAGGTTTTGTACAGAAAATGCGGAACCGCAGTGTGGGTGATATCTCTCATGCTGCCATGCGAGCTCTTCTGGGTGTGTCCATAAGTCGTATACTGTGACCTATGGTGGTAGTGGTAGAATAAGTGTGTGGATTTGTAGCACTTACTGCGGTCAGATTTCAAGTGGACTATATGTTGCCCAGGTGATAATTTGCTGATCCAAAAAAGTGCAACTTGCGCTCAAGTCCTGCACGCCGGTTCTGGCGTTGCCGGTACGTGTAAATGAGCAGTTAAAAAAGAGGTGAACATGACTATTTAAAAAAAGCGATACGTAATCGTATGGCTCATGGCATCAAAATAAGGAAGGTGACGAAGATAGGAAAGAAATCAGGCTTACATGTGATGTAGGAAAACCTTACATCATGGATCCTAGCGGGGGGCGGTGGCTTGTAGTCACACACTAGGAGATGGAAAATACCCATTGTTAAAGAAGGAAAGCGGGTCCATTACCTTGAAATTGCAGCGAATTGCCATGTACTTACTCCGCCAAAGCCAGACGCCCGTGTGGCACCTGGTTGAACCCGACATTCAGGACCCCGAGGATGTAGGAGTCATGACTCGGGCGTCTATAAGTACTGTTTGAGCCGTATTGAAAACGTGTCGGCTCGACGCGGGGTGATGACACAAGCGCGTACGTACTTACGCGTTGTATCCATCAATAACCCGTACAGTGAGTGCAATGCTGACCTTCATTGTTTTGTTAATGAACAAGAAACAACTTTATTTACATGTGCGACCCGCAATCCGGGTACAATGTCGGTAAATAAGTGTCAATCCCAGATCAAGGGTGAAAAAGAAGTGTCATAACCCCCTGGATTTTAAGCGGGACTCGCTAATACATGCCTATGCCTTAATATAGGGGCAAGAAAAGAAAGGTAGTTAGCCCTATAAGTGTTTTACCTTGGCTAAGATGGCGGCCTGCCAGTGTGGGGGGATTAAGTCTACTCTCAAAGTACATGGGTTCCGAGTGTACATGGAGACTACTTAGTATCAAGAGCATGTCTTCAGTAGATACTAAATCTGGACACATCAGCCAAAGTGTAGGGGGTTCATTATGTAGTGGCAAGTAGGTCCATTAAGTGATGGTAAGAACCCTGATAGTGTATCAGTGTAGTTGCTACCATTTCAGGACGGTACCCCAAGGGATGTTATCATTAAGTCCCTGTTTGTGCGTTGAAAGGCGATAAATCCAACGCTGTTTAGGATAAGTACAGGCAATTTTAACTTCTGCACCTCCTCTGATTGCACTTCTACACAAAAAGTCCCGCTCCGCTGTAATCAGGCGTCGTAACACACCAGAGAGGCATTCGGCCTCTCTGGTGGGAACCCAATGATGAAGCATGTCACCAACTAGGTTGGTGAGGGAGGGTTCTTTTAAGAAAGAGGTGTGACTCCTCTTGCAAGCTCTTCTTCCTTTCTGGAATCACTCTTTTGTTGATTACTTGTTTATCCAATATTAAGGGGACCAAGAGTGGCTCCACTTACTTTCGCTTTCTCTCTTGTTGATTTGCTATATCTAGGCAGCCTGCAGCTGCGAGAGTATAAGAGTGAGGTGAACCACTGACTATCATAGGCATCAACATGGAAAACCCAGGCTTATCTTTTACTGATGCAGAGGTGGATGCCATTCTGGCAGGCCCCTCTTTGTTTGCGGACCCCACCATAGTGCAGACCATTTCCCAGACCACAGAGTGGGAACAACTGACAGAACAGAAACGCAACAGAATCAGGACTATTTTGCATGGAACTATCTTAACTGAGTACCTACGCAACAACACGGCGCCCGAAGGTCTTCTGGTAACTAATGCACCTCGAATTTTCTTAGAAGACGCTACTTTCAGAAAAGAATGGGCCCAGATCGCGTGGCACTGTACCCGCGACTGGTTAGTGCTGATTATAAAAACTGCATTAAGACTATCTGACCTCATGCTAGTGGAGATACAACTTACTGAGAGCCATTTTAAGACGACACTGACTTCTTATAAATAGAAATTGGATGAACTCAACAAAGAGGTGAACGAGTATAAAGAGAACCTGACACAATCAAAAATTCTGAAGTTCCAGAAAGACCTCAAGCGCTTCTCGTTCAATAAGGTCTATCCCTATGCAGACCCTGATCATACCCCTCCCTCTAAAAACACATACAACTCAGACCTCTCTGAGGATGACGCCTCCACAAATAGCGGTTCCAGTGGGGGGAAGTTACAAACCTAGGCAGAGGGGGAGGAATAGGTACCAAAACCAACACCAACCCTGGCCCCCTTTTCCATCAACAGGGGAGGTGGCTTCCCAAACCATTTTCCACACCATCAATACCCAATGATGGGCTGGAACCCATATTTTATGCAGGCCCCACTTTTCCCTCAGAACACATATAGGCCCCCTTTTTAAGAGAGGGGCAGGAGGGGAAGAGGGACGAACCAAGTCCACTGGGCACAAGAAGACCCGGTAGGGAACAACACTCGCAGCAAGTCCCGAGAGCAGCAGGCAGGGACCAGCAACCAGAGAGCTTCATCACTAACCTATCCAAAGTAAGGCTCACTTCCACTGAAGAAAAGGTACTCAACAAGGGCCTGGGCTTTGTGCCCACAGCCCGTCTAGACAAGTTCCGTTTACATTGTGAACTGTCCGACCTTTTTAGGAAGCTGAGACTCAAGGCTTATTTTGAGAAACTGGGGACTATGGGAGATTCCAACTCCACAGGGGAGACAGGGCTAAGACTCAAATCCACCTTTAATCCTCCTCCACACACCTGTTGAAATCCTTACTTTCGAGCAGGCAGTATTCAACGACAGTGAGAAATTTGAAGACACTGGTACATTCAAGAATCTGAGCACTGCTGAGTTTAAAGCCCTCCAGAGCTTACAAGCCTGCAGATAAAGGAGGGGGAGTGGTCATACAAGGCAAAACTGACTATGACAGGGAATGTAGACGTCTTCTCAATGACCATAAGAATTACACCCCTTTGACCTCCGACCCTTCGCCAGAACTTAAATCTATGATAGGCAGTCTGGTGAGCTGTGCTGAAGCCAATGGGCATATTTCAAAACAGGAGGCGGACTTCTTAACAGCTGGTGAAGGTATAATCCCATACTTTTACACACTGCCCAAGACGCACAAAAACAGAACCCCTCCCCGGGACGTCCAATCGTCTCGGGGATTGGATCTCTATTGGAGCCTTTATCACGCTTTTGCGATTTCTTTCTGAAACCCCTCATACAGCAAACATCTACCTACCTTAAGGACACCAAGAGTCTTCTAGCCCTCCTACAAGACCTGACTGTGGACGAGGATTCCACCATTCTTGTGTCCTTGGACATTGAGAGTCTTTACACAAGTATCCCTCAAGATGACACCATCAGGGTACTAAGCAAGGCACTAGCAGAGGCCAATTGGGACTACCAAACTCCCAAACAATTCATTATTGAATGTGCCACCCTAGCTCTAAAACGGAATTTCTTTGAGTATGAGGGAGACCTGTTCCTTCAGACAACAGGGACTTCTATGGGCAGTACTTTTGCCCCATGTGTAGCTGGACTATATGTGCACGACTTCGAACAAAAATACATCCTGGCAGAGGACAATCCCTTTGCGTCTTTTATCTCCTTTTGGAAGAGATATATCGACGACGTCCTTGTCATTTGGCAAGGACCAGAACAAACTTTGTCCGATTTCCTACAGTGGATCAACACCTGCGATCCTAATCTAAAATTCACACACGCATGAAACAAAAAGGAAATGGTTTTCCTTGACGTTACTATCTCAAAGGTGGATGGCAACTTGGTAACCAAAACATACTACAAACTGACAGCCAAAAACAACCTTCTGGAGTTCTCTAGCTTTCATCCTAGGACACTGCGTGAAAACCTTCCTTACGGACAATACCTCCCCATCAGGAGGAATTGTAGCAGTGTGGATGACTACCACACTCAATCGGCAGAACTGTCCAACAGACTACGGAATCGTGGCTATCCAGAGAGGATACTGAAGAAAAGCTGCAAACGAGCAAGAAACCAGCCCAGGGAAGCCTTGTTGGAGGATAATCCTAGACATACCAATGAGGTCCCTCTAACCTGTGTGACTACATACAGTACAGCATCAAAAGCCATAACTAAATCCATTAACAAACACTGGAAAATACTGGAAACCAATAACAGGAGGTGGGAGAAGCCCCTGTTTTCATTTAAGCGGGCCAGGAGCATCAGAGACTCCTTAGTTCACACACGTCGGAAAAAGTCTGGTAACAACCCCAATACATCGGTGCTTAATGCCTGGGGCCTACCTAGCGTCACAGGCCATTTCCCCTGCGGTAATTACAGTGTCTGCCACTTGACCACCCCAACCAAGACCTTGGATCTCGAGCCCAATAAGACATGGACAAAAAGGTCCCACAGTAACTGTAACTCAGCCAACGTGATATATCTGATCACGTGTCCTTGTGGCTTGAGATATTTAGGGATGACCACCAGGAAAGTGAAGCAGCGCATCTGCGAGCACCGTAGTAACATCCAGTGCAAGAGAAGCACGACCAGAATTACTGAACACTTCTTACAGATGAACCACACTACTAATGATCTGCAATGGACTGTCATCGAGCAGATCAAATCAGGTACTAACACCCAAGGAGTCCTGTTTGAGAAAGAACAGAGTTGCATTTATCGCCTCTCAATGCACAAACAGGGACTTAATGATAACATCCCTTGGGGTACCATCCTGAAACGGTAGCAACAACACTGATACACTATCAGGGTTTTTACCATCACTTAATGGACCTACTTGCCACTACATAATGAACCCCCTACACTTTGGCTGATGTGTCCAGTTTTAGTATTTACTGAAGACATGCTCTTGATACTAAGTAGTCTCCACGTACACTCGGAACCCATGTACTTTGAAATTAGACTTAATCCCCCCACACTGGTAGGCCGCCATCTTAGCCAAGGTAAAACACTTATAGGGCTAACTCCCTTTCTTTCCTTGCCCCTATATTAAGGCATAGGCATGTATTAGCGAGTCCCGCTTAAAATCCAGGGGGTTATGACACTTCTTCTTCACCCTTGATCTGGGATTGACACTTATTTACTGACGTTGTACCCGGATTGCGGGTCGTGCATGTACATAAAGTTGTTTCTTGTTCATTAACAAAACAATGAAGGTCAGCATTGCACTCACTGTACGGGTTATTGATGGATACAACGCGTAAGTATGTACGCGCTTGCGTCATCACCACGCGTGGAGCCGACTTTGTTTTCAATACGGCTCAAACAGTACTTATAGACGCCCAAGTCATGACTCCTACATCCTCGGGGTTCTGAATGTCGGGTTCAACCAGGTGCCATACGGGCGTCTGGCTTTGGCAGAGTAAGTACATGGCAATTCGCTGAAATCTCAAGGTAATGGACCCGCTTTCCTTCTTTAACAATGGGTATTTTCCATCTCCTAGCGTGTGACTACAAGCCACCGCCCCCCGCTAGGATCCATGATGTAAGGTTTTCCTACATCACATGTAAGCCGGATTTCTTTCCTATCTTCTTCACCTTCCTTATTTTGATGCCATGAGCCATACGATTACGTATCGTTTTTTTTTAAATAGTCATGTTCACCTCTTTTTTAACTGCTCATTTACACGTACCGGCAACGCCAGAACCGGCGTGCAGGACTTGAGCGCAAGTTGCACTTTTTTGGACCGGCAAATTATCACCTGGGCAACATATAGTCCACTTGAAATCCGACCCCAGTAAGTGCTACAAATCCACGCACTTATTCTACCACTACCACCATAGGTCACAGTATACAACTTATGGACACACCCAGAAGAGCACGCATGGCAGCATGAGAGATATCACCCACACTGCGGTTCCGCATTTTCTGTACAAAACCTGTAATATGGCATGTCTGTCTCTATGTGTGTTTTGTTTTTCAGAATCACGTTGCTTTCAGAAAATCCTGAAGGCATCTCATTAACCGTAAGTTATGCGGTGTTGTATATCACAGGTCTGGGTGCACCTTAGCGTGTGCATACCGCCGTGGCATTGGTCCTGAAGAAAGCTTCGCTACGGGCATTAGGAGGCTGAAACATGTAGACCACGTTTTTTCACTACCACTTTGGGATGTGACTGGTCAATTTAAACAGTTTTATACATCCACTTCAGTTCGTTTTAATCTTGCCCTACTTCTCCACTAATAAAATTGTTTAGGATAAGTACAGGCAATTTTAACTTCTGCACCTCCTCTGATTGCACTTCTACACAAAAAGTCCCGCTCCGCTGTAATCAGGTGTCATAGCACACCAGAGAGGCATTCGGCCTCTCTGGTGGGAACCCAATGATGAAGAATGTCACAAACTAGGTTGGTGAGTGAGGGTTCTTTTAAGAAACAGGAGTGACTCCTCTTGCAACCTCTTCTTCCTTTCTGGAATCACTCTTTTGTTAATTACTTGTTTATCCAATATTAAGGGGACCAAGAGTGGCTCCACTTACTTTCCCTTTCTCTCTTGTTGATTTGCTATGTGCATTCTCAGATTTACCATAAGTGGTTGACCGGGAATGCGCCAAAACTGCTACGCTTCCCCAGGTGAGGCGTAACTAGGAGATATATGTTTATTTCTCCTTGTTTTTTCCTCTTTCTTTGTGTGCTGCATTTTGCAGCATACATAGATGGAGGAGAATGCCTCAGGGGATTGTTTATGTGTAGATAGGTGTACCTTGCTGTGCAAAAACAATCCTGCTTACAACGCAGACACCCACATTGTGCGCCAGCACTGGGAAAAGAAAGGAATGCGCCATATAATATTTATTTATTTATTTTTATTTGAGCATTTATTGAGCACATGGCTACCTCCAACGGAGGTGTCCCAGCGCTAAGGCAGCAGATTAACACAGCGGTACAAGAAAAAAGGGCTAAGTGCATTTGAATAGCCAGGTCTTTAAAGCTTTCCTGAAGGCTGATTCAGGTTCCATCATTCAGAGATGAAGAGGCATGGTATTCCAGAGCTTTGCGGTTCTAACCGCAAATGCTCTGCCGCCTATCCTGCCCTTGCGAAAGCAGGGAGTAGTGAGCAAATTCAAGTAATTGGATCTCAGGACCCAGTCGTGTTGGTAGCTTTGCAATCTGAGTCTCAGATATGTCGGGCCACGAACCCTGGTGGCTCTGTATGCCGTAGTGAGTGCCTTAAATTCAATTCTTCAACTAACGGGCAGCCAGTGAAGATTTCGCAGATGGGGAAAATGGAATGACGGAAAGGCACCTTGCAGATCAGTCTGGCTGCAGCATTTTGAACCATTTGTAATCTGCGGATCAAATATGCTGGGAGACCTAAGTAGAGACTGTTAAAGTAGTCCAGGCATGATGTAACCAAGGCATTAACTACAGTCCTGCTGCAATCCAGCGGGAGAAAATGGAGGAATTTCCTTCGGGTTCGCAGCTTCCAAAAGCATGAGGAGGAGACCTGACTAATCTCGGTCTTACAGGAGAGAGCATTGCCGAACTTAAACCCCAGGTTCCTTACCGACTCCACTGGAACAGGAGGGGGGTTCAGTTCTGGTGGCCATCACAGCTTGGACGGAGGTGGGACTGGTTGGTTAAAAAAGAGCACCTCAGTTTTCTCTGTGTTCAACTTTAGGCAGTTTTGAGTCATCCAGGCCGAGATGTTACTCAGGCACCATCTAAAGTTGACAACAGCAATCTCTGAATGTTCTTTAAAAGAGAACATAAGCTGGGTGTCATCAGCGTAGGAAATCACTTTCACCCCGAGCGTCTCAACCATGGTCGCAGGAGGGGCGAGGTATACGTTGAAGAGTAGAGGGCTCAGTGCTGAACCCTGAGGGACCCCTCACACAAGAGGCTTCCGAGCAGAAACAAAGGGGTGCAAGAAAACCTGTTGTGTGTGGTCCTCCAGAAAGGACCGGAGCCAGGACAGAACAGTACCACGTGCTCCCAGATGTTTAAGTCTCTCCAGAAGAATCGGATGGGGCACAGTATCAAAAGCCACGGACAGGTCGAGCAGCACCAGCATAGCTGCGTTGCCCTGGTCTATGGTTTCGTGAACACTCACTGCAACTTCCAGGAGTGCGGTCTCTGTACTGTATCCTGCTCTAAAGCCGGATTGGGAGTCATGGAAATGATTATTAGATTCCAGAAATTCAGAAAGTGGACTCTGAATTACCTGCTAAAGAATTTTAGCCAGTGCCGGCAGAAGAGAGATGGGTCTAAAGTTTTTATGTTCTTCAGGGTCAGCATGCGGCTTCTAGAGGATAGGCAGTAGGAATGCTTGTTTCCATGCAGCTGGATATATACCTGAACTCAGAGAAGAGTTCCAAATCTGGTTCAGGGGGGCATTAAGACAAGGGGCCAGCAATCTGAAAAACTGATCGGGTCACCTGGAGAGCCAGATTTACAGCTCTGCAGTTTCTTAAGGGATACATCAAGGGGGAAAGGGTGGAACTCCGACCAAGTATCAATACAATCAGGAATAGGATTAGGTTCATGCAGAGACATGTTAGACGGGAAAGTGGAGTAGATTGATTGAATCTTATCCTGAAAGAAGTCCAAGAGGACATCACAGAGGTAGGGGATGGACGCATTCCTGCCCTTTACCTGTCACGCAGCTCAACACATCAAGGTGGCCTACTGCGCTGTGCTACATGCCTATTTGATAAATATGCCTCTAAATTTTGCAGGTCACATATGTACAATAAATCAAGTTCTCCCTTAGCTAACTTTTTATACATTGTGTCCCTCACCGGAATGCAATTGTCAACTTATATCTTAAATTCACCAAAATCTTTGTCTATCAAACCTTGCTACAGATATTCTGGCAACTTGAAGTACATTCTATATGATTGAAACAGACAATGAATTTGATTTCACTGAATATATGATAGAAGGTAATTTAGGAACCCCTCCTCAATCCCTGACTCCTTCCCAGTTCATACCTCCGACGGCAGCTGACATCTATTCAGCTGATTGTTCGTAGTTTGTATTTAAATTTCGACAGCTCGGAATTTAAAATGGTATCATAACTGTATGCCAAAATTGCCCATTTTTCCACATTTTCAAATGTAATTTAGCATTTGCTTGGAGTAATAATTTTGTTTCAACAAGTTTTTCCACTTTTGCATTTGTGCAGCACTGTACAACACACATACCAAATTGGAAAAGTATTAACTACATCAAAGCATAGCATTTTTTACTGAAAGAATACTCTTCCAGTACAAAACCTACGCTTCATATCATGTACACACTGTTGCAATATGGTGCAAAGTGTGTGTACATTGGCGGAAGGCAGCCTAAATTGTGCCAGCACAGGGAGACAGAAAACAGCTCCATTTATTAGCACCTATGGCGTTGTTCTGCTCTCTCCCTTTCATGTGTTTTATGACAAGTTAGTAAATCTACACCTCTCTGTGATGAAATTCCTAAGATGCTATAATTAAAGAATTTGGGTACTGAAACAGTAAGGGGTTGTGCCACATAAACCTTTCAGTGGGAATCTCAATGGGAGGAGAAGAAGGAGGCTGCTGCTGTGACTGCTGGTCCTGCTGAGCAGTGTTCAATTGCAGTGGAGGGAAATGATTAGAAGAAGCAGGGTTAAAGTGACAGGGATTTGGTGTTGGAGCTTGGCAGTGCTTAAGTCGTGAAAGAAAGAGTGCCGGTACCTGAAGCTCTGCTCAGAAGTCAGCGGCCGGTGCAATTAAACATTGGCACATCGAATACCAAGGCCGGTTATCTTTTATCCACTATCAGACTCTCCCTGACTCTTTTCTCGCTCTTGCAGGTTTCTGCTTTCTCCCCCTGGGACGGTTTTGCCTTCTTTCTCTACCTCTGTCTTTCCTATCTGTGTGTTTGCCCCCTTTTGCACTCAGTAAATGTCTGAGGGGGAGAAGTAAGTGCCAGCCCCTCAAAATCAGTGCTGGTGCCCCCACCGGCAACCACCAGCTCATGGATTCCTCCATGAGTGCGGGGACTCCACCCCGAGTGCGGATTCTATGCACTCGTAACTGAATGAGTCATACGTCCCTCTGTGAATTTGGCCCTAAGAGAGGTCTGAGAAATTTCAGCACTAATTGCTGATGTGACCCTTTCATATCTAGCGATCAGTGCCTGACACATTTTCATTGCACCTAATGGAGCATTTCTTTACCCATTTCTTTACCCAGGCAGCAGTGGTGCACTTTTCAAAACAAATCATTATACAACCAAAATGTCTTACAGCGAGAAGGATGTATGTAAAGATGATTATGCCCCTTCATTTAAAATGTCTGCCACAGGTTCTATACCATTATGCAGTGCTTAATTTGTGTCGTGGTTGCAGGTGGTGGGCACCAGCACTCATTTTCGGGATTGGGATTTATTTTACTTTCGATACCTACCAACAGTGAAAAAGGAAAGAAATGGAAATTAAGGAGAAAGAAACATAACAAAACAGTGACAAAATGGGAAAGCAGAAATAAAAAAGAACCTGCAACAATGAGATAAAGAGTCAGGAATTGTGGGGTGAGGAAGAAAGGGGTCTAAAGTGGAACTAAGACTAGGCAGCCCTGGCGTTTGGCAACTCTGACATTGTCATGGTCCATGCTGGGCTCCTAAAAAATGCTTTGGGCTACCACAATTATTTATTTATAAAGTAAACATTATCAGGCAAAATTATACTTGTTTGACCGTGTCTTAACTAAAGGCTGTTGCCTATAAAGTTTATAATAAACACAACATGCTTACTCATTTCAATTCATCACTCCCTTGTTATGACCAAACAGTTGCATCTAATTTAAAGTCAGAAAAGATATTTCAATGTTGCATCATGTTTGTTAAATTTTTCCTAATCTATAATAATTTAAAAGAGGTTATATAAAAAAAATAGGAGGGCTATTTTGACACAAGTCTGTGTGACGAGAGCGGAGAGGCTTCATACATATGACCACGGTTGAAGAATTGCAGCTACGCAACACACAGAATTTACCAGTACTACAGTTCCGAATTTGTTTTGAATTCTCAGATAGCCCACCTGCATGACAGATATGGGTTAAGTAATGTAGTAATCTTTAAACACATGTTTTTGGATAGATGTTGTGAAGTTTCAAAACTATAGACCGGCAATGACAAATGTGTTCAATGAAAATAACACAACGTGAAATGGCAATTGGAAATTAGAGGTATGTGCCAATTGAAGTTTGTAAATGAATACACACAAGGGGGCTAGAGGAGATTTAAGGACCTGCGTGGACCATCTCCCCAATCATTATGTCAAAACACAAAAACAGGGCCACAGGTCCGAGATAGAGCAGTAGAGAACACAACTTATTCTACTCAACCATGTACTGGGGGAATCCCTTTAAGGACGATTCCCCTCACACACCAAAGGTGTCATGCTTCATCATAGGGGTGCCTCCTCGCGTAGGAGACCTGGTCTCTACGCGGGCTACAACCCCCTCACTACGAGGGAGGAGCTCAGGGATGTTTTTAGGTATGGATCAGGTGGGTTGTACTAAGACCCTGTGTGAGCTTGGTGTGATGAGTAATGTGCAGTGCTGGTGTAAACGTGGTTTAAAACTGACTACGGGTTTAGCTATGTTGAAACTTTAATCGGCTACCCAGTGCCAGGATTAAAAAATAGCTGATAACGCAGTTGCCATCATTAGAGGCTACTGTGTTAATTATCGACCAACATGTTTCGGCCTGGGGACCTGTTCAAGTGTCACGGCCTTCTTCAGGGTGAGGTGTACAGCTACTGCGAACGAGTGAGGAAAAAATATATACAACTGAAAGTTAATATGCTGTAATAACGGTGTGTTAATACTGGACCAGTAGTCCTGCTGTTCAGTATGTCCACCGTAGAACCTGCAGTAAGACAAGAGACAACATGCAGTTTGTACAGTCGCAAGTGGTTATGAGAATACGTAAAGGACAGGGTTAAGTAGACGTGCAATAGATCTGCTCATTAATCAAATGTGCTTGATAACATATTACTTGTTTGTTAATATGTACAGCAAACCAAAGATGTGTGACTCACCATAATAGGTTAGGAATTCGCCACATCTGTCCTGGCATATTAGCCAAGGGTACCTGCACCAAATGAACCTAATAGAGAAGTTTATGGCGTCAGAGAAAGATATAGAAAAGTAAAGAAAGAGAACAGCAGGTGTATATATTCCTGCATCAGCACGCATGAGAGGTGAGATCATGCGTCTACCTACAATGTATTGTGTGATGTAGAATCATCTTAGGCTATGGAAGACAGACGTCTTTGACCCATGTGGTTGGCAGGGTCATAGTTTTGACTGTGAAAGTGGGAGAGAGAGGGAGCCAGGACATCTGAACGACATCCCAGTGATTGTTGGACCGGAGAAAGGTCCTTCCTGCAACAGGCGCTGTGTCGCGCTCTACAAAACGATGCACGGTTGGCGGAAGCCGACTGGCTAGGGAGGCAAGCTCAGGGGCTGTGTGGCTGGAACTGGGAACGTGTAACCCCAGGATGTGGCCTAATGGCGGATGGATAATCCGGAGGTGAGGGGTGGGTGCGGGGGGCCTCCTTGTGCCGGCTGGCAGATCAATGATGGGTAGTGCTATCTGGCAGGCACGCTAGATAAAAACAAGAGGTTGACCTATTCTAGTTAGGAAGTAGTGGGTGCCGCTAGCCGCTCAAAAGTGGCGACCACAAGGAAAAAAAGCAAAGGGCCGCTGAGTGGAGGGAAGGGGGCTGCCCTAGCCGTCGGGCGGCCGGAGGGAGACGGGAGAATGGGCGATCAAAGCTGGGCAATGCACAGTATGGGGGAAAAAAGGAGAGGGGCGCGTGCCAGACCTAAGACAGGCAGGGAGCCTATATGGCGAGTCGGGCACAGCGCTGTGAGCAAGTGAAGAGGACCGCGGTGACGGTCAGTACTACTTACTGCTCAATCGCAGTGTCCACGGGGATAGGCACAGGTCCGCAGGGCGGGAGATGATAGTCCCACAGGCGGCGTGTATAAATAGTGCAATGCTAAGTGACGGCAGGTGAAGGAGTTGCTAACGGCTCGACGTGCACCGGAAGTGGGGGAATGGTGGGAAATGTAGTCCGTACAATCCGCGGTGGGGTGGTAACATCTGTGAAATCCCCGATGAATGGCGAGGAAACACGGGCCAGCCTGCAAATCAAAATGAGAGATGCTGGGAAACCTATGTGGGCTGGCATTACCTAGCGTGAGGTTCCGCTCTTGGTGACTCAGGCGAAGTGTCAATGGAAGGTGAAGGACCGAGGTGCGAAAGGCAGTGGACCACAGTGCGAGTCTGTCGACTGCGTGTGTAAAGCCCTAGTAGAGGAGTCTGTGGTACTGGCGAGGGAACACGGGCCAGGCGCTCGGTTGATGCAGCCTGCACGTGGTATAAAAATGCCAGGAAGCCAGGGTGGGATGGCGAAACAGAGCATTTGTGCCACACTCATGGTGGCTCTGGCGGGGGTGTCAATGGGAAGTGAATGATCGGGGTGGTATAGGAGTCTGTTGGCGGGGGAACACGGGCCAGGCGCTCAGTTGATGCAGCCGGCAAAAAGTATGAAGATGCCAGGAAGCCAGTGTAGGATGGCGAAACATTTGTGCCACGCTCTTGATGGCTCGGGCGGAGGTGTCAGCGGGAGGTGAAGGTAGTGGTACACGGTGCGAGTCGGACGACTGCATGTGTAAAGCCCTGGTGGGGGGGTTACTGGCGTCCGAGTGTAAAAAGGATGGAGGGCCCTGAAAGCAGGAGTGGGACGAGCCCTGCTGGTCGGTAGTCAAAGACAAAGAGGATAGTGTCACAGGTACAGAGTTGCTAGTGGAAACAAACTGGTTCAGTGTGCTCAGGAGAGCGCCAACAAAGGGATGTCGTCGTTCAGTCCTGTATTGGAAGTATCCAATCTGAATACCCATCTCTGCTCGAGTCTGAGGAGTTTGGTTGTGAGGCCGGGTGTTATAGCACTCAAATTGGGTTTATCTAGAACAGTCCAATTTAGAGAGTCTGGCAGATGGTGCATGTCAAAGAAATGTTTGGTGAGTTTCGTCATTTGTTTGCTGCATCTGATCGTGCTCTTGTGTTCTAGTATTCTCATGCGTACCTTCCTGGAGGTCATCCCTACGTATCTTAGACAACACGCTCACTATTACAGTTTGTATGATGTTGTAAGACCCAGGGTCTTGATGTTCCAATGTCAATG
The DNA here is from genome assembly GCA_963921515.1 of Calotriton arnoldi. Taxonomy (NCBI): domain Eukaryota; kingdom Metazoa; phylum Chordata; class Amphibia; order Caudata; family Salamandridae; genus Calotriton; species Calotriton arnoldi. Next base: position 733,943 of record CAWUFW010006848.1, on the reverse strand, counting down.
GTTTTGGTAACTTTTGTCTGCTCACAAGCTGCACAGGACCCGCAGGGGTAATGACCTTGGACATTGGGTAGATCCCAAAGGGTATTGGGCCAGTGTGTGGCTGTAGGAAGGGGTCTAGTGTGTATTAGTCTGTCTCTCAGGCTACGGCCCCTTTTGAACGCAAACAAGGGTTTTTCGAGGGACAACTGGCCCTTGTTCAGAATGTTCCAGTTCCGCAATATTGATTTCTTTACGATACTGGAAAGAGAACTAAAGGTATTGACACAAACCAGTTTAGATGGTGGTGGTTTGGCAGATGAATGGTCAAGTAGGGCGTCTCGATTATTATTGCGGGCACGTTTTGCCGACTTTTTTACTAGGGTAGCCGGGTAGTGCCGGTCTAGTAAATTGCTTCTCAGTCGTGCTGCATGTTCCATATACTTTCCAGTGCTGGAGCAGTTCCGCCTGAGCCTTAAAAACTGTCCAAATGGCAGATTTTCTCGCAGCGATTTCGGGTGGTGGCTCTCATATTGAAGCAGGGCATTACGGGCCATTGGTTTTTGGTAAAGTTCTGTCTCAAGAGTACCTCCTGCTGGATAGATGGATAGGTCCAGAAGTGCTAGTTTGTCCTTACTGTATTCGCATGTGAAGCGAAGATGATCATTTTTGGTGTTAAACCAGTTGTGGAAGGCGTGGATCGTGACCGCATCTCCTCGCCAGATCACGAGGATATCGTCGATGTATCTCTTCCACAGGGCTATGTGTGTAAGGTAGGGGTTGTTGCTACCCAGGACAACACCTTCTTCAAAAACATGCATGAACAGGTTCGCTAGACAGGGGGCGAAGGTGCTGCCCATGGATGTTCCAGATACCTGCAGTTAGAGTTGTGTCTCGAATTGAAAGAAGTTCTCTTTCATGGCCAGCGTGGCGCAGTCCATGATGAAAGAAATTGGTGTGATGGTATCGGGTGGCTGCGCTGTCAGCAGTTGTTCAATTGTGGTCAGTGTCTGGTCTTGGGGAATACAGGTGTATAGCGACTCCACATCAAAGGACACAAGGTAGTCTGTGATTGGATTGAATTCGATTTCTTTGAGTAGGCGCAATACATCGGTCATGTCCTTCAAATATGTGGGCATTTTGCTGACCCGCCAGATAGCACTACCCATCATTGATCTACTGGCCGGCACAAGGCGGCCCCCCGCCTCCCCCCCTCACTTCCGGATTATCCATCCGCCATTAGGCCACATCCTGGGGTTACACGTTCCCAGTTCCAGCCACACAGCCCCTGAGCTTGCCTCCCTAGCCAGTCGGCTTCCGCCAACCGTGCATCATTTTGTAGAGCACGACACAGCGCCTGTTGCAGGAAGGACCTTTCTCCGGTCAAACAATCACTGGGATGTCATTCAGATGTCCTGGCTCCCTCTCTCTCCCACTTTCACAGTCAAAACTATGACCCTGCCAACCACATGGGTCAAAGACGTCTGTCTTCCATAGCCTAAGATGATTCTACATCACACAATACATTGTAGGTAGACGCATGATCTCACCTCTCATGCGTGCTGATGCAGGAATATACACACCTGCTGTTCTCTTTCTTTACTTTTCTATATCTTTCTCTGACGCCATAAACTTCTCTATTAGGTTCATTTGGTGCAGGTACCCTTTGGCTAATATGCCAGGACAGATGTGGCGAATTCCCTAACCTATTATGGTGAGTCACACATCTTTGGTTTGCTGTACATATTAACAAACAAGTAATATATTATCAAGCACATTTGATTAATGAGCAGATCTATTGCACGTCTACTTAACCCTGTCCTTTACGTATTCTCGTAACCACTTGCGACTGTACAAACTGCATGTTGTCTCTTGTCTTACTGCAGGTTCTACGGTGGACATACTGAACAGCAGGACTACTGGTCCAGTATTAACACACCGTTATTACCGCATATTAACTTTCACTTGTATATATTTTTTCCTCACTCGTTCGCAGTAGCTGTACACCTGACCCTGAAGAAGGCCGTGACACTTGAATAGGTCCCCAGGCCGAAACATGTTGGTCGATAATTAACACAGTAGCCTCTAATGATGGCAACTGCGTTATCAGCTATTTTTTAGGTCGAGCCTAGAGTAGCGCGCATGCGCTGCCCTGCAAGACTTTATGTAGGTGGTTTTAAAAGCTGACCACACGCTCGTGCACATTGGCCTTTTCCGTGCGGTTACCCGCACGGCCGCCATCTGTTTCCAATTATCGTGCCCAGACGCGGGCGCGATAATTGAAAACACATGGCGCCCGTGCGGGTAACCGCAAGCAATAGGCCATGGTGCACGAGAGTGTGGTCAGCTCAGCACGCTGCCGCGCTCGCTCGCCCCCGCTCCTCTCTGACGCTGCCGTCTCTGCTGTCCAGCGCTTCACTTGTGCTGACGCTGCCTCGTCCCGAGAAGAGAGGGCTGTTTGAGGCACACTCGGCTGTCTGCTCCGAGCTGACTTTTGTGTTTCCTACCATCGGAATATGTAAGTTTTAAAACAAAATCAGTTAAACACACGCTTCCATGTATACATGAAAAGAAGCCCCGCCTCACCCCCTCCCCGTGCATGCGCCCGTTTCAGTTGAACTCGTCGTCACTAGCTTGTTTAACACGTTTGTGAAAGCCGTATTTTATAAGCATTACCCCGCAGGCACAAGCGGCTACGCTCCATTTGCCCACTAGATGCCGCTCTGGAGCTGAAGATGGACCTCATCCAGCTGCTATCGCTCTCTGCTCCTGTATTGTTCCTATAATCCAATGCAGTGAGACAGGGGCTGGCTCTGGCTCCGCTTGTGAAGGTTTGATGATCTATTGATAACGTAATGCCACTGCAACCGCCGCAGGCCAAGTGCATCCCCTGGCAGGAAGCAGGACCAGCTCCGCTGTGTTCGCCCGCTCCTAGGACATTCTGTTCTTCTGGTCTGCATTAAAGAAAGGTCCATGGGAACCTCTTCCCAGTTGAGCTGGGTTCTGTTTGGGGGCGCCGCGTCCTTCTTATAGATTTATGCCGAGCAGCTGTAGAGAGACTTCTCGTGCGTTCAGAAATAATGCATTGTAATGAAGTATGGATCGAAGCGACTTCATTAGTGCTGGTTTGAAGTATAAAACAGCCGCTCCTGCATCTCTCGCAGGATTATTGATATATTTAGTTTCTATAGTATTGTCATCAATACAGGCATTATAAAATATTATGGTGTCTGCCTCTTACCGGTGACTTACAACCACACGGCAAAGTGTTTTTATGCATCACAGCATTTTTTGAAATAGTGACCAACATCTACCCGATATTTAACAAGCATTGGCATAGCCAATAGGTCTTGCCTTTGGGACCTTATAAGTGTTTAGTTATCCATCAAAATATCCTTGGTGCAACAACATCAACTGTTGCATGGCTAAACACTTATAAAGTCCCAAAGGCGAGACCTATTGGCTATGCCAATGCTTGTTAATCCTGGCACTGGGTAGCCGATTAAAGTTTCAACATAGCTAACCCCGTAGTCAGTTTTAAACTACGTTTACACCAGCACTGCACATTACTCATCACACCAAGCTCACACAGGGTCTTAGTACAACCCGCCTGATCCATACCTAAAAACATCCCTGAGCTCCTCCCTCGTAGTGAGGGGGTTGTAGCCCGCATAGAGACCAGGTCTCCTACGCGAGGAGGCACCTCTATGATGAAGCATGACACCTTTAGTGTGTGAGGGGAACTGTCTTTAAAGGGATTCCCCCAGTACATGGTTGAGTAGAATAAGCTGCGTTCTCTACTGCTCTTTCTCGGACCCGTGGCCCAATTGAAGTTTGTACCCGAGAACTCTCTCCACCTTGTCTTAAGCATTCTCTCCGAAACATGGAATCGCATGTGACAGAACTTTGGACCTGATGCACAAATAAGTGATCGCAAATTGTGAGCAGTATTGCCAACGACCATAAAGAACTATAAGAACCAACCAGTATACCAACCAGGATTGTTCTTATAATTCCAAACAGTAGCAGGTAAAAATCTAGCTTACCTTATGAATATTAATGTTGTAGGTTGCACATTTTGACTCACTGCAATTGGAGGCCATCACAGGAATAGTAGCTTGCTGGAGTCAGCTGAACACCGTGTCTGGGACTGCTTTTAAATAAAGTACTTTTTAAATGTAGCCTGTGTCTAAAAAAAAGTTATTTATTTTTTTATAAAGTTTTTTAAGAGTTGGCAGTAGTCCCTTGGCTCACTAACTACTCTTAAAGAAACTTTTCTTTGCATTCACAAAGAAGAAGGAATCCCAAAGAAACTCTTCTCCTTTTGTGAATGCATTACCACCTCCTTTGAGGTGTCAGTAACTGTTCAATATTTTGCAACCGAATATTGGTTGCAAAACATTAATACATAAGATACCAATTTAGTTTTTCGAAGGTAGACCCATAAAATGTCCATTCCTGATACCAAATGTATATCCATTCGGAATCCTATTTTTCAAATCGGAGAAACTTTTCCGACTTCAAAAATGGGATAGTGCATCGGAAAAAGCATTTTAAAGGTTCCAAACAAAGAATTGGAGCAATTGTGACCATTGAAATGCTTATTACAACTGGTCCTTATTGCCACAATCTTCAAAAGTATTTTATACAGCCCACTCTACTAAGTAAAATGATTTCTTGGTAACCCTCAAATGGCAAAACTAATGATATTCTATCACAATTAAAATGTATCTTATTAATTGTTGTGGGCATTCAATAGTATTGTAACTAACTTACGGAGTGTTTTTCCAAATTCCTTTGACAAAATATCTTATTTAAAAGTGCTTTCAAAATAAAAAGTTCCAATTTAAAAGATTGTGAGCAAACCAAACGTTGCAAGCAATCAGGGGGCATATCTGAAAGAAAGGACCACAAATTGAATTGTCTGTTGAAAATAATACCATAAGGGAAGCAACCCGATAGTTTTTGAGAAACCTGAAAGGAGTCCACGTTATCATTACTTTCTCACAATAGCATTTTAAAATTATTTTGTAGAGTTAGTGAAATGATGTTCAATGTTCTTTTAAAATAAAATGCTGGCAAGTACACTTGCAAAAAGCTATGGTTGTTACAGAGAAAAACAACCACAAAAGCAGTGCAGGCTGTCTTGGATTGCACTAGTGTATATTTATTTCCTATTTAGTGAATTCACCTTGTTGTGCTCAACATTTAGTGACACCACTGCTTGGGAATCACACTGATATCCAAACTTTCCAACATAAAAATAAAAAAGGAGCGCTAACAATCAAAATTTGTATGTATCATTAGAGTAATGAAAATTTGAATGTGAAAGTTTTTCATCCAAAAGTCTCAAATATCAATCAGCCAATCAGCTTCCCCATCATTGAGTGGGAAATTGTGTATTGATATCCAAATCCAATTTTATTCATTCCTTTATCAAATGCCATTCAGCCCTGCCAACTCGTTTCGTCCATACGGACTTCATCAGGGTTGGTATCTCCATTTGCCTAGTATCACAGTGTGATGTGCAATTCCTCTCATGGAGAGATATGTTGGGAAAATATTCAAATTCCCAGTAGTTTTATTCTCCCCAAATGGGATCTTCACTGTTGTGGGGAATGCACCAAACGTGGGAAATCTTCTGCCTCACTTCTTGTGAAAGCCTCAAGTCCGCCTTGTGTTTTGTTCATGAATCAGTGGAGAGGGCAGCACATAGTCTCAATTTGAAGACAACTGGCTTAGCGTGTGATTTTAAGATATGTATTAAACTGTATCTACATTTAATTAAGAAGACATTTCTTCATCCTGTTGCTTTCACTCTACCTTCCCCCAACCTACCTACCTACATCGCTCACTCTCTTTCAAAATAGACCACAACCAGGTTCCACAGCAGTAGGCCCAGAGCAAGAGATGACTTCCATTTCTTTCACTCGTTCACAAAAAGTAAAAGGCACATAACTTTCTTCTCGCATGAAAGAGAGTGTGAGATTCATTAATTCAGGGATGAATGTGACTGCGATAAAATAAATTACCTTCGTTAAGTTTACTAGATCACTGATTTAGAGCCACTCTAATCTGTGTTCTTAGACACTGTTACAACATGCATGTAAAATGGAACCAGAAAGGTATTAACTGTAATTGAGGGGGGCAATTGTTTCACAAAAACAAACACCTCTTTCGTTCCCTCTGGTAATGTGTAGCATATTTTGAAGGGTTGCTCTTTGACATTGTACTTCAAGAACAGTTAATACCATAATGAAGAGGGCGTCAAAGACATTCCTGTGATGACCTCGGATTAATCAACTGCACTTACGCCTACATTAGCCTATGTCTCCCGAGGCCCTTTTCTTTATTCACGTTGGCATACCTAACAATAAGGGCTAATTTTAAAGTATCATGTATTGCCCGTGTATTCAAAAGTACGTTAATGGTTTGTTGTTAAATGAAAGCGAAATGTGTTTGAAAGATACAAAGTGCAATTTCAGAGATATGACAGTATCTCCCAACCAATATACACAAATTAAGTCTTTTCCTATCAATACATTATAATTTTTTTAATGCAAATGCTTTTATTAATCAGTTTTTACTTCGTTTCCATTACTTTTAACACTTCTTTACCTCTAAAATGTATTTCTTCATAATTATATTTTATTCTTTTCCCTGTTTCCCTCTTCCTTTTCAACTTAATGCTCTTTTGTTAATTGTGGCCCGGAAACAGTTTAAAGTGATTTTGCAGCTGCATGTTTTCCAAAAAAGCTTAAAACATTTAAATATATCCATATAAGCATACATACAACTTTTTGTTAGTCCTCTTCATCCATTTGTCTTTTGAAGTGTCATTTACATGCTGCGTCCACTAAAGAATACAGCGTGGGACAATAGGTGAACCCGCTACATCCATTGGATGTCCTGCACTGTGAATGATAGTGTTTTACCTCATCGCACATGCACATCCATCCAAGACAAATAACACTTCATTACCAAGGTTGGCACACCTATGTGGCTCTTTTATTTTTTTGCATATTCCATATATTTGAGAAAAAATGAATTAAAAACGATCCACACGTGCTAAGAGTGAAGCTATTGGCTTTACCAGTGCTTATTTCCATTAGCATTTGGTGCATTTTATTTGATTGATTTTTAAAAAATCTTCTTTTTCTAACAAGAGATACCACCTCATAGGGACTGCCAAATTTTTTCTTGTAGCAGAGTATTTCGATTTAGCCTCTTTCTGTCTCCCTTCCTGGTCTGGCCCATCCATTACCCCTGCTCTCCATCCATTTCAATGGGAAGTATTTTTCATTGCACTGTTTATTATCTTATTTTCCAAATACCACTATTTGAAGTAATAATGACCATTTCAATTTTTCATTTTGAACAGTGTTTAATTTGAAATTACATTTTTCAAATTGTACTGGTAACACCCACACTTCGTTTGGATTCAAGTGTAAACTATGTAAATCTTTTTTCATTATTAGATGAGCCTTCTTTCTATATTGTAAACCAGTCAATCTATGACAAGTAGGTGCTTCATAATTAAACAACGTAGGCCAAGATATATGAAAAGATTTTCTGACCACGAACGCTGAGATTTGCAAAATCACTATGTTTGTGATGGCAGAATGTCTTTTTATAGTATAAAAAACTTTTTTTTTTGTCTGAAATGATTTTCAGATTAATAAAAAGGATTTTGCGACTGATATTAATTCACTAGTTGGAAGGGGCATAAAAGAGGCATTTCTTCAAAACTGGGACTCTTTATGCAATGTACCAATGGTTTATGACCGCAATTTCAATTACAAACCATTGAACAGTTACCAGCACCTCAAAGAAAATGGTAACTGATTCATAAAGGGGTAGAAACCCCTGGGAACCCTTCCCCTTTTGGAATTGAGTTAGCAGCCTCAGAGGGAGCAGGTCGTGATCCAGATGCCTCGGCATGCTCCCCTGACATGATATTGTTTCTCAGCATAAAACCTTTAGGCACAACAGTAACAAATTGCACAGCTTGGTATCAGCATTAAAAGGACGTTATCATTTTCTTTATACACAACGGAGGCATTCACAGATCCATATTGATTTCACAAATCAAAGCCCAATCTTTAATCAAGCAGCGACCCAACCTATTGGACAGTGAATTTAGAAATCCTTCACATCACATATTTGCCTTAGTGTGCTTAATACATTTTAAAGGTGCTTTTCTACCAAGGTAACAAAAAACACTAGAGAAAGAAGAAAAGTCTGCAATGTACCTTTTACAATTTATCGCTATTCCATAATCTAAGACGTTTAAGGGAGAGATAATTATTTCATAATTACCAAACAATTTTGACACTTGCTGTTTCTTAATGCCCTTGTCATGTTGATACCAAGAATTGCCCGAAGACACAATCCAGCTATTACATTTGAGTCCCCTCTTAGCAAACTTTTAAGAAACTTTAGACCGAACGTTTCGGCTTCAAAATGTAATCTCTTTAGGCCTAATTACAAACTTAAACCTTCAATACTAGTAACCAATGGCAGATGTCATGCATGACAATTCCCTAATTATCCAATTCAGGAGCAGAGTCGAGGATAACAGCTGTACAAACATTGAGGGCACGTAATTTAAGTTTTTGCTTGTATGCCTTAAGGAGAAGTTTTAAAGGTTAACCACAATAAAGTACGTTAAATCTCCTCAGGCCTCTAATGGTCTGCAAAGCAAGTTTAGACAGTTTGTCCTAATGAGCTTTCTGACTTAAATTGCTAGTGAATAACACTCCCAGATACTTGTAGTGCTTGAACACCTCATGTCTACATCCACCAAATAACCAACCAAATTGATTTTAATTTCTACCAAACTTCATTGCCTGGATTTCATCAGTATCAATCGTTAAATGGCTATGGTTACAATGGGATGCTAACATATTTAACTGTCTGAAAACCTACTGGAGTCTGGTCAAACAGCACAAGATCATATACAGAGAGAAAAATAGTTACGTGACGATCCTTCATTTTGAAAGGGAACTACCACTGGGATCAAAAACTGAGTACACACATGCCATTAGACACGGCAGGTTTGCCACGCAGAGGTGGCAGACATTTGGAGCATCTCTACACAAAGGCATATCGGAGAATCATCCCAGTTTCATCCTAGATCCTTGCATGTTGTGGCAGCTGCGTGTTGGTATCCTATCATCAGAGGTCCTCAATCCTATTTCCTAAGAAAGGCTGTGGAGTGCACATGATCAGACACTATCAGTATGAAGACTGCCATACTGTCAGTGTCCCAATGTATGCATCATGCACCTTACAATTGATGGAGATCGTTAAGCCATCCATATGTGGGGTTTAAAGTACAATTGTTATTCAAAGCTCCTTCCGAAGGACAGGGTGACACCAGGAAGAAAGTCAAAACTGGCGGGTTCACTGACCACTCCTTCACTGTGAACTGCGCTTTTCATTGCACATGCCTTACACAATGTGTAAGTGAAGAAGTTTCTTTGTTAAATAACTTTAAATTAGTATACTTATCTGTCTAAGAACACAGTGAATGTTTATAGGCATTGGCTATGATTGGCCTATAAACCCGTTTACTCTCTGATTTTTCTATTAGAGTATTTACCCGTGTTGGCAACCAGAAGACATACGTGTGGGTACATGACAGACAATAAGATACAAACAGAACATTCTGCTGTTGAGAATGCCATTTTGTTATGTTATGTTATTTGTATAGTGTACAGCTCACCTGGTAGGGTAGTCAGGCTCTGAAGCAGAAGCTGTATAGGGTGAGCAAAAGGCTGGGCTAGGTGAAGAGCTAGGTCTTCAGCTTCTTGAGGAATTAAAGAACTGAGGAGGCAGCTCTGATGTGCACGGGCAGGCCGTTTCAGGCTTTAGGAGCGTGTTAGGAGAAGGCACAATCACCGGATCTGGCTCTGCACATACTGGGAGTCTGTGAGTGGAGGTGTCTGGTAGGTTAGTGGACGTTTATGCAATTGTTGAGGTAGATGGGGCCAAAGGCTGTGTATGTGTGAATGAGGAGTTTGAAGAGTGCTCGTTTTTTAATTGGGAGCCAGTGGGGGTCATTGAGGTGTGGGTTGATGTGAGTGTGGGCTGGGAGGTTGAGTGTGAACCTGGCAACTAAGTTATGTATGGTCTGGAGTCTTCTAGTCAATTTAGCATTGATTCCAGCCTAGAGTTTATTGCTGATTTCCAGCATGCTGGTGATGAGGGCTTGGGAGACAGTTCTGTGAGTGTTAGTGGGAAGTAATTTGAAGATCTTGCTCGGCATCTGGAGCGTGGGGGAGCAGAAGTTGCAGACTGCATTCACTTGACCAGTCATGGTGAGTTGGTTGTCAGTTACTTTTACAAGGTTCTTTGAATGGGCTGTCGAGAGGGGTGTGATTCCGAGTTCGGCATGCCACCTGATGGAGTCCCAGAGTGAGGTGTCTTTGCCGAAGATTACTATGTCCCTGTTGTCTGTGTTGAGCTTGAGGCAGTTGGTTTTCATCAATCTGGCGACTTCTGTCATGCAGGCAAAGAAATTAGTCTAGGGTGTTTGGCGTCTTGTTGAAGAGGTAGAGTATGAGCTGGGTGTCATCAGCATAGGATATTATGTTGATTCCTTGGGCACACATGATGGTGGTGACTGGGGCCCTATAGACACTGAATAGGATGGGACTTAGTGAGGATTCTTGTGGAACTCTGTAGATGAGGTTGACGGTGCCTGAGGTGACGAGGGCTTGGGCTGACCAACTAGGTGCACCCTGTGAGGAAGGAGAAAATCCAGTGAAATGCAGTGAAATGCAGGTTCTTGGATGCCAGCTTCGTGCAGTCGTTGACTAAGGATGTGGTGGGACACAGTGACGGAAGCTGCAGGAATGTACAGTTCGATGAGGACCATGGTGTCTCCTTTGTCCATGATCATCCGGATGTTGTCCGTGGAGGTGATGAGGTTGGTCTCTGTACTGTGGTCAGGCATGGGTCCATAATGAGTGGTGTTGAGGAGGTGATTGTTGTTGAGGAGGGTAGTTAGGCATTTGTTTAACATCTTCTCCATGACTTTTGCTGGGTAGAGTAGCATGGAGCTAGGCCGGTAATTGGCTCTGAGGGTCTGCTGAGGGTTTCTTGAGGAGGAGGAGGAGCACTGTGATGTGTTTCCAGGCATCCAGGTGGTTGGTTATGATAATTGAGTCATTCTGGATTGGGGTGGAAGCTGCGCTGATGGGGTAAAGTCCTTTGATGAAGATGTGATGAGGGCAGAGATCCAATGGTGCTCTGGAGTGTATGGATTTCATAGTCATTGTGGCTTCTTGAGTGGTGAAGGTGGGCCAGGTAGTCAGGGTGGTTGAGATGGGCATGAGGGTCCGGTTGGGACTCAAAGTTGTTGTAGATGCTTGTGATGTTGTTGCTGAAGAATAGGAACAGCTGGGTGCAGAGGCCCTGAGAGGGGGAAATGCTGGTGGAGCCTGCTGCCTGAAAGGTGAAGTCTTTCACTATGGCTAAGGTTTCTTGGCTATGTTCATGCTGTTTTTGATGCTGTAGATGAGCGCAGAGAGTTTGGTGGCTCTGATATGCTGATGGCAGCGTTTGAGGGTGGATTTGTAGTTGCTCTTGTCAGTGTCATCTTGACTTTGTCTCCATCTGCATTCCAGTTGTTCGCGGGGGTGCTTGGTGAGCGTGAGCGCTTCCATGTACCTGCATGTTTGCTATCTGGTTCCCGTGCCTTTGTTGGTTTTAAGAGGTGCCAGGGTGTCTGTGCAGGAAGTGATGCAGCCGTTGAAGTTGGAAATGGATTGGTGGAGGTTAATGTAGTGTCGAGGCTAGTGATGTAGGAGTTTGGAAGACCAAGATGTTTCTGTGATCTTGTTCCAGTCCCTTAGTGAAGATTTGGTGAAGGTGTTTCTGCGATTGTGTTGGATGGGTATGGTGAAGTTGATGAGGATGTGGTTGAACCAGGTGATGGGGTGGGCTTGTCTACTGTGATGTTGCTGGAGCTAGTGACAATGGGGTCCAGTAGTTGTTTGATAGCATGTGTTGGGCCTTCCACTCGCTGGGTGAGTCTGAGATTGGACCGTTCCTTGAGGGAGTTGGTTGTTAACGATTACTGTGATCCTCCAGGTGGTAGTTGAAGTTGTAGAGGAGGATGATAGTGCTGGAGTGACGGATCAGAGGTGCGACAAAGTCCACGATGGTGCAGCTGAAGTTGGAGCATGAGCAGGGGGGCATTAGATGAGGGTGCTGCTCAGGATGTTGCTGGGACGGAGTAAGAGTTTGAAGGTTAGGTGTTCCATGTTGCTGGTGAAGCTTTTCAAGGTAGTGAAGCATTGAATGGATTCTTTGAAAATTATAGTGATTCAGCCTCCAGTTCTGCGTATCTTGTCCTGTTTTTCAATCTGGTATCTGGGGTGTGGGGCATTGCCATGCTGATGATGGTGGGCATCCAACGAGTCACCCAGGATTTAGTCAGGAAGAGCAGGTTAGGTGAGCAGACTTGTAGCTGATCCCAAATTTCAGTAGAATGTTAAGTGAGGAAGCGAGTGTTGAGTAGTATGCAGGGCAGAGAGGGGTGTGGTGTAATGGGGTAGAGTGCGCAGTTGTGTGTGTTGAGTGTGTTGGGTGTGTGAGGTGGGGAGGAGAGCGAGGCAGGTGTGGGAGAGTGAAGATCAAATGGCAGGAAGTGTTGTGGTTGTAACTCACCAGGGTTAGTAGTAATCCATCTGAATATATGATTACTAGGTTGGATGAAAGAGAATGTATTTGGCGGGGAAATTCCTCGAATTTGAAGAGTTGCCCTCACACACCCGTTAAGGTGCCATGCTTCATCATAGGGCATTAAGCTCCTCGTGGGGGTAGCGCTGCAGTCCCCCACGGGCCCTATGAGAGGACTCTTTAGCTGAGATTTTTTAGAGGAACGCCGTAGTGGTGAGTGCGAGTATTTGGGGAATGTGCAGGTGAATTAAAAATAGCGTGGCAGTACCCTTAGTAATATTTATTCTTGGATCCGTTCAGTATGATTAAAAACAGGAAAAAGAACTCAAGTACCCTTACTAAGGTGAGGAGAGTAAGTTTGTTTTTCAATAGGTGAGTAGTGATAAAGGCCATGGGGTCGACGTGTTTCGCGCCCTATTGGTCCCTACTGGATCCTTGGCGTTTCATCAGAACTGGAAAAAATGTCAAAGTGCAAAGTTTAAAATCAAACAGGGGTCTGAGGAAACAATACACCCTGTTATATAAACCTGAATCAGGAGAGTGGTCGTTGTTGTCTGAGCACAGTCGTTTAGGACCACTCCTACGTATAAATCCAACCTATACAATTAGAAAAAATATAAATGAAAGGACATGTGGTAAGATAGTGATGGTGGGTGGGAACATAAAATATGATTCACAGTTGATTAGCATTCTGAGTGGTCAGAAAAAAAGTCTAAGTTGTAAGAAAACCTGTACATAATTAAATACACAGGCATAGCATGGTAATGCTTTCAAATATTACAGTACATCGTTATGGCATTGCATTTGTAAAGAAATCGCCATAGCACCCAGAGCAATTGAGGGTGCCGTGGTCCATACAGAATGGATGTGATGAATGCTCTGCGCTTACCAAAACAATACCCTGGGATGCCTCAACGGGGACAGCAGACGTCTCAAAAGGTTACCTTTGGCGAAGAGAGAAAACGTGCACGAAAAATGGTTTGGCAATGCGAGCGACCAAAACCTATTCCGTAACCAGAGCGATTGTGTTTTACTCCTACATAACGCTGATAAAGAATTAGAGTTATCGTACTCACATTGACCTTTCGCAGTATGGCAATCGTACATGCCCTCATCTGCTTGCCGCCGGAGAGAGTGCAGCAGGAGATGCCGGTACAAAAGGGGGGAGGGAATGATGGAAACAAGTGATGTCCCCGCCTTGAGGTGGATACCGGAAGTGACGTGATTTAGAGAAATTGCAGGGCCTCAATGGGCGGTCATTGCTGAACCTCGCGGCCATCTTGGAAAGGATGAAGTATCGCGATATTGACACAAAGTAAAGGAATCGTGCTATACATGGAGTCACTGCTGATAAAAGAACCGCGGGAAATGTTGTTTTTTTTTTAAAAAGGGGGGAAGGTAGAAAGGGGGTAGTGACAATATAATGGCTACCCCGTCCCGATGTTAGTGGAAGGCTAACACAAAGACAATAGGGGCTATCCTCAATATTGCTCACGGCCATGTTTGAGAGGCAGTAGTGTAGTGAACTATAATACAAAAATATATGTAAAAAATAAAGAAAAAGATAATAATCATAAGACACCTCTTATATTACATGAATTGTGTATTCTTTCAGAAAAAAAGTGGTAGGGAGGTCCGATCTTCGAGTGGTCTCAAAAATGGGTGTCTATGTTCTTATAATTATGCATAACCCATCTCATGCAACAAATGGAATTACTGAGTCCAGTGTTTCAATGGGCCAGAGGGGGTTTACATAATAAACTCTGCCCATGGTATATCGTCATTAAGTCCTTGGGTATGGGACCTCAGATGAAACACCCACCGTTGTTCATGTGCAAACAGGGTACTCGCTGTCCAACTGTGATTGGTTTCTATAATGCTCCAGCGTAGACTGTCAGGTGTATGGTTGAGCTCTAGAAAATGCGAACACATCTTGGTGTTGGTTTTTTTGCAGCTGATCATGCTGCAGTGTTCACTGATTCGTGCCTTTACAGGTCTAGTGCTCATCCCTACATAGCGGAGATGGCATGGGCATGTAATCAGGTAAACACAATTTTTGGTGTTACAATTAGTGTGTCATCTTTGATCCTACGGTTTCTGAAGACCCAGGTCTAAACTCTTTGTGGTTTCTGTGAATGGACAGACAGAACAGGATCCACATGGGTAATGTCTCTCTACTCGTGGAAGGCCCCACAGGGTAGTCTGCGTATTCTGTGGCACAACAGGACATGTGTGTACAAGAAAGCCCTTAAGATTTTGTGTTCGCTTATACGCAAAAAGGGGGGTGGGTCCTGCCTCTAGGGTTCCTGTCTTAAGGATCGCCCAATGTTTTTTTATGATTTTCTGTATCTTATTAGAAGTAGGGGTAAAGGTTGTCACACATGTAAGTGTATCAGTGGGCGATTTCTCTCTGCTTTCTAGAAGACCTTCTCTATGGTTGTTTTTAGCTCTCTTGTAAGCCTGGTGTATCACTATATGTGGATAATGGCGATCCACGAGGTTAGATCTGAGTGCGGATGCCTGCTGTTCATATTCACTGATGGTGTTACAATTCCTCTGAAGGTGGAGGAACTGTCCTACAGGTAAATTGTCCCCGAGGGATTTTGGGTGGTTGCTCTCGTAGAGTAACAGGCTGTTCCTATCTGTGGGTTTTTTGTAGTTGGTAGTGAACTCTGGCCCTCTTTGACAGAGATGGAAAGGTCGAGGAATGGTATGGAATCCTCAGAGATGGTACTTGTGAATTTTAGGTAGGGATCCAGAGTGTTCATCCAATTGCAAAAGTCCTTACACGTGTCGGAATCCCCTTGCCAAAAGAGCAGAATGTCGTCTATGTACGGACGCCAAAGCAGTATGTCACTATGGAAAGGGTTGTCTTCATTGTCAATGTAGATGCTTTCAAAAGCTGACATGTAGAGACATGCCAGGCTGGGAGCAAATGTGCTACCCATACAAGTCCCCTGTACTTGATGGTATAGTTGACCTTGAAATTCAAAGAAATTTTCTTTGAGAGCCAGAGTGGCACACTCGACAGTGAAAGAGGTGGGTGTCTTAGATGTCCTTGGGTCCTCCGTCATGAGAATAGTCTCAAGGACTTCTAGAGTAGGGTCCTGAGGAATGTTTGCATACAAGGCTTCGACATCCAGAGCCATTAGCAGGTCAATCTTCTCGGGTTCTGGGAAAGCCTGTATAAGTTTCAACACATCAGTTGTATCTTTAAGGTGTGTCGGAGTCTTCATCACAATTGGTCTCAGTAAAAAAATCACAGAACTTGCTGAGAGGTCCCAGGAGCGAGTTCATACCGGAGACAATAGGTCGTCCTGGTGGGGGAGTGACATCCTTATGGATTTTAGGAAGGGTGTAGAAGTATGGTATACGAGGTTGTTCATTATACAGGAACATCGCTTCTTGTTTGGTGATCCAACCTTCAGTCTCGGCTTCAGCGATAAGTCCCTTGATTTTGATGGTAAGTTGTGCTGTAGGATCCGTGTCGATAGGAAGGTAGTAGCGGGTGTCAGCAAGTTGGCGTAGACATTCGTTGTTATAGGTGCTCACATCCTGTAGAACTATGGCGCCACCTTTATCCGCTGGTTTTACAACAATGGTCAGATCGTCTGTGATTCATTTTAGTAGATTCTTCTCAAGCTTGGACATGTTGTTAAAAGGAGGGTGCCCCCTCATGGATTCCACTTCCTTAAGGACAGCTTGCTCGAAAGTGAGTATTTCACTCGGAGTGGTGGATGACGGAGGCATGAATCTAGATCATTTGCGTAATCCTGTACCCTCTTCAGGTGTATATGGTTTGTCTTGAAAAAAGGCACGTAGTCTTATTTTTCGGAAAAATTGATGTAGCTCCAAATTGAGACGGAAGGGGTCTTCTCTTGGTGTGGGAACAGATCCAAGGCCCTTTTCCAAAAGGGCTGTTTCGTCATGATTGAGCAGGCGTTTAGATAACCTACTCTTCCCCCTTACCCCCAAGACCCACCTCCAATATGATGGATAACCTTGGCTTTAGTTTTGACGATGACACCATAACAGAAATCCTAGGAGCACCATCACTAGATTCCATACCATTCCTCGACCTTTCCATCTCTGGCAAAGAGGGCCAGTTGTTCACTGCCAACAACAACAAAAAAGCCTGTTACTCTACGAGAGCCACCACCCAAAATCCCTCAGGGACAATTTATCTGTAGGACAGTTCCTCTGCCTTCAGAGGAATTGTAACACCATCAGTGAATATGAACAGCAGGCATCCACACTCAGGTCTAACCTCGTGGATCGCCATTATCCACATAGATTGATACACCAGGCCTACAAGAGAGCTAAAAACAACCATAGAGAAAGTCTTCTAGAAAGCAGAGAGAAACCACCCACTGATACACTTACATGTGTGACAACCTTTACCCCTACTTCTAATAAGATACAGAAAATCAAAAAACAAAGGGCGATCCTTAAGACAGGAACCCTAGAGGCAGGACCCGCCCCCCTTTTTGCGTATAAGCGAACACAAAATCTTAAGGACCTTCTTGTACACACATGTCCTGTTGTGCCACAGAATACGCAGACTACCCTGTGGGGCCTTCCACGAGTAGAGGGACATTACCCGTGTGGCTCCTGTTATGTCTGTCCATTCACAGAAACCACAAAGAGTATAGACCTGGGTCTTTAGAAACCGTGGGAGCAAAGACGACACACTAATTGTAACACCAAAAATTGTGTTTACCTGATTACATGCCCATGCCATCTCCGCTATGTAGGGATGACCACTAGACCGGTAAAGACACGAATCAGTGAACACCGCAGCATGATATGCTGCAAAAAAAACAACACCAAGATGTGTTCGCATTTTCTAGAGCTCAACCATACACCTAACAGTCTATGCTGGAGCATTATAGAAACCAATCACAGTTGGACAGCGAGTACCCTGTTTGAAAATGAACAATGGTGGGTAGATAGTGTGAGGTCCCATACCCAAGGACTTAATGATGATATACCATGGGCAGAGTTTATTACGTAAACCCCCTCTGGCCCACTGAAACACTGGACTCAGTAATTCCCTTTGTTGCATGAGATGAGTTATGCATAATTATAAGAACATAGACACCCATTTTTGGGACCACGCGAAGATCGGACCTCCCTACCACTTTTTTTCCGAAAGAATACACAATTCATGTAATACACGAGGTATCTTATGATTATTATTCTTTTCTTTATTTTTTACATATATTTTTGTATTATAGTTCACTACACTACTGCTTCTCAAACATGGCCGTGAGCAATATTAAGGATAGCCCCTACAGTCTGTGTGTTAGCCTTCCACTAACATCGGGATGGGGTAACCATTATATTGTCACTACCCCTTTCCTACCTTCCCCCCTTTTTAAAAAAAAAAACAACATTTCCCGCGGTTCTTTTGTCAGCAGTTACTCCATGTATTTCACGATTTCTTTACTTTGTGTCAATATCGGCGATACTTCATCCTTTCCAAGGTGGCTTCGAGGTTCAGCAATGCCGGCCCATTAAGGCCCTGCTATTTCTCTAAATCACGTCACTTCCGGTATCCGCCTCAAGGCGGGGACATCACTTGTTTCCATCATTCCCCCCCCCTTTTATACCGGCATCTCCCGCAGCACTTTCTCCGGTGGCAAGCAGATGAGGGCAGGTACGATTGCCATACTGCGAAAGGTCAATGTGAGTACGATAACTCGAATTCTTTATCAGTGCTATCGAGGAGTGAAACACTGTCGCTCTGGTTACGGAATAAGTTTTGGTCGCTCGCCTTGCCAAAACATTTTTCATACATGTTTTCTTCCTTCGCCAAAGGTATCCTTTTGAGACGTCTGCTGTCCCCGTTGAGGCATCCCCGGGTATTGTTTGGGGTAAGCGCAGAGAATTCAGCACATCCATTCTGTATGAACTACGACACCCTCAATTGCTATGGGTGCTATGCCGATTTCTTTACAAATGCAGTGCCATAACGATGTACTGTAATATTTGAAAGCATTACCATACTATGCCTGTGTATTTAAATATGTACAGGTTTTCTTACTACTTAGACTTTTTTCTGACCACTCAGAATGCTAATCAATTGTGAATCATGTTTTATTTTCCCACCCACCATCACTATCTTACCACATGTCCTTTCATTTATATTTTTTCTACTTGTATAGTTTGGATTTATACTTAGGACTGATCCTAAACGACTGTGCCCAGACAACAATGACCACTCTCCTGATTCAGGTTTATATAACAGGGTGTACTGTTTCCTCAGACCCCTGTTTGATTTTAAACTTTGCACTTTGACATTTTTTCAGGTCCTGATGAAACGCCAAGGATCCAGTAGCGACCAATAGCGCGTGAAGCATGTCGACCCTATGACCTTTATCACTACTCACCTATTGAAAAACGAACTTACCCTCCTCCCTGGAGTAAGAGTACTTGAGTTCTTTTTCCTGTTTTTAATCATACTGAATGGATCCAAGAATATTACTAAGGGTACCGCTACGATATTTTTAATTCACCTGCACATTCCCCACATACCCACACTCACCACTGCGGCGTACCTCTCAAAAGATCTCTGCTAAAGAGCCCTCTCGCGGGGCCCGTGGGGGACTGCAGCGTCACCCCCACACGGAGCTTAATGCCCTATGATGAAGCATGACACCTTAACGGGTGTGTGAGGGCAACTCTTCAAATTCAAGGAATTTCCCCGCCAAATACATCCCTTTCATCCAACCTAGTATTCATCTATTCAGATGGATTACTGCCAACTCTCGTTTTCATACACACTCTCCGCTGCCGATTAAGTAAGCTTCCTTTTATAGGAACAGTTGCCCTCCAGTGATTTCGACGTACTGTCTTGGGAGCACGGGTACTGGACCTCTTTTCTTTAGCTCCCCGTCCCTCTCTCCATGCATTAGAGTGTAGCTCACCAGGGCCAGTGGATTCCGCTGGGGCAATGTGAGTCCATTCGCTCCTCTCAGGAACACCTTTAAAATCATGAGAATGGAAAGCATGAGCTGGCAAGAGTTCATGACGGGAAGGGGGTTTGAGATGAAGAGAGATACAGCTCTGTGTAGTCGGCTAATTTGGAGATCCTCTTTGAGTTGCTTGGTCACGGGGGGATTCGTTGTAACGCTAAGTGAACCCTTCTCAGATGGTTGGTAGACACCCTTTAGACTTTTCTGCAAAGATACAATTCTCACGGTAGTACATCGTATTCAGTGAAATTACAAGAACAAATAATCAAACTCTAGTATAACGCTACTCAGGTATCTGCTACATGTACCTTCTCTAGGGTGTGTATCCGCTCCGGAATGTTACTTGGTGTGATACTATTCTCTCCTCGATTCTTTCTCAAGGATTGCCTGATTAGTTTTGGCCCTCACCATGGCTATTTTTTATGATACCTTGTCCCTGCCTCGGATACTTTCAGTAGTTTACTTGATGGGCGTAACTGTTCTTAAATTTGTGGTTCAAATGAAGATTAGTACTGTTCCAAGTCTTAATTCTTAGGTGGGGATTAGTGCACTAACCTGTATTTACTTTGTACATGCGCTGTGTGATGACGCTACTTAAAGTCTTATTTGGTTCTCTAGTTTTTTCTTTCTGAGCTGATGTATGAAGTCTCTATAGCTGGAGGAGGTCCTCCAGGTAAGTTGGGTCTACGTACCCATCTTTTCTCTGTGTTTTTTTTCCACAGGGCTGAAATAATAGTCTTGAGTCTTCACTCGATGAAGCCAAGCAAACATTTATGCTGTGGGTGCAGTATTTATACATGCACTCCCAAAATGACTGCCCCATCATGTACACTTACCAAAGATTTCGATTGCAATTTGCAAACCTGGTGTGAGGAGGTTATGGCCCTTCAAGAATTTGTATTTGTATTTGTAGAGCGCAACATTCATCCCAAGGAACATCAGGGCGCTAGGAGAGCATAATCCTGAAGTGGGGAAGACGAATGTAATCAGTTTCAGGGTGAGGCGTCAGTGGATAATCGGTTGCTCTAGTTATAGTCTAGGAAACAGGGAGGTTTTTAATTTCTTCCTGAAAAGCGGATATTTCTCTGTTAGCCGTAAATCTAGTGGAAGTTCATTCCATTGGCCGGCTGCAAGTTTGGAAAAGGATTGGTTTCCTGCTCTAACTCTTTTGGTCCGTTTGATCTTCGCCAGGGCCTGATGGCGAGACCTCAAGTTTCATGGGGGAGCGCAGAATTCTATCTGGTCTTGCAAGATACGGGGGCCTCTCTTGTGTAGCGCTCTGTGTGGGTAACAAAGGATCTTGAACTTGGCCATTTGACGTACTGGCAGCCAATGCAGCTCCCTCAGACTATCAGATGCCGAGCTATGCTTGCTTTTATTGCAAACCAGCCTAGCTGCTGCATTTTGAACCACCTGCAGGCGAGAGAACAGATACTCGGGCATGCCCAGATAGAGCGCATTCCCATAATCCATTCTGTTAGAAAATAGGGCCTGGGTAATAGATTTCCTGTGGTTTAAGGGGATCCAGGAAAAGAGTCTACAAAGTAGTCTCAGTGCAGCAAAGCTTTTCCCACACAGCATTCGAACTTGATCTTGCATGTACAGTGCGTTATCAAAAAGGATGGCCAGATTTTTTGCAACTCGTTTAGGTTCGGGGACGGCTCCCAGCGCCCGGGGCCACCAGGTACTGTCCCAGATTAGGTGTGCTCCACCGAAAAGTAGAATCTCCGATTTTCCGGCATTTAACTTTGGACAGTGTTTCTGTCCAGCAAACCCCAGGGCCTGGGGCATAAATTGTTAAACTCACAGCGGGGTAGCCACACTTGATCTTGGCTCATGGAATAAGCTTGGGGTGTCAAGGAATAACAGTAAATCAGGCCTAATGTGCAACGCCTGCACCCTGATCGGGCTGTGATGGCGACAGGTGGCACAGTACAATGCACCATCAGTGTTTGGTAGCAAGGCACGGCAGCAGCACTGGGAGATGTGATCGGTGCTCAGGGCGCAGAGGGTCGCTGTGGGGTAGCGACAGGGGGAGGTGTGTGGGAGAAAGGCCAGGGACCCTGGTTCTGGGCATGGGCAGTTTGGCTTGCCTTTGGCTTCACTCAGCCGCTATAAAGGGAAGACAGTTGGTGGTAAACCAGTGATGTCACTCCCTGTGCAGATGGATGGTTAGAAATCCAGTGATGTCACTTCTTGTGCAGATGGATAAAAGGAAATGAGCCTTCTTGCTTGGCTTCTTCTTTTTAAGGCAGTTTTGACTTGAAATTAGTGATGCAATTTCCAGTGCAAATGGATGAGAAGAAATCAAGTGATGTGTCACTTCCTGTGCAGATGCATGATGGGGCAACTGGAGTGGCACTATTAAGGCCTCATTTGGATGATTTTGGGAGGAAAACGTTTGAGGACACAAAATATAACTGTCCAATCTCTGAGTAGTCCAAATCTTAAGTCCACTTGCAATGATGCAGAGAACTGATTTCTCACTCATCTCATTGACTGCATACAATAAAGCTGAGGTTTCATTTCTCCCCCATTTTCTGAGCCACCACACAAAGATCAGATCAAATCAAATTATTTCTTGCAAAGTTAATTAAAACTTTTACAATTAATTTGTTAAAAAGAAACTTTAAAAAAATCATCAAATACAAAAAAATATTCGGCACTCAGACGAGCCACAGCAGCAAACATGACAATTCCAGTGAATTAATAAAATTTGGAGGCCACACCACATCTACTATTGAAGGTTCTTAGCAGGAAAGTGTATGTTTATAAAAATGTTCTGTGGACTTTCATTTACTACGTTCACATCTGCCCCGCTCCCACACCGCCAAACTCCACCGCTGTCCACCTGCCGGATTACGGATTAGGAGAGCCTTTGAAAGGCAGTGCCGTGGGACCAACACAGCATGTTCCAGCATGGCATGGACTATAAAGTCCATGCCGTGCTGGAACAGGTGGTGCATGCACACAGGAGGGCACGCCATGTGCTTCCCTGCATGAATCCCCAGGCCTTGAGGCAACAGGGGGCCCTGTTTCCTCACTGTCACACTTTTCAGGGTGGGCTAACCGCCATGAAAAGTGTGGCTGTGAAGAAACTGGTAATATGCTTGGGGGTGCTGCAGGGGCACTACCAGCATATTGCGAGCCTCTGACCGCAGCACCACCGCCAGGGATCATGGATACCTGGTGTTTGCGGAGGTCCTATGGCATTCCAACCGCTGTAATTGTAATACGGCAGGCGGACCACTGCTTCAAACATCAGCTAACTCAGGCTCAGCTAAACTGCAGCATGGGCCTGTGTACACTTTGTACAATGTTGAATCCTAAAACATGCTTTGCATTGTGGAAAGGTACAGTGACTCAAAAGAAACAGGGTGGATGGAAGGCTTATGGATTCATTCTGTGCTAAGCAATTGTGATAATTAACATCACCATTCAAATGGTTCGGCTCCAGAATATAATTTTTCCATAATATTAAGCAATATCGAGCAAGGAAATATAAAGGGTATGTAAAATATTGCTTACTTAAATAGTGTGGTAGCTGATATGGCTTTTGTACATTTTTAGTCAGATTTTTAATTAAATGTACATTGAGAATAGTAATATAAAATGTTATTAAAGCATTTTAATTTGACATTAAAGCAGACTCCGCTGACTTCATCATGCTTGGGATTTCAATCTTCACCTTGATAACTTCTCCAACAGTTACTGGGCCTATTTCATTGATGTAATGAATAGTTTGGGGTTAGATTAACTGGTTAAGGGACCCACACACTCGGCAGGTCACCTGCTTGATGGAATTTTCTCACACAATCCTTATCTTCTAACTCTTCCCTCCCTTCCTTTGGTCTGGTCAGACAATTCGGCAGTTATGTTTAATCTTAAGCTCACCTAGAATTTCCTGCCACTACGTGGCCATGGCCTTCAAGGCCCTCAGGTCCCTGGCATAGCATCAACACGGACCTATTGAAAACTATATTAACTTCTTCTCTGCCAGACCATTCTCATGACTTGATAGTGCTGCTAGCTCATACCATCACTGGATTAATTTGGCCCTAAATCAGTTAGCACCACTTAAGGCCCAAAAAGATCACCCTCAGAACCTTGGTTTTCAGAAAGCTTGAGACTGCAAAAGCAGGCCTGTCACAGGCTTGAAAGGAAAAGGAGGGTGAAATATGACCCCATGGATTAAGAGTTATACAAGGAATCCTTAGTACTCTATAAAAATTTGATCCAGAAGGAGAAAACTAGATATTATACAAACAAGATAGAACTATCAAAAAACTCCTCTAAGAAGCTCTTTGGTACAGTTAACAAAATAACTAAGCCTCCTGAAAATAAGAATAATAACATTAGTCAGGATTTCTACAATTCTCTAGCCTCCTTCTTCTTGGAGAAGGTAAACGCAGTTTTTAATCCTTTTTCAACAAATCACAGATCCATTCTGGTGTCCATGGAGGGTGGCCTGCCAGCTGATCCGGGATGCTTAGTTGCATAGGCCCCAGCAGAGTCTATCACAGATATTGGTGATACTTTAAGCTGCCTGCAAGTCCATATTGGGCAAGAAATCTGGTATTTTATCCACGTTCTCGTCACTTTTCCCAGCTCAAGTGTTGATTCTTATTACTCAAATAAAATCAGGCTCCCCTCTGGATCCCTGCCCTCCAAAAATCATTTGCCTAGCACCTGAAATCATCTCAGGGCATCTTATGAACATTTTCAATCAGGTACTTAGCGCTGGCTATTTCCCATTGAAGTGGAAATTAGCTTCAATTCTTCCCCTCCTCAGGAAGCCAAATCTGGACGATTCTAATGTTAATAACTACCACCCTATTTCTCGTCTCCCATTCCCTGTAAAAATCATTGAGAAAGCTATTAATTCTCAATTTACAGCTTTCATCAAGGAACATGATCATCTTGATGCATCTCAGTTTGGCTTCAGAAGCCATCACAGTATGGAACTTGCTCTGATCAATGCATCAGAGCAAATAAGACAGACCATCGATGCAGGAGGAAATGCTGCCTTGATTCTT
This sequence comes from Calotriton arnoldi, assembly GCA_963921515.1. Classification (NCBI taxonomy): domain Eukaryota; kingdom Metazoa; phylum Chordata; class Amphibia; order Caudata; family Salamandridae; genus Calotriton; species Calotriton arnoldi. The sequence goes on along the minus strand of CAWUFW010006848.1, from coordinate 709,264 downwards.
TTAGATCTCTCAGCAGCATTTGATACCGTTAACCATGATATCCGCCTTGTCGTCTTTCTTCCATTGGTATCAAGGATCAAGCACTTGCCTTTTTGAAGTCCCTTCTTTCAGACCTTATGCAATTTGTTCCCCTCAAAGCTTTTAATTCTCCTCCTTTTACTCTACCGTGTGGTATTCCTACTTGAGTCTTACCCTTTTTAAAATTGATGTCGCACCACTGGACAAATTGATCAGGTCCTTTAGGTTCTCAGCAGTATCGTACACTGACGGTACCCAAATCGTGGTTTCAGTGGTAGCGACCCCGTAGAAACAGCTTTGTGTTTTCATGATTGCATACTTCAGGTTGGTGAATGGATGGCCCGAAATTATTTAAAGCTCAATTCCTGTAAAACTGAGGTCTTGCTTTTTGGTACGAATACCTCCTTGTGGTTCCCTTCGTAGTGGCCTTCAGGACTTGGCACACTCCCTACCCCTTACGCGTTTGACCAAGAACCACTGGTATCTCAGTCTCAGTGAGTACTGCTTGTAAGAATTTATCATTCAACATAATACAATTTCAAAACTCATATTGCATGCTGTATAACTTTTCTTTAATTATTCTCTATATCATTTTTTTCTGTGATCTTTAACAAAGGTACTTCATTGTCCCTATTCTAATACAGAGACCAATCCTATTGCTTTTGATAACATTTGCTTTGTACATTTAACATTATAACAACAATCAATTATTGTGTTATGTTCAATTCAAAAGCGATGTGCCCAATGCATTTCGGGATAAAATCCCTTCTTATGGGGCTTCTCTAAACAAAAAGTACGATAATGCAACAAGTTGGAATTATTCAGAACAAACACATTGCATATCTGCATTGTTTTCACTATTTTGCCCATATTCGTGTTTGTGATCTCTGTTTGAGATGTCATGAGTGATGTCATGAGTGATGTCACTGACCATGTCATGAGTGATGTAATATGTGAGGTGATAAGCAGTGCATTGCGGGCGTAAATTATAGTTAGCTCTGGGAACTATAACTGCTGATTTTCACTGGTTTTGTATGAGTGAAATCTGAGCCTTACTATAACGTCTGAGCCTAACTATAATACCCCTGTAACCTTTGGTTTTTCAGTGAAAGCAAAAATAAACAAAACAAAATAAATTTAAATACATATATATATCTATATATCTATCTATATATATCTATATTATCTACTGGCGGTCGCCAGTAGATAGTTATAGTTACAACCTATTATCCATAGGAAATCCGCGACATTCTATTTGCAATAACGTTGGCGCCGGTTGACGAATCTTCGCAAAGCTTCCAACTTGTTGGGGCGCTCCGGTCCGCTCCTACCCTGAAAGTCTTGGGGTGATACGTCAGCGGGGCCGAGAAAAAGGGGGTCCCAAACGCGTTTTCCCCATTCATTTTTCCATAGGAACCTTTAGTCGCAGCTACAGCCCGAACTGCTGAGCGGAATTACCCCAAATTTGGCAAAGAGGTAGCCCTTGGTTCAGACTGGTGCCTTTGCTAAAATGGTGTAAATCCGTTCAGTAGTTCCTGAGAAATTCACAATTAAAATCACATATATATCTATGGGCGCGTCGGATCCGCGTACCCTCCCGATCACGAGCTGCATGCTAATTGGCTGTCAACACTCCAAATCAAGAAGTGTTGGCAGCCATTTTGTCCCTCGGTAGAACCGAGGGACAGAAACAAGTGCGCAAAGCGCAAAGGGGGCAGGGTAGAAACACCCTGACCCTAGGTCTGCTCAGGGGGTCCCACAAGGACCCCTGGGCAGAAAAGATTTTTTTTTTAAATCGGCGGGATGCGCTTAGGGTGCGCGTATCCCGCCGAGAAAAAAAGAAACAAGTGCGCAAAACGCACAAAGGGGGCAGGGTAGAAACACCCTAACCCCTAGGCCTGCTCAGGGGTCCCACAAGGACCCACTGGGCAAAAAAGCATTTTTTAAAAAAATCGGCAGGATGCGCTCAGGGTGCGCGAATCCTGCCGAAAAGAATCGAAGCGCGGTCTCCGCGCTTCGATGTTAGTGGCCCCGGGTGGCCAAAGTCCCGGGGGCATGGTGGGGGATAATTTAATGTGTGGGGGCCTCAAGGGCCCCTAAGCCCGAGGACCGCCACCCCCGGGCTTTTTAAAAATGGTGCGGGAGGGCTCTGAGCCCTCCCGCAGCCCCGGGACCACCACCTCCCGGGGCTTTTTTAAATTAATGTAACAACCTGTGTGGGGGCTCCAGCCCCCACACGCCCGAGACCGCCACCTCCCGGGGCACTAACAAATTAAAATGGGGTCCGTTTTGGACCCCGAAGCCCGGGGACCACCACCTCCCGGGGCTGTGCTCATGTAGGGAGGGGGCCGCGTGGCTCTGGGGACCGCCACCCCCAGGGCCGGCTCCTGCAGTGTCCCGGGGTGCCTACCCCGGGACACTGTAGTTTGCTATGGCAGGACGGGAGCCTCGCGGCTCCCGTCCTGCCATAGCAAACTGCTTTGGATATTGGAAGAGAGAGCAGGAAACCTGCTCTCTCTTCCAATATCCAAAGCACATTGCTTTCCACATGGGGAGCAGCATGTCAGCTGCTCCCCATGTGGAACAGCAATGCCGGCTCCCAAGGGACGTGGGGAGCCGGGCGGGACTGTGGGGGATTGGGGACCCCCACAGTCCCCAACGGAGAGGGCCAGCCCCGGGGGATGGGGTCCCCGGGGCAAGTAGTGGCCCAGGAGGGGGCCACGCGGCCCCCTCCCCAAAAAAGAAATATAAAAAAAAAAATGGAAAGGCCGGCCCGGGGATGGGGTCCCCGGGGCCTTAAATGGCCAGAGGAGGGGGCCACGCAGCCCCCTCCAAAGAATAAAAATAAAGGCCATGCCCCGGGGGATGGGGTCCCCGGGGCCAATACAGGCCCAGGGAAGGGGGCCACGCGGCCCCCTTCCCGTTTTTTTAAAAATTTAAAAAGGGGTAAGGCCCTGGGGGATGGGGTCCCCAGGGCATAAAAACAGGAAAAAGGAAGGGGGCCACACAGCCCCCTTCAGGAGACAAAAACATTTTTTTTTTTTAAAACGATCTGGCCCGCACGCCCCGCCCCCTTCTTTCACCACTCTGCAAACGCGCCCCCTGGTGCGTTTGCAGAGGGGGAACGAATTCCCCTTGAATACTGGGGGTCCCTGGGGCCAACTAGCCCACCAGGAACCTCCAATATGCGCCAGGGGCTGCGTTGCAGAGACGTGTAGAGAGGCCACACCCCTTTTACACCTCTCTGCAACGCAGCTCTGTGGCGCTTTTGGAGGTATATGGTGGGCTAGTTGGACTCCGGGGACCCTCAGGATTCAAGGGGACTTAATCCCCAACCTAAAACGCGCCACGGGGCGCGTTTGCACAGTGGTGAAGGGAGGGGCGGGGCTTCAGGTGACATGTGTGCAAACAGGCCCCGTGGCGCGTTTTAAGATGGGGAATTAAATCCCCTTCAATCCTGAGGGTCCCTGAGGGCCAACTAGCCCAACAGGTACATCCAGAAAGCGCCACAGAGCTGCGTTGCAGAGAGGTGTAAAGGGTGTGGCCTCTCTACACGTCTCTGCAACGCAGCCCCTGGCGCATATTGGAGGTTCCTGGTGGGCTAGTTGGCCCCTAGGGACCCTCAGTATTCAAGGGAACTTAATCCCCCAACTTAAAACGCGCAACGGGCGTGTTTGCACAGATGTCACCTCAGGCCCCGCCCCCTCCCTTCACCATTGTGCAAATATTCCTCTAAAATCAGCCGAAATACGAATTCCGATTTACTCACCTGTTATCAGGAGAGACCTCAGTGCTGTATCTTTCAGCCCAGTACTGGTCCTGAAAAGTAATTCTAACCATACTTACCAGTAACTTGAATTTCCTTCCATAGGCTAACATTGACTGGTTTCACTTGGAAATTCTTCTAAGTGTGGAGTTTTGGAACTTTAAAATATTCCTCTAAAATCAGCCGAAATACGAATTCCGATTTACTCACCTGTTATCAGGAGAGACCTCAGTGCTGCATCTTTCAGCCCAGTACTGGTCCTGAAAAGTAATTTTAACCGTACTTACCGGTAACTTGAATTTCCTTCATAGGCTAACATTGACTGGTTTCACTTGGAAATTCTTCTAAGTGTGGGGTTTTGGAACTTTAAAATATTCCTCTAAAATCAGCCGGAATACGAATTCCGATTTACTCACCTGTTATCAGGAGAGACCTCAGTGCTGCATCTTTCAGCCCAGTACTGATCCTGAAAAGTAATTTTAACCGTACTTACCGGTAACTTGAATTTCCTTCATAGGCTAACATTGACTGGTTTCACTTGGAAATTCTTCTAAGTGTGGAGTTTTGGAACTTTAAAATATTCCTCTAAAATCAGCCGAAATACGAATTCCGATTTACTCACCTGTTATCAGGAGAGACCTCAGTGCTGCATCTTTCAGCCCAGTACTGGTCCTGAAAAGTAATTTTAACCGTACTTACCAGTAACTTGAATTTCCTTCCATAGGCTAACATTGACTGGTTTCACTTGGAAATTCTTCTAAGTGTGGAGTTTTGGAACTTTAAAATATTCCTCTAAAATCAGCCGAAATACGAATTCCGATTTACTCACCTGTTATCAGGAGAGACCTCAGTGCTGCATCTTTCAGCCCAGTACTGGTCCTGAAAAGTAATTTTAACCGTACTTACCGGTAACTTGAATTTCCTTCATAGGCTAACATTGACTGGTTTCACTTGGAAATTCTTCTAAGTGTGGAGTTTTGGAACTTTAAAATATTCCTCTAAAATCAGCCGAAATACGAATTCCGATTTACTCACCTGTTATCAGGAGAGACCACAGTGCTGCATCTTTCAGCCCAGTACTGGTCCTGAAAAGTAATTTTAACCGTACTTACCAGTAACTTGAATTTCCTTCCATAGGCTAACATTGACTGGTTTCACTTGGAAATTCTTCTAAGTGTGGAGTTTTGGAACTTTAAAATATTCCTCTAAAATCAGCCGAAATACGAATTCCGATTTACTCACCTGTTATCAGGAGAGACCTCAGTGCTGCATCTTGCAGCCCAGTACTGATCCTCAAAAGTAATTTTAACCGTACTTACCGGTAACTTGAATTTCCTTCATAGGCTAAGATTGACTGGTTTTCAGCAAAAAGTTTCAAAGTGTTGATTTTCACAAACTACAAATATTCCTTAAAAATCGCCTGTATGACTTAAACGCATTCTTTCAACTGTTTACAGGAGATGCACCAGTGCTGGATCCAGGATCCAACACTGAGTAAGAAAAGTAACGATAACAGTTTTTACCTGCTAAGTGAATTTCCTTCCATAGGATAATATTGGTGATTCTATGAGAAAAAGTTTCTAAGTGTCAACTTTTAAAATACAATAATATTCCTTAAAAATCACGACTGTAACCAAAACGCTTTTACTCAACTGTTTACAGGAGATGTACCAGGACTGAATCTAGGATCCAGTCCTGTGGTTACAAAAGTAATCCATAAAGTAACTAATTGCATTTAACTAGAAATTCACATTGAGCTGAATGTTGCATTGTGTTTGAAAATGTGTTGCCCATTGCAACAACTGTAACTACTGTACTTAAAAGTCTATTGCCTATCTGCAAAGTATTTAAACTAAAGTAATTCATTCTGAGAAAGTATTTTTGTAATGTAATGTATAATGTAATTACAATGTAATTTAAAAAATAAAATATGTAAAAAAAAATTGTTTCTAAAAATGTAGTAAATCAGTATGAAAAAATTAATATAACAATTAATACATTTAAAAATTGTCATTTACAAAACCTTTGAAATTCACTGAAAAAACCGTAGGTTTCAGGCACGTTATAGTTAGAAATTAGCATTTAAAAAACCTTTGAAATTCACTGAAAAACCATAGGTTTCAGACACGTTATAGTTACAAATTAGCATTTAAAAACCTTTGAAATTCACTGAAAAACCATAGGTTTCAGACACGTTATAGTTACAAATTAGCATTTAAAAAACCTTTGAAATTCACTGAAAAAACCATAGGTTTTAGGGACAGTTATAGTTACTTGGACATTGCACTCGTACAAAACCCGTGAAATTCCCCCGTTATAGTTAGTTCAGCTAACTATAACTCGCGCCCCGCAATGCACTGCTGATGACGTCACATATTACATCACTCATGACATGGTCAGTGACATCACTGATGACATCACTGATGACATCTCAAATGACATCACTCATGACATCATCCACGTGATAATCTGATGCAGCTCTTCACACCCTAATATAACCTTTGATACACCCAATCTAAATTACAGACTGCCATTCGCAAAACCATAGACACTCCAACACCAATAACTACATACCCACTCACTGATTCTTAGGTCTACACAAACACATCCACTCACTCACCCGTACAGTCACTCATACTTATGGTCACTCAGTACAGGACTATCATATGCACTCTTACTCCTATATAGACACTCAAACACCGCCACTCATCCATAGAGGTACTCACACACCTAGTCAGTCATGCAAATAATTAAACACACTGCCATTTACTCACCTATACAGTTATACACACACCAGCTCACTTAATCATACAAATACTAGCACATTGTTACGCTCTTATATAATCACTGATACAAGCACACACTCATCCATACAGCCACTATCACAATCACTCACTCTCGCTTATAGCTATTTATATACTCCAACACACATATATACTGCCTTTCACATATGTAGTTACTCACACATGTACCACTGGGACATACATTCACTCACTAACACACTCTTACACACACTTACCCACCCATACAGTCTATCACAGATGCACTCTTGAAACCATCCACCCAGTGAATCACCCACTCACACATCTATGCACAGTCGCACACACCCCATCCACACAAACACTCAGGCACCCATACAGATACTCAGACAACAAATCAATAACTCTTATAGACACTCATGTAGCTATTCACAAACCCATGCAGCCACTTACACAGCAACAGACAGACGGATACAGACATTCACCCAGTTTAGTCACTAACCCATGCATTCAGTAAGATACGTTAAATCACTCACTTATAGAGTCAGTCACGCACCTACTAAATCATCCATACAGACACTTACACACCCACTCATTCTTCAATACGTCTTTTCCTATATATATTAAAAATATTTAAACTTTACAGAAACACACAGTCACTGGATGATGTCATCAGTGATGTCATTTGAGATGTCATCAGTGATGTCATCAGTGATGTCACTGACCATGTCATGAGTGATGTAATATGTGACGTCATCAGCAGTGCATTGCGGGCGCGAGTTATAGTTAGCTGAACTAACTATAACGGGGGAATTTCACGGGTTTTGTACGAGTGCAATGTCCAAGTAACTATAACTGTCCCTAAAACCTATGGTTTTTTCAGTGAATTTCAAAGGTTTTTTAAATGCTAATTTGTAACTATAACGTGTCTGAAACCTATGGTTTTTTCAGTGAATTTCAAAGGTTTTTTAAATGCTAATTTGTAACTATATCGTGTCTGAAACCTATGGTTTTTTCAGTGAATTTCAAAGGTTTTTTAAATGCTAATTTCTAACTATAACGTGCCTGAAACCTACGGTTTTTTCAGTGAATTTCAAAGGTTTTGTAAATGACAATTTTTAAATGTATTAATTGTTATATTAATTTTTTCATACTGATTTACTACATTTTTAGAAACAATTTTTTTACATATTTTATTTGTCAAATTACATTGTAATTACATTATACATTACATTACAAAAATACTTTCTCAGAATGAATTACTTTAGTTTAAATACTTTGCAGATAGGCAATAGACTTTTAAGTACAGTAGTTACAGTTGTTGCAATGGGCAACACATTTTCAAACACAATGCAACATTCAGCTCAATGTGAATTTCTAGTTAAATGCAATTAGTTACTTTATGGATTACTTTTGTAACCACAGGACTGGATCCTAGATTCAGTCCTGGTACATCTCCTGTAAACAGTTGAGTAAAAGCGTTTTGGTTACAGTCGTGATTTTTAAGGAATATTATTGTATTTTAAAAGTTGACACTTTGAAACTTTTTCTCATAGAATCACCAATGTTATCCTATGGAAGGAAATTCACTTAGCAGGTAAAAACTGTTATCGTTACTTTTTTCTTACTCAGTGTTGGATCCTGGATCCAGCACTGGTGCATCTCCTGTAAACAGTTGAAAGAATGCGTTTAAGTCATACAGGCGATTTTTAAGGAATATTTGTAGTTTGTGAAAATCAACACTTTGAAACTTTTTTGCTGAAAACCAGTCAATGTTAGCCTATGAAGGAAATTCAAGTTACCGGTAAGTACGGTTAAAATTACTTTTGAGGATCAGTACTGGGCTGAAACATGCAGCACTGAGGTCTCTCCTGATAACAGGTGAGTAAATCGGAATTCGTATTTCGGCTGATTTTAGAGGAATATTTTAAAGTTCCAAAACTCCACACTTAGAAGAATTTCCAAGTGAAACCAGTCAATGTTAGCCTATGAAGGAAATTCAAGTTACCGGTAAGTACGGTTAAAATTACTTTTCAGGATCAGTACTGGGCTGAAAGATGCAGCACTGAGGTCTCTCCTGATAACAGGTGAGTAAATCGGAATTCGTATTTCGGCTGATTTTAGAGGAATATTTTAAAGTTCCAAAACTCCACACTTAGAAGAATTTCCAAGTGAAACCAGTCAATGTTAGCCTATGAAGGAAATTCAAATTACCGGTAAGTACGGTTAAAATTACTTTTGAGGATCAGTACTGGGCTGAAAGATGCAGCACTGAGGTCTCTCCTGATAACAGGTGAGTAAATCGGAATTCGTATTTCGGCTGATTTTAGAGGAATATTTTAAAGTTCCAAAACTCCACACTTAGAAGAATTTCCAAGTGAAACCAGTCAATGTTAGCCTATGAAGGAAATTCAAGTTACCGGTAAGTACGGTTAAAATTACTTTTCAGGACCAGTACTGGGCTGAAAGATACAGCACTGAGGTCTCTCCTTATAACAGGTGAGTAAATCGGAATTCCTATTTCGGCTGATTTTAGAGGAATATTTGCACAATGGTGAAGGGAGGGGCGGGGCCTGAGGTGACATCTTTGCAAACGCGCCCGTGGCGCGCTTTTAAGTTGGGGGATTAAGTTCCCTTGAATCCTGAGGGTCCCTAGGGGCCAACTAGACCACCAGGAACCTCCAATATGCGCCAGGGGCTGCGTTGCAGAGACGTGTAGAGAGGCCACACCCCTTTACACCTCTCTGCAACGCAGCTCTGTGGCGCTTTCTGGATGTACCTGTTGGGCTAGTTGGCCCTCAGGGACCCTCAGGATTGAAGGGGATTTAATTCCCATCTTAAAACGCGCCACGGGGCCTGTTTGCACACATGTCACCTCAAGCCCCGCCCCTCCCTTCACCACTGTGCAAACGCGCCCCGTGACGCGTTTTAAGTTGGGGGATTAAGTCCCCTTGAATCCTGAGGGTCCCCGGAGTCCAACTAGCCCACCATATACCTCCAAAAGCGCCATAGAGCTGCGTTGCAGAGAGGTGTAAAGGGGCGTGAACTCTGTACACCTCTCTGCAAGGCAGCACTCTGGCGCATACTGGAGGTTCCTGGTGGGCTAGTTGGCCCCCAGGGACCCCCAGTATTCAAGGGGATTGTTCCCTCTCTGCAAACGCACCAGGGGCGCGTTTGCAGAGTGGTGAAGGAAGGGGCGAGGCCTGCGGGCCCGATCGTTTAAAAAAAAAAAAAAAATTGGGGAGGGGGCCGCGTGGCCCCCTCCTGGGCCACTACTTGCCCCGGGACCCCATCCCCGGGGCTGGCCTCTCGTTGGGGACTGTGGGGGTCCCCAATCCCCACAGTCCCGCCTCGGCTCCCCGTGTCCTACGGGAGCCGGCATTGCTACACATGGGGAGCTGCTAAGATGCAGCTCCCCATGTGGAAAGCTATCGGCTTTGGATATTGGAAGAGAGAGCAGGTTTCCTGCCTCTCTTCCAATATCCAAGCAGTTTGCAATGACAGGACGGGAGCCGCGAGGCTCCGTCCTGTCATTGCAAACAGCAGTGTCCCGGGGTAGGCACCCCGGGACACTGCAGGAGCCGGCCCTGGGGGTGGTGGTCCCCAGGGCCATCAAGGGCTCCAGGAGGGGGCCGCGCGGCCCCTCCCATTCAGTGCACAGCCCCGGGGAGGTGGTGGTCCCGGGGCTCTGGGGGTCCAAAACGGACCCCCATTGTAATTTTTCTTAGTGCCCCGGGAGGTGGTGGTCTCGGGCGTGTGGGGCTGGAGCCCCCCACACAGGTTTTTAATTAAAAAAAGAAGCCCCGGGAGGTGGTGGTCCCGGGGCTGCGGGAGGGCTCAGAGCCCTCCCGCACCATTGTACATAAAGCCCCGGGGGTGGTGGTCCTCGGGGCTTGAGGGGCCCTTAGAGGCCCCCACACATAAAATTAACCCCTCTCAGCATGCCCCCGGGACTTGGGCCACCCGGGGCCACTGCTATCGAGCGCGGAGACCGCGCTTCGAGTTCTTCGGCAGGATTCGCGCACCCTGAGCGCATCCTGCCGATTTTTAAAAAAATTTTTTTTTGCCCAGGGGTCCTTGTGGGACCCCTGAGCAAACCTAGGGGTCAGGGTGTTTCTACCCTCCTCCTTGTGCGCTTTGCGCACTTGTTTCTGTCCCTCGGTTCTACCGAGGGACAAAATGGCTGCCAACATTTCCTGAATTGGAATGTTGACAGCCAGCTGACAGCCAATTAACATGCAGCTCGTGATCGGGACGGTGCGCGCAGGGTGCGCTCAGGGTGCGCGAATCCTCCGTGCCCATAGATATATATGTACTTTTACTTTTGATTTTCTCAGCAACTACTGAACGGATTTACACCATTTAACAAAAGGGTTCTTTCTGAACCAAGAACTACCTCTTTGCCAAATTTGGTGTAATTCCGTTCAGCAGTTCGGGCTGTAGCCGTGTCTAAAGTTTCCTATGGGAAAATGCATGGGAAAACGCGTTTGGGACCCCCTTTTTCTCGGCCCCGCTTGACGTATCACCCCGAGACTTTCAGGGTAGGAGCGGACCGGAGCGCCCCACGAAGTTTGAAAATTTCGCGAAGATACGTCAACCGGCAAGAGAGTTATTTCAAATAGAATGTCGCCGATTTCCTATGGATAATAGGTTGTAACTATAACTATCTACTGGCGACCGCCAGTAGATAATATATATATATATATATGTATTTACATAGTTGGAAGTTGGTCAGCTCGTAAGGCACCCTCCTTGGGGGATTTGTTAACTAGGTCCATGTATCATTTATAATCCAATTGGCTGATTGAAAGGAATTTAGGATTCAGAAAATGTGCCATGTGCAAGGCTTGCAAATTTGCAGTGAATTGTACCAAATATCAGACATTTGAGGGTAGAACGATCAAAATCAAAGAATTGATCACTTGTGATACTGAATACGTTGTATATGTATTGCAATGTGGCTTTGGGTTGCGCAATGTGGGTAGCACAATTAATCGGTTAAAACTCAGGATCTGTGGCACATTTATTGGGATTTTATCATGCTATGGGATGCAGCCTTGGGCTATTGGGGGTCATCTGAAGCCGTCTTTTGAATCTAATGTTTTAGGGGATTAGGGATGGATTAATCTACACTTATTTGTATTGTAATATTGCATTGAATTATTCATTGTATATATTCGTGACTGGATTAGTGAACACATTTAATCTCTACAGATTATTTATTTAGATCTTCCTTAGGGTGGCTAATTATGATAAGTTGGTTGTTTACAGATGCACACACACTTTACATTCCTTCTAGCAGGAAGAGAAGGATGTTGTACAGTGTGGGCTATTTTGGCCTATGGAGACATTTGATGTATGTTAGTGCACTTTAGAGATTTGTGCAATATGCAGCATCAGCACTTTATATATAGGTTTGCTATATTAGTGCACTTTATGGTTTTGTGCAATACGATAGAAGCATTAGCACTTTACATTTTGGACTTTGACTCCTGCAGGATCAAGATTTATTGTTTTCTATGATATTTATATAGGAATTATATTGGTATATTTATGACCTTTAGACTGATATGTTTACATGGAACACATTGAATCATTTTTATTTACAACCTTATTATTCTAGCATTTATGATTGATTTATATGTAGGAATATTTATGTTTCCAGTCATGCTAATCTAATTATTGGTGTATTTTTTCCATTTTTCCCGCCCCTCCACACACTGTTTTTCTTAATTTGGGTACAAGTTGTGAATTTTAATTGATTTTGCACTGTGAACCCATGAGACTGCTTTAAGACTGCCCTTTGAAACGACAATTCCAATATGGCTGACACCCATTGACAAAAATCTCTCTAGATGCTGCGAACAGGAAGTATGGGATGTGGACACATGAGTCCTTTGTTGCTTTTTAAACACTGGTTGTGGGTTAGATGGGACAGCACGGTAGGAGGCGCAAGCCGAATTGCATAGGCTTTTCATTGGGAGGTGTTGCTAAGATGCAAGAAAAACAATAAAAGTCACCTAGCCTAGCACTAGACCGGTGGGCACGCTGTCGTTATTTCAAAATACGAGGGAAAGTGCGGCTGGACTGACATGGAAGAGGTGGTAGTCGTTGTGGAATTATATATATATAAAGGTTACAGAAGCCAATTCACAGTCACACCACCATGTTGAATGTACACTACAGGAGACAGACATTACAAAGACAATTCTAATGCATCCTGGGACTTTTATTTCTGTGTGCTGTGGTCACGTGGTACAATGAATTTAAAAGCACCTGGGCGTGATTATTGCTAACCTCTACACCTATGAATAAGGCATCGCTGCCAAAACGCGTCAGGAAAAAGGGGATTTTGAACATGCAGCCACGATATGGTGAAAATAAACGTGGTGGTGTGACTGTGAATTGCTTCTGTAACTGTTTTTGGTGTTTTACTTACTGGGATGCTCCGTCCCCGACAAAAGAGGCCGCTCTGCAGGGTTAGGAGCCCCCAACGATGGAGAAAAGTTTGCAGCAATATATATATATATATTCACTGAAAAAACCATAGGTTTTAGGGACAGTTATAGTTAGTTGGACATTTCACTCGTACAAAACCCGTGAGAATTCCCCGTTATAGTTAGTTCAGCTAACTATAACTCGCGCCCCACAATGCACTGCTGATGACGTCACATATTACATCACTCATGACATGGTCAGTGACATCACTGATGACATCACTGATGACATCTCAAATGACATCACTGATGACATCATGCAGTGACTGTGTTTCTGTAAAGTTTAAATATTTTTAATATATATAGGAAAAGACGTATTGAAGAATGAGTGGGTGTATAAGTGTCTGTATGGATGATTTAGTAGGTGCATGACTGACTCTATAAGTGAGTGATTTAAAGTATCTTACTGAATGCATGGGTTAGTGACTAAACTGGGTGAATGTCTGTATCCGTCTGTCTGTTGCTGTGTAAGTGGCTGCATGTGTTTGTGAATAGCTACATGAGTGTCTATATGAGTTATTGAATGGTTGTCTGAGTATCTGTATGGGTGCCTGAGTGTTTGTGTGGGAGGGGTGTGTGCGACTCTGTGCATAGATGTGTGAGTGGGTGATTCACTGGGTGGATGGTTTCAAGAGTGCATCTGTGATAGACTGTATGGGTGGGTAAGTGTGTGTAAGAGTGTGTTAGTGAGTGAATGTATGTCCCAGTGGTACATGTGTGACTAACTACATATGTGAAAGGCAGTATATATGTGTGTTGGAGTATATAAATAGCTATAAGCGAGAGTGAGTGAGTGATTGTGATAGTGGCTGTATGGATGAGTGTGTGCTTGTATCAGTGATTGTATAAGAGCGTAACAATGTGCTAGTATTTGTATGATTAAGTGAGCTGGTGTGTGTATAACTGTATAGGTGAGTAAATGGCAGTGTGTTTAATTATTTGCATGACTGACTAGGTGTGTGAGTACCTCTATGGATGAGTGGCGGTGTTTGAGTGTCTATATAAGAGTAAGAGTGCATATGATAGTCCTGTACTGAGTGACCATAAGTATGAGTGACTGTACGGGTGAGTGAGTGGATGTGTGTGTGTAGACCTAAGAATCAGTGAGTGGGTATGTAGTTATTGGTGTTGGAGTGTCTATGGTTTTGCGAATGGCAGTCTGTAATTTAGAGTGGGTGTATCAAAGGTTATATTAGGGTGTGAGGAGGTGCATCAGATTATCACGTGGATGATGTCATCAGTGATGTCATTTGAGATGTCATCAGTGATGTCATCAGTGATGTCACTGACCATGTCATGAGTGATGTAATATGTGACGTCATCAGCAGTGCATTGCGGGGCGCGAGTTATAGTTAGCTGAACTAACTATAACGGGGAATTTCACGGGTTTTGTACGAGTGAAATGTCCAACTAACTATAACTGTCCCTAAAACCTATGGTTTTTTCAGTGAATTTCAAAGGTTTTTTAAATACTAATTTCTAACTATAACGTGCCTGAAACCTATGGTTTTTTCAGTGAATATATATATACATATATCTATCTCTATATATATATATATATATATATATATTTCTCCAAAACGGTTCCCTTGCACCGGGATCTGCAGCGCTCATTACGGGTGCGGCTCCCTGCGGCAGAACCACGCCGCTCAATATTTCCACACAATCCTTTGGCCAGAAGGAAAAATGGGACGCACTCCCGTAGTTCAATGCAACAATGATTTTATTAATTTATTCCTTCATTTGCAGGGATAGCAAGAATGCTATCCCTGCAAATGAAGGAATAAAAGAATAAAATCATTGTTGCATTGAACTACAGGAGTGTGTCCCGTTTTTCCTTCTGGCTGAAGGATTGTGTGGAAAAATATATATATATATATATTCACTGAAAAAACCATAGGTTTCAGGGGCGTTATAGTTAGTTGGACATTTTACTCGTACAAAACCATAGAAATTCCCCCGTTATAGTTAGTTCAGCTAACTATAACTCGCGCGCCCGCAATGCACTGCTGATGACGTCACATATTACATCACTCATGACATGGTCAGTGACATCACTCATGACATCACTGATGACATCTCAAACGACATCACTGATGACATCATCCTTGTGATAGAGTGGCAGACCTCCTCTCACCCTAATATAACCTTTGATACACACACTCAAAAATACAAACTAACATTTTCAAAACAATGGACATACCAATACCAGTTACAACACACCTATTCAGTAATTCCAAGATCTACACACACATCCACTCATTCACCAACAGTCCCTATACAGTCACTCATACATGTACTCACTCATCATATGTACTCATACACCTATACATCCTGTTACACACCACCACTCATCCATAGAGTTACTCACACACATAGTCACACATGCAAACAAAGTATCAAACATCCATTTACTTGCATATACAGTTATACACACACTACCACACTTACTTCTACAGACACTTACACATACTTACTCTCTTAAACAATCACTTATAGAAACACCTACTTATTTGTACAGGAACTCTTCCAATCTCTCACTCTCACATATACTCACTTATATACACCAATACTCACATATACTAGTTTAAAACATATGTAGTTACTCATAAAGACACTATTGAGACAGTCATTCACTCACTAACACACCCATACACATACTCATCCACCTATACAGTCCTGCACACATGCTGTCTTCAACACATACAAACAGTGAGTCACTCATTCATGCATCTATGCACTAAGTAATACCCCCACTGAACCATACAGACACTCAGACACTCATACTGATACTCAAAAACCAACTAATAACCCATATAGACACTCATGTAGCTACTCACCAACCCATGCAGCCACTTATACACAAAGTGAGAGACTGATACAGATATTTTCATATTTAAACATTACTCACTAACCCATGTATTCACTAAGATACACTTAGTCAGTTATACAATCAATTTTACAAAAAAAATCAACCATTTAGACACTTATATACCCATTTATTCTTCCATCGACCTTGAGATATACATATATAAAACATATTTAATTTTCAGAAAAACACACATTCACTGGATGATGTCATCAGTGATGTCATCAGTGATGTCATTTGAGATGTCATCAGTGATGTCACTGACCATGTCATGAGTGATGTAATATGTGACGTCATCAGCAGTGCATTGCGGGCGCGCGAGTTATAGTTAGCTGAACTAACTATAACGGGGGAATTTCTATGGTTTTGTATGAGTGAAATGTCCAACTAACTATAACGCCCTAAAACCTATGGTTTTTTCAGTGAATTTCTAAGGTTTTTTAAATGCTAATTTCTAACTATAACGTGCCTGAAACCTATGGTTTTTTCAGTGAATTTCTAAGGTTTTTTAAATGCTAATTTCTAACTATAACGTGCCTGAAACCTATGGTTTTTTCAGTGAATATATATATATTTATTATACTATGTATACATGTGAAAATGTCTCTGTCCCTTGTTTGCCTCGGTGGCACGGAAAAAATGGGTGGAACTGACGTCAGCACGCCGACGAGGTCCTCTTATGGCTCCGATGACGTCATACGGTGTCGCGAGCGGAGCCGTGCTCGTTGACGTGGGAGAGCTAGGAAAGAATTTCCGTGGAATGCTGGTGCAGGGGATATTCACCTAAGTGTTCAGGCTAGTCCTTTGGGAGCAACTGTTTATGTTGCCACTCCAGAAACCGAAACAAGTGATCCGAGGGCAGAGGCCCTGCAGATGGCACACGAGGTGGGGTGCCCAGTCGTGTGCACCGGCGGGGCAGCGAAGTGACAAGCGCCACAGCCCACAAAAAAGGTAACGAGGGCACTGAATAACACAGGATCTTCTCTTTGTATCTGGCAGGAACAACGAAGTTAAAATGCCCTAGTACCAAAATGTAGAATTAGTGCTACAACGGTCTTCAAGAGGACCTGCGATGCCGCTTCTACCTCCCGTACCCTGGAGGCGGCACATGGGTCACGCGGTACGGTCATACTGCGGTGGGACGCACACTCGTTGACCTCTCTTGGCACTGCTCCACACTTTAGGGAGGAAGCTTTCCATTAGCTATGATTTCTGATGACATGTCGCGCCGGCCCCGTCCAACAACAGAACTCCTTTAGATCCAAACAGACTCTTCCACTCTCTCACCGGAAGTGAAACCAGGCCACGTGGACACTTTCACAATACAACAGCCGGGAATGCACTTTTCGGTAAAAAAACCACATTCCTTCCTCCTAATTAATCAAATAAACGTCTCACTGAAGAACAGGGGCCAGCTTCGATCGGTAAACAGCCATTACAACGACTTTTTTACTTTGCGATACCATTACAACGCATGCATTACCACGCATGCGTTGTACATCACAAAGTCATTACTACGCATTTTTTTAGAACGCATGGTCATTTACGACGCATGCCTTTACAACGAATTTTGTTGTAAAGGTATGTATGGTAAATGACCATGCGTTCTAAAACATGTAGACGATCCATGTCGTTGTAAGGAAACAGAGGCTGTTCCGTTTCCTCACAACGACGTGCACCGCCCCTCAGAGATGACGTGAAGCAGGAACCACGAGGACAGAGGAACCATGAGGAGTGAGAGGTAAGGGGGATTGGGCATGGGGTGGGGTTTCTTTTCTAGGGTTTAGGGTAGTGCAGTGGTGTTTGGGTGGTGTAGGGGGTCGTGCTGGGGATAGTGTTTTAGGGTTTAGGGTAGTGCAGTGGTGTTTGGGTAGTGTAGGGGGTCGTTCTGGGGGTAGTGTTTTAGGGTTTAGGGTAGTGCAGTAGTGTAGGGGGTCGTGCTGGGGGTAGTGTTTTAGGGTTTAGGGTAGTGCAGAGGTGTATGGGTAGTGTAGGGGGTCGTGCTGGGGTAGTGTTTTAGGATTTAGGGTAGTGCAGTGGTGTTTGAGTAGTGTAGGGGGTCATGCTGGTGGTAGTGTTTTAGGGTTTGAGTAGTGCAGTGGTGTTTGTGTAGTGCAGGGGGTCATGCTGGGGGTAGTATTTTAGGGTTTAGGGTAGTGCAGTGGTGTATGGGTAGTGTATGGGGTCATGCTGGGGTATGTTTTAGGGTTTAGGGTAGTGCAGTGGTGTTTGTGTAGTGTAGGGGTCGTGCTGGGGGTAGTGTTTTAGGGTTTAGGGTAGTACAGTGGTGTTTCGGTAGTGTAGGGAGTCGTGCTGGGAGTAGTGTTTTAGGGTTTAGGGTAGTGCAGTGGTGTTTGTGTAGTGTAGGGGTTGTGCTGGGGGTAGTGTTTTAGGGTTTATGTTAGTGCAGTGGTGTTTGGGTAGTGTAGGGGGTAGTGCTGGGGTAGTGTTTTAGGGTTTAGGGCAGTGCAGTCGTGTTTGTGTAGTGTAGGGGGTCGTGTTTTAGGGTATAGGGTAGTGCAGTGGTGTTTGGGTAGTGTAGGGGGTCATGCTGGGGTTAGTGTTTTAGGGTTTAGGGTAGTGCAGTGGTGTTTGGGTAGTGTAGGGGGTTGTGCTGGGGGTAGTGTTTTAGGGTTTAGGGTAGTGCAGTGGGGTTTGTGTAGTGTGGGAGGTCATGCTGGGGGTATATTTAGGGTTTAGTGTAGTGCAGTGGTGTTTGGGTAGTGTAGGGAGTCGTGCTGGGGGTAGTGTTTTAGGGTTTAGGGTAGTGCAGTGGTGTTTGGGTAGTGTAGGGAGTCGTGCTGGTGGTAGTGTTTTAGGGTTTAGGGTAGTGCAGTTATGTTTGGGTAGTGTAGGGTGTCGTGCTGGGGGTAGTGTTTTAGGGTTTAGGGTAGTGCAGTGGTGTTTGGGTAGTGGAGGGGGTAGTGTTTTAGGGTTTAGGGTTTAGGGTAGTGCGCCCAACCAGCCACAATATCCGTGGACAAAGGGGATCCTGACTCTTTGGAAAGCTCCGTCAATTGAATAATTTGGGTCAAGGGCCCTACCACGTCCAAGACCTAACAATTCCTTTCTTGGGATCCCTCATATACTTGGAGAAAAAGGTACATAGTTTCTCATCAATTTCAGGCGTGTGTGCCACCTTCCCCTTCAGTGAGGGCCTGGGGCATTCTCCCCTCATCCTATTCCTGACCTCCCTTTCAAGGGGTTGATGGATTTTCCCCACCACATACTCTGCCACTTGGCATCAGGTGTCCACTCTGCCGACCTAGGATGGTAAATTTGGGAAGGCTCGAACATGTCCGAGTGGACCCCGTCCCCAACTGGGGACTGAGAGGAGTGGGACTCTGGACGCCAGGGATGCCCCGAGTCCTTATCCTCATCGGAGGAGAAATCGTCCTCCGATACACCCTCTCCCTCTAAGGGAAACCCTCCGTCGGGGTCTACAATAGTGGTGACAGTGTCTCAATTTTCTCCGGGCCCCTCCTCCTCCTGGCAGGGTGCATGTTTTAGCGTCCGCGTACTCTTGAGGAAGGTCTCCGTAAGTTTATCAAATCCTTCCAAGTGCCCTGCGTTATGCTTAACGGCCCTTTTATTCCCCATCTGGGAGCTACTTGGACCCGCCACCACCAGATCTGGGTCACTGAACACCACAGGGATGCTTTTTGCCAGCTTATCAACCTGATCCCTAAGAGGAGCCAGCGCCCTAGAAATAGCCAGAGAGAGGGCTTGGTCCACTGCTGGAGGGAGAAGTTGGGGGGCCATTCCTCCTTCACTTCCTGGTAGGAGGAGTAAAAATGGTCTTCTAGAGAAGACATGATAGCAGAGTGTGTGAGCACAGAACAAATGCCCTTAAAATCCTTAAGACAGCCCCCTCGCCGGTGCTCCAACAGCTGGGCTTTCCCCGAAGCTGTTATAAGAATAGACTGAGGCGCAATACCAATTCCCACCACCAGGTGGCGCTGGTCACTAACGTGGCCATGTGGGGAAATCACCGCGTAGCGGTGTCAAAATTAGGCGAGGGTTGGTCGGGAATCAAGCGGACACTAAAGGAGTGACCGGATTCCCAAACGCGCGTAAAGACCAGCGGGAGCGCTCGACGGAGCTGCCTCGCTCGGACCAGACGCGCCTGACAGGATCTCACCGCGCGCAGAGCACACAGCAGGAGAAACGGCGAGGGGGAGAACGCGCTCGGGCAAGAGCCTGCTGCACAGGGAATATGAAACAATACCAAGGCAATAATGCTAATAACGTGCACAAGAAACCGCTATACAAACAGCAACAACGTCAGATTAAGCCAAGAATGTAAGGAATGCACTTAACTGACGAGCAGTGAAGAAAGAGGAAGCGGAAGGGACGTCACGATATTATATACGATGGACTGTGATATGATTGGACTATAGTTGCCTTGGAGACTACCCCCCTAATGGTTCATGGGTTGTGTAGTCTTTTGTTTAATGATTGTTGTGTTACGTTTTCTTTGAACTGCTATGCAAATAAAGTGAGGAAAGATATGCATAATCCTCGCCTCCGTCCTGCCATAGAATTCATTAAACTTTATTTGATCTGATTTAGAAACATAGATCATAAAAGTGTACATAAAAACAGTAAATCCTCTTTCCTAATACAATATAGTGAGAATTAATTAAAACCAGTAGGTAAAAACGGGTGTTACAAAGCCCGGTTCAGAGCAACTTCAGGTTAACAGAATCGTAAAGTTCAATGTTTCGCAAGATCAATCTCATGTACTTCGTGCAAAATACGCAATAAGGGGTCCAAGTAAGATGTAACGCTCCAATACCTGACCAGTTTGCACTATATAAAACTGCAGAAAAACTAAAAATAAAAAGTGTTTTGCACACTTCTGTCATTGGGCTATATGTGGGCTACATCTGGGTGATATTTGTGCTACATTTGGGCTCTTTTTTCACTGGTGGCCATCTTGGGAGACTTATTTGTTATGAAGTTTCCTAATTTCGTCATTTACTGCAGTCTCCTCAGTAGGAAATGCTTTCAGTTTTTTACTTTGATTCCATCAAGAAGGCATTCAGATGTGTCACACATTTGCCATAAATTCAGAATGTTAGCACTCTAGTTGTTCATTAGATCACTGTAGTAAAGCTACTGCTCACCAGGGAGTTAACTGGAAGTCTACTGCTGGTATTGAAAGTGATTGTTTAAGTCTGCATGTCAGAATTTTCTAATGAAATAGAAGAGGATTTGAGATCTCACTTAAAACATGCCCTAAATTTTCTTTCTGCAGCACTAACCATAATTTCTATGGCAAAATGAACCCCATCATTTTGTTCCTTTTTAAATTAAATGTTTTAAGTGTTACCAGTTTATTCCAATCAAGATGGCTTCAGGTGTGCCATACTTTTGTCATAAGTAAGGCTGTTAGCACTCTAGTTGTTCTTTAGAACACTCTGTGAAGCTGCAGTAGAACACAAAGGCATCAACTGACAGGCTGCTCCTGTTGAAATATAACAGGAAGATATTTGAGATCTCACTTAAAACATGTCCTAATTTTTCTTTCTACAGCACTAACCATAATTTCTATGGCAAAATGAACCCCCTCATTTTGTTCCTTTTTAAATTAAATGTTTTAAGTGTTACCAGTTTATTCCAATCAAGATGGCTTCAGGTGTGCCATACTTTTGTCATAAGTAAGGCTGTTAGCACTCTAGTTGTTCTTTAGAACACTCTGGGAAGCTGCAGTAGAACACAAAGGAATCAACTGACAGTCTCTGCCCTTGTTGGATGTACATGTTTTACTGAGAATGTCAGACTTCATTCTCACATAACTGAGAAAGATAATGTGAATTTACAGAAAATATGCTCTCATTTTAGCTTCTGGAGCACCTTCCAAAACTGTATGGGACAAGCATGTGAAAATAGTTTTCTCTCAAACATGATTCATGATATCCCAGCAGAAGGTTTTTCACAGGGTAAAATCACCTTAGAACGCACCACAATTCCTGAAATTAGTATGGTACCATCAACAAATGAATTCTAATGTAACTAAAGTCTGTTAACACCCTTTATAGTTCTCCTTTTGGTAACCCTCAAAATCTTCGATTCACTACAATGCATTTCAATGGGGTACTATCATTTATATTGGTCCCAAGATGGCTGCCAGCAATTCCAGGATGAAGTGCTGACAGCCAATCAGATCTCACGATGACATGTGTGGTTAGGCTTCGCCCAGATATATATGTGTTTTCTTTTTCAAATTTCTCAGGAACTACTGAATGGATTTAAGCCATTTAACCAAAAGGCACGACTCTGAACCAAGGGCTACCTTGTTGCCAAATTTGGTGTAATTCCGTTCAGCAGTTCAGGCTGTAGCTGTGACTAAAGGTTCCTATGGAAAATTGCATGGGGAAAACACGTTTTGTGACCCCCCTTTTTTCTCAGCCCCCACTTGATGAATCACCCTGAGACTTTCAGGATAGGAGCGGACCGGAGCGCCCCACGAGTTTTGAAAATTTCGCGAAGATTCATCAACCGGCGCCAAAGTTATTGGAAATAGAATGTTGTGAATTTCCTATGGAAAATAGGTCCTAACTATAACTATCTACTGGCGACCGCCAGTAGATAATATATATATATATATATATATATATATATATATATATATATATATAAATCCCAAACTGAACCACCAGTCAACACCGGGCACAGACTCCAATTAATTCTCCTGCAAAATCCTATTTATTAAATACGTTCACACATGTCCATGACACATTTTGGCCACCGCAACAATAATCAGCTGTTCGCCGCTTGACCACAATTCATATATATATATATATTATCTACTGGCGGTCGCCAGTAGATAGTTATAGTTACAACCTATTATCCATAGGAAATCCGCGACATTCTATTTGAAATAACTCTCTTGCCGGTTGACGTATCTTCGCGAAATTTTCAAACTTCGTGGGGCGCTCCGGTCCGCTCCTACCCTGAAAGTCTCGGGTGATACGTCAAGCGGGGGCCGAGAAAAAGGGGGTCCCAAAACGCGTTTTCCCCATGCATTTTCCCATAGGAAACTTTAGACACGGCTACAGCCCGAACTGCTGAACGGAATTACACCAAATTTGGCAAAGAGGTAGTTCTTGGTTCAGAAAGAACCCTTTTTGTTAAATGGTGTAAATCCGTTCAGTAGTTGCTGAGAAAATCAAAAAGTAAAAGTACATATATATCTATGGGCACGGAGGATTCGCGCACCCTCCCGATCACGAGCTGCATGTTAATTGGCTGTCAGCTGGCTGTCAACATTCCGATTCAGGAAATGTTGGCAGCCATTTTGTCCCTCGGTAGAACCGAGGGACAGAAACAAGTGCGCAAAGCGCACAAAGGGGGAGGGTAGAAACACCCTGACCCCCTAGGTTTGCTCAGGGGTCCCACAAGGACCCCCTGGGCAAAAAAATTTTTTTTTTTTAAAAATCGGCAGGATGCGCTCAGGGAGCGCGAACCCTGCCGAAAAAAATCGAAGCGCGGTCTCCCGCGCTTCGATAGTTAATGGCCCCCGGGTGGCCCAAGTCCCGGGGGCATGCTGGGGGGGGTTAATTTTATGTGTGGGGGCCTCTAAGGGCCCCCAAGCCCCGGGGACCACCACCCCCGGGGCTTTATGTACAATGGTGCGGGAGGGCTCTGAGCCCTCCCGCAGCCCCGGGGACCACCACCTCCCCGGGGCTTCTTTTTTTAATTAAAAACCTGTGTGGGGGGCTCCAGCCCCCACACGCCCGGGACCACCACCTCCCCGGGGCACTAAGAAAAATTACAATGGGGGTCCGTTTTGGACTCCCAGAGCCCCGGGACCACCACCTCCCCGGGGCTGTGCACTGAATGGGAGGGGGCCGCGCGGCCCCCTCCTGGAGCCCTTGATGGCCCTGGGGACCACCACCCCCAGGGCCGGCTCCTGCAGTGTCCCGGGGTGCCTACCCCCGGGACACTGCTGTTTGCAATGACAGGACGGGAGCCTCGCGGCTCCCGTCCTGTCATTGCAAACTTGCTTTGGATATTGGAAGAGAGAGCAGGAAACCTGCTCTCTCTTCCAATATCCAAAGCCGATTGCTTTCCACATGGGGAGCTGCATCTTAGCAGCTCCCCATGTGTAAAGCAATGCCGGCTCCCGTAGGACACGGGGAGCCGGCGGGACTGTGGGGGGATTGGGGACCCCCCACAGTCCCCAACGAGAGGGCCAGCCCCGGGGGATGGGGTCCCCGGGGCAAGTAGTGGCCCGGGAGGGGGCCACGCGGCCCCCTCCCCAAAAAAAATAAAAATAAATAAATTTTTAAAAAACGATCGGGCCCGCAGGCCCCGCCCCTTCCTTCACCACTCTGCAAACGCGCCCCTGGCGCGTTTGCAGAGGGGGAACGAATTCCCCTTGAATACTGGGGGTCCCTGGGGCCAACTAGCCCACCAGGAACCTCCAGTATGCGCCAGGGGCTGCCTTGCAGACAGGTGTACAGAGGCCACGCCCTTTTACACCTCTCTGCAACGCAGCTCTATGGCGCTTTTGGAGGTATATGGTGGGCTAGTTGGACTCCGGGGACCCTCAGGATTCAAGGGGACTTAATCCCCCAACTTAAAACGCGCCACGGGCGCGTTTGCACAGTGGTGAAGGGAGGGCGGGGCTTGAGGTGACATGTGTGCAAACAGGCCCCGTGGCGCGTTTTAAGATGGGAATTAAATCCCCTTCAATCCTGAGGGTCCCTGGGGGCCAACTAGCCCAACAGGTACATCCAGAAAGCGCCACAGAGCTTGCAGAGAGGTGTAAAAGGGGTGTGGCCTCTCTACACGTCTCTGCAACGCAGCCCCTGGCGCATATTGGAGGTTCCTGGTGGTCTAGTTGGCCCCTAGGGACCCTCAGGATTCAAGGGAACTTAATCCCCCAACTTAAAACGCGCCACGGGGCGCGTTTGCAAAGATGTCACCTCAGGCCCCGCCCCTCCCTTCACCATTGTGCAAATATTCCTCTAAAATCAGCCGAAATAGGAATTCCGATTTACTCACCTGTTATAAGGAGAGACCTCAGTGCTGTATCTTTCAGCCCAGTACTGGTCCTGAAAAGTAATTTTAACCGTACTTACCGGTAACTTGAATTTCCTTCATAGGCTAACATTGACTGGTTTCACTTGGAAATTCTTCTAAGTGTGGAGTTTTGGAACTTTAAAATATTCCTCTAAAATCAGCCGAAATACGAATTCCGATTTACTCACCTGTTATCAGGAGAGACCTCAGTGCTGCATCTTTCAGCCCAGTACTGATCCTGAAAAGTAATTTTAACCGTACTTACCGGTAACTTGAATTTCCTTCATAGGCTAACATTGACTGGTTTCACTTGGAAATTCTTCTAAGTGTGGAGTTTTGGAACTTTAAAATATTCCTCTAAAATCAGCCGAAATACGAATTCCGATTTACTCACCTGTTATCAGGAGAGACCTCAGTGCTGCATCTTTCAGCCCAGTACTGATCCTGAAAAGTAATTTTAACCGTACTTACCGGTAACTTGAATTTCCTTCATAGGCTAACATTGACTGGTTTCACTTGGAAATTCTTCTAAGTGTTGATTTTTGAAACATACAAATATTCCTCTAAAATCAGCCGAAATCCGAATTCTGATTTACTCACCTGTTATCAGGAGAGACCTCAGTGCTGCATCTTTCAGCCCAGTACTGGTCCTGAAAAGTAATTTTAACCGTACTTACCAGTAACTTGAATTTCCTTCCATAGGCTAACATTGACTGGTTTCACTTGGAAATTCTTCTAAGTGTGGAGTTTTGGAACTTTAAAATATTCCTCTAAAATCAGCCGAAATACGAATTCCGATTTACTCACCTGTTATCAGGAGAGACCTCAGTGCTGCATCTTTCAGCCCAGTACTGATCCTGAAAAGTAATTTTAACCGTACTTACCGGTAACTTGAATTTCCTTCATAGGCTAACATTGACTGGTTTCACTTGGAAATTCTTCTAAGTGTTGATTTTTGAAACATACAAATATTCCTCTAAAATCAGCCGAAATCCGAATTCTGATTTACTCACCTGTTATCAGGAGAGACCTCAGTGCTGCATCTTTCAGCCCAGTACTGGTCCTGAAAAGTAATTTTAACCGTACTTACCAGTAACTTGAATTTCCTTCCATAGGCTAACATTGACTGGTTTCACTTGGAAATTCTTCTAAGTGTGGAGTTTTGGAACTTTAAAATATTCCTCTAAAATCAGCCGAAATACGAATTCCAATTTACTCACCTGTTATCAGGAGAGACCTCAGTGCTGCATCTTTCAGCCCAGTACTGATCCTGAAAAGTAATTTTAACCGTACTTACCGGTAACTTGAATTTCCTTCATAGGCTAACATTGACTGGTTTCACTTGGAAATTCTTCTAAGTGTTGATTTTTGAAACATACAAATATTCCTCTAAAATCAGCCGAAATCCGAATTCTGATTTACTCACCTGTTATCAGGAGAGACCTCAGTGCTGCATCTTTCAGCCCAGTACTGGTCCTGAAAAGTAATTTTAACCGTACTTACCAGTAACTTGAATTTCCTTCCATAGGCTAACATTGACTGGTTTCACTTGGAAATTCTTCTAAGTGTGGAGTTTTGGAACTTTAAAATATTCCTCTAAAATCAGCCGAAATACGAATTCCGATTTACTCACCTGTTATCAGGAGAGACCTCAGTGCTGCATGTTTCAGCCCAGTACTGATCCTCAAAAGTAATTTTAACCGTACTTACCGGTAACTTGAATTTCCTTCATAGGCTAACATTGACTGGTTTTCAGCAAAAAGTTTCAAAGTGTTGATTTTCACAAACTACAAATATTCCTTAAAAATCGCCTGTATGACTTAAACGCATTCTTTCAACTGTTTACAGGAGATGCACCAGTGCTGGATCCAGGATCCAACACTGAGTAAGAAAGAGTAACGATAACAGTTTTTACCTGCTAAGTGAATTTCCTTCCATAGGATAACATTGGTGATTCTATGAGAAAAAGTTTCAAAGTGTCAACTTTTAAAATACAATAATATTCCTTAAAAATCACGACTGTAACCAAAACGCTTTTACTCAACTGTTTACAGGAGATGTACCAGGACTGAATCTAGGATCCAGTCCTGTGGTTACAAAAGTAATCCATAAAGTAACTAATTGCATTTAACTAGAAATTCACATTGAGCTGAATGTTGCATTGTGTTTGAAAATGTGTTGCCCATTGCAACAACTGTAACTACTGTACTTAAAAGTCTATTGCCTATCTGCAAAGTATTTAAACTAAAGTAATTCATTCTGAGAAAGTATTTTTTGTAATGTAATGTATAATGTAATTACAATGTAATTTGACAAATAAAATATGTTAAAAAAAATTGTTTCTAAAAATGTAGTAAATCAGTATGAAAAAAATTAATATAACAATTAATACATTTAAAAATTGTCATTTACATAACCTTTGAAATTCACTGAAAAAACCGTAGGTTTCAGGCACGTTATAGTTAGAAATTAGCATTTAAAAAACCTTTGAAATTCACTGAAAAAACCATAGGTTTCAGACACGTTATAGTTACAAATTAGCATTTAAAAAACCTTTGAAATTCACTGAAAAAACCATAGGTTTCAGACACGTTATAGTTACAAATTAGCATTTAAAAAACCTTTGAAATTCACTGAAAAAACCATAGGTTTTAGGGACAGTTATAGTTACTTGGACATTGCACTCGTACAAAACCCGTGAAATTCCCCCGTTATAGTTAGTTCAGCTAACTATAACTCGCGCCCCGCAATGCACTGCTGATGACATCACATATTACATCACTCATGACATGGTCAGTGACATCACTGATGACATCACTGATGACATCTCAAATGACATCACTGATGACATCATCCACGTGATAATCTGATGCACCTCCTCACACCCTAATATAATCTTTGATACACCCACTCTAAATTACAGACTGCCATTCGCAAAACCATAGACACTCCAACACCAATAACTACATACCCACTCACTGATTCTTAGGTCTACACACACACATGCACTCACTCACCCGTACAGTCACTCATACTTACGGTCACTCAGTACAGGACTATCATATGCACTCTTACTCCTATATAGACACTCAAACAACGCCACTCATCCATAGAGATACTCACACACCTAGTCAGTCATGCAAATAATTAAACACACTGCCATTTACTCACCTATACAGTTATACACACACCAGCTCACTTACTCATACAAATAGTAGCACATTGTTACGCTCTTATACAATCACTGATACAAGCACACAATCATCCATACAGCCACTATCACAATCACTCACTCTTGCTTATAGCTATTTATATACTCCAACACACATATATACTGCCTTTCACATATGTAGTTACTCACACATGTACCACTGGGACATACATTCACTCACTAACACACTCTTACACACACTTACCCACCCATACAGTCTATCACAGATGCACTCTTGAAACCATCCACCCAGTGAATCACCCACTCACACATCTATGCACAGAGTTGCACACACCCCTCCCACACAAACACTCAGGCACCCATACAGATACTCAGACAAGCATTCAATAACTCATATAGAAAATCATTTAGCTATTCACAAACACATGCAGCCACTTACACAGCAACAGACAGACGGATACAGACATACACCCAGTTTAGTCACTAACCCATGAATTCAGTAAGATACGTTAAATCACTCACTTATAGAGTCAGTCACGCACCTACTAAATCATCCATACAGACACTTAGACACCCACTCATTCTTCAATACGTCTTTTCCTATATATTTTAAAAATATTTAAACTTTACAGAAACACACAGTCACTGGATGATGGGGTCCCCGGGGCAAGTAGTGGCCCGGGAGGGGGGCCACGCGGCCCCCCTCCCCAAAAAAATAAATAAATAAAAAAACGATCGGGCCCGCAGGCCCCGCCCCTTCCTTCACCACTCTGCAAACGCGCCCCTGGCGCGTTTTGCAGAGAGAGCGAATTCCCCTTGAATACTGGGGTCCCTGGGGCCAACTAGCCCACCAGGAACCTCCAGTATGCGCCAGGGAGCTGCCTTGCAGAGAGGTGTACAGAGGCCACGCCCCTTTTTACACCTCTCTGCAACGCAGCTCTATGGCGCTTTTTGGAGGTATATGGTGGGCTAGTTGGACTCCGGGGACCCTCAGGATTCAAGG
The DNA here is from genome assembly GCA_963921515.1 of Calotriton arnoldi. Classification (NCBI taxonomy): domain Eukaryota; kingdom Metazoa; phylum Chordata; class Amphibia; order Caudata; family Salamandridae; genus Calotriton; species Calotriton arnoldi. Next base: position 680,147 of record CAWUFW010006848.1, on the reverse strand, counting down.
GGACTTAATCCCCAACTTAAAACGCGCCACGGGCGCGTTTGCACAGTGGTGAAGGGAGGGGCGGGGCTTGAGGTGACATGTGTGCAAACAGGCCCGTGGCGCGTTTTAAGATGGGGAATTAAATCCCCTTCAATCCTGAGGGTCCCTGGGGGCCAACTAGCCCAACAGGTACATCCAGAAAGCGCCACAGAGCTGCGTTGCAGAGAGGTGTAAAAGGGGTGTGGCCTCTCTACACGTCTCTGCAACGCAGCCCCTGGCGCATATTGGAGGTTCCTGGTGGTCTAGTTGGCCCCTAGGGACCCTCAGGATTCAAGGGAACTTAATCCCCCAACTTAAAACGCGCCACGGGGCGCGTTTGCAAAGATGTCACCTCAGGCCCCGCCCCTCCCTTCACCATTGTGCAAATATTCCTCTAAAATCAGCCGAAATAGGAATTCCGATTTACTCACCTGTTATAAGGAGAGACCTCAGTGCTGTATCTTTCAGCCCAGTACTGGTCCTGAAAAGTCATTTTAACCGTACTTACCGGTAACTTGAATTTCCTTCATAGGCTAACATTGACTGGTTTCACTTGGAAATTCTTCTAAGTGTGGAGTTTTGGAACTTTAAAATATTCCTCTAAAATCAGCCGAAATACGAATTCCGATTTACTCACCTGTTATCAGGAGAGACCTCAGTGCTGCATCTTTCAGCCCAGTACTGATCCTCAAAAGTAATTTTAACCGTACTTACCGGTAATTTGAATTTCCTTCATAGGCTAACATTGACTGGTTTCACTTGGAAATTCTTCTAAGTGTGGAGTTTTGGAACTTTAAAATATTCCTCTAAAATCAGCCGAAATACGAATTCCGATTTACTCACCTGTTATCAGGAGAGACCTCAGTGCTGCATCTTTCAGCCCAGTACTGATCCTGAAAAGTAATTTTAACCGTACTTACCGGTAACTTGAATTTCCTTCATAGGCTAACATTGACTGGTTTCACTTGGAAATTCTTCTAAGTGTGGAGTTTTGGAACTTTAAAATATTCCTCTAAAATCAGCCGAAATACGAATTCCGATTTACTCACCTGTTATCAGGAGAGACCTCAGTGCTGCATCTTTCAGCCCAGTACTGATCCTGAAAAGTAATTTTAACCGTACTTACCGGTAACTTGAATTTCCTTCATAGGCTAACATTGACTGGTTTCACTTGGAAATTCTTCTAAGTGTTGATTTTGAAACATACAAATATTCCTCTAAAATCAGCCGAAATCCGAATTCTGATTTACTCACCTGTTATCAGGAGAGACCTCAGTGCTGCATCTTTCAGCCCAGTACTGGTCCTGAAAAGTAATTTTAACCGTACTTACCAGTAACTTGAATTTCCTTCCATAGGCTAACATTGACTGGTTTCACTTGGAAATTCTTCTAAGTGTGGAGTTTTGGAACTTTAAAATATTCCTCTAAAATCAGCCGAAATACGAATTCCGATTTACTCACCTGTTATCAGGAGAGACCTCAGTGCTGCATCTTTCAGCCCAGTACTGATCCTGAAAAGTAATTTTAACCGTACTTACCGGTAACTTGAATTTCCTTCATAGGCTAACATTGACTGGTTTCACTTGGAAATTCTTCTAAGTGTTGATTTTTGAAACATACAAATATTCCTCTAAAATCAGCCGAAATCCGAATTCTGATTTACTCACCTGTTATCAGGAGAGACCTCAGTGCTGCATCTTTCAGCCCAGTACTGGTCCTGAAAAGTAATTTTAACCGTACTTACCAGTAACTTGAATTTCCTTCCATAGGCTAACATTGACTGGTTTCACTTGGAAATTCTTCTAAGTGTGGAGTTTTGGAACTTTAAAATATTCCTCTAAAATCAGCCGAAATACGAATTCCGATTTACTCACCTGTTATCAGGAGAGACCTCAGTGCTGCATGTTTCAGCCCAGTACTGATCCTCAAAAGTAATTTTAACCGTACTTACCGGTAACTTGAATTTCCTTCATAGGCTAACATTGACTGGTTTTCAGCAAAAAAGTTTCAAAGTGTTGATTTTCACAAACTACAAATATTCCTTAAAAATCGCCTGTATGACTTAAACGCATTCTTTCAACTGTTTACAGGAGATGCACCAGTGCTGGATCCAGGATCCAACACTGAGTAAGAAAGAGTAACGATAACAGTTTTTACCTGCTAAGTGAATTTCCTTCCATAGGATAACATTGGTGATTCTATGAGAAAAAGTTTCAAAGTGTCAACTTTTAAAATACAATAATATTCCTTAAAAATCACGACTGTAACCAAAACGCTTTTACTCAACTGTTTACAGGAGATGTACCAGGACTGAATCTAGGATCCAGTCCTGTGGTTACAAAAGTAATCCATAAAGTAACTAATTGCATTTAACTAGAAATTCACATTGAGCTGAATGTTGCATTGTGTTTGAAAATGTGTTGCCCATTGCAACAACTGTAACTACTGTACTTAAAAGTCTATTGCCTATCTGCAAAGTATTTAAACTAAAGTAATTCATTCTGAGAAAGTATTTTTTGTAATGTAATGTATAATGTAATTACAATGTAATTTGACAAATAAAATATGTTAAAAAAAATTGTTTCTAAAAATGTAGTAAATCAGTATGAAAAAAATTAATATAACAATTAATACATTTAAAAATTGTCATTTACATAACCTTTGAAATTCACTGAAAAAACCGTAGGTTTCAGGCACGTTATAGTTAGAAATTAGCATTTAAAAAACCTTTGAAATTCACTGAAAAAACCATAGGTTTCAGACACGTTATAGTTACAAATTAGCATTTAAAAAACCTTTGAAATTCACTGAAAAAACCATAGGTTTCAGACACGTTATAGTTACAAATTAGCATTTAAAAAACCTTTGAAATTCACTGAAAAAACCATAGGTTTTAGGGACAGTTATAGTTACTTGGACATTGCACTCGTACAAAACCCGTGAAATTCCCCGTTATAGTTAGTTCAGCTAACTATAACTCGCGCCCGCAATGCACTGCTGATGACATCACATATTACATCACTCATGACATGGTCAGTGACATCACTGATGACATCACTGATGACATCTCAAATGACATCACTGATGACATCATCCACGTGATAATCTGATGCACCTCCTCACACCCTAATATAATCTTTGATACACCCACTCTAAATTACAGACTGCCATTCGCAAAACCATAGACACTCCAACACCAATAACTACATACCCACTCACTGATTCTTAGGTCTACACACACACATGCACTCACTCACCCGTACAGTCACTCATACTTACGGTCACTCAGTACAGGACTATCATATGCACTCTTACTCCTATATAGACACTCAAACAACGCCACTCATCCATAGAGATACTCACACACCTAGTCAGTCATGCAAATAATTAAACACACTGCCATTTACTCACCTATACAGTTATACACACACCAGCTCACTTACTCATACAAATAGTAGCACATTGTTACGCTCTTATACAATCACTGATACAAGCACACAATCATCCATACAGCCACTATCACAATCACTCACTCTTGCTTATAGCTATTTATATACTCCAACACACATATATACTGCCTTTCACATATGTAGTTACTCACACATGTACCACTGGGACATACATTCACTCACTAACACACTCTTACACACACTTACCCACCCATACAGTCTATCACAGATGCACTCTTGAAACCATCCACCCAGTGAATCACCCACTCACACATCTATGCACAGAGTTGCACACACCCCTCCCACACAAACACTCAGGCACCCATACAGATACTCAGACAAGCATTCAATAACTCATATAGAAAATCATTTAGCTATTCACAAACACATGCAGCCACTTACACAGCAACAGACAGACGGATACAGACATACACCCAGTTTAGTCACTAACCCATGAATTCAGTAAGATACGTTAAATCACTCACTTATAGAGTCAGTCACGCACCTACTAAATCATCCATACAGACACTTAGACACCCACTCATTCTTCAATACGTCTTTTCCTATATATTTTAAAAATATTTAAACTTTACAGAAACACACAGTCACTGGATGATGGGGTCCCCGGGGCAAGTAGTGGCCCGGGAGGGGGGCCACGCGGCCCCCCTCCCCAAAAAAATAAATAAAAAAATAAAAAAAAAACGATCGGGCCCGCAGGCCCGCCCCTTCCTTCACCACTCTGCAAACGCGCCCCTGGCGCGTTTGCAGAGGAGGAACAATTCCCCTTGAATACTGGGGTCCCTGGGGGCCAACTAGCCCACCAGGAACCTCCAGTATGCGCCAGGGGCTGCCTTGCAGAGAGGTGTACAGAGGCCACGCCCCTTTTACACCTCTCTGCAACGCAGCTCTATGGCGCTTTTGGAGGTATATGGTGGGCTAGTTGGACTCCGGGGACCCTCAGGATTCAAGGGACTTAATCCCCCAACTTAAAACGCGCCACGGGCGCGTTTGCACAGTGGTGAAGGGGAGGGCGGGGCTTGAGGTGACATGTGTGCAAACAGGCCCCGTGGCGCGTTTTAAGATGGGGAATTAAATCCCCTTCAATCCTGAGGGTCCCTGGGGGCCAACTAGCCCAACAGGTACATCCAGAAAGCGCCACAGAGCTGCGTTGCAGAGAGGTGTAAAAGGGTGTGGCCTCTCTACACGTCTCTGCAACGCAGCCCCTGGCGCATATTGGAGGTTCCTGGTGGTCTAGTTGGCCCCTAGGGACCCTCAGGATTCAAGGGAACTTAATCCCCCAACTTAAAACGCGCCACGGGGCGCGTGTGCAAAGATGTCACCTCAGGCCCCGCACCCTCCCTTCACCATTGTGCAAATATTCCTCTAAAATCAGCCGAAATAGGAATTCCGATTTACTCACCTGTTATAAGGAGAGACCTCAGTGCTGTATCTTTCAGCCCAGTACTGGTCCTGAAAAGTCATTTTAACCGTACTTACCGGTAACTTGAATTTCCTTCATAGGCTAACATTGACTGGTTTCACTTGGAAATTCTTCTAAGTGTGGAGTTTTGGAACTTTAAAATATTCCTCTAAAATCAGCCGAAATACGAATTCCGATTTACTCACCTGTTATCAGGAGAGACCTCAGTGCTGCATCTTTCAGCCCAGTACTGATCCTCAAAAGTAATTTTAACCGTACTTACCGGTAATTTGAATTTCCTTCATAGGCTAACATTGACTGGTTTCACTTGGAAATTCTTCTAAGTGTGGAGTTTTGGAACTTTAAAATATTCCTCTAAAATCAGCCGAAATACGAATTCCGATTTACTCACCTGTTATCAGGAGAGACCTCAGTGCTGCATCTTTCAGCCCAGTACTGATCCTGAAAAGTAATTTTAACCGTACTTACCGGTAACTTGAATTTCCTTCATAGGCTAACATTGACTGGTTTCACTTGGAAATTCTTCTAAGTGTGGAGTTTTGGAACTTTAAAATATTCCTCTAAAATCAGCCGAAATACGAATTCCGATTTACTCACCTGTTATCAGGAGAGACCTCAGTGCTGCATCTTTCAGCCCAGTACTGATCCTGAAAAGTAATTTTAACCGTACTTACCGGTAACTTGAATTTCCTTCATAGGCTAACATTGACTGGTTTCACTTGGAAATTCTTCTAAGTGTTGATTTTTGAAACATACAAATATTCCTCTAAAATCAGCCGAAATCCGAATTCTGATTTACTCACCTGTTATCAGGAGAGACCTCAGTGCTGCATCTTTCAGCCCAGTACTGGTCCTGAAAAGTAATTTTAACCGTACTTACCAGTAACTTGAATTTCCTTCCATAGGCTAACATTGACTGGTTTCACTTGGAAATTCTTCTAAGTGTGGAGTTTTGGAACTTTAAAATATTCCTCTAAAATCAGCCGAAATACGAATTCCGATTTACTCACCTGTTATCAGGAGAGACCTCAGTGCTGCATCTTTCAGCCCAGTACTGATCCTGAAAAGTAATTTTAACCGTACTTACCGGTAACTTGAATTTCCTTCATAGGCTAACATTGACTGGTTTCACTTGGAAATTCTTCTAAGTGTTGATTTTTGAAACATACAAATATTCCTCTAAAATCAGCCGAAATCCGAATTCTGATTTACTCACCTGTTATCAGGAGAGACCTCAGTGCTGCATCTTTCAGCCCAGTACTGGTCCTGAAAAGTAATTTTAACCGTACTTACCAGTAACTTGAATTTCCTTCCATAGGCTAACATTGACTGGTTTCACTTGGAAATTCTTCTAAGTGTGGAGTTTTGGAACTTTAAAATATTCCTCTAAAATCAGCCGAAATACGAATTCCGATTTACTCACCTGTTATCAGGAGAGACCTCAGTGCTGCATGTTTCAGCCCAGTACTGATCCTCAAAAGTAATTTTAACCGTACTTACCGGTAACTTGAATTTCCTTCATAGGCTAACATTGACTGGTTTTCAGCAAAAAAGTTTCAAAGTGTTGATTTTCACAAACTACAAATATTCCTTAAAAATCGCCTGTATGACTTAAACGCATTCTTTCAACTGTTTACAGGAGATGCACCAGTGCTGGATCCAGGATCCAACACTGAGTAAGAAAAAGTAACGATAACAGTTTTTACCTGCTAAGTGAATTTCCTTCCATAGGATAACATTGGTGATTCTATGAGAAAAAGTTTCAAAGTGTCAACTTTTAAAATACAATAAAATTCCTTAAAAATCACGACTGTAACCAAAACGCTTTTACTCAACTGTTTACAGGAGATGTACCAGGACTGAATCTAGGATCCAGTCCTGTGGTTACAAAAGTAATCCATAAAGTAACTAATTGCATTTAACTAGAAATTCACATTGAGCTGAATGTTGCATTGTGTTTGAAAATGTGTTGCCCATTGCAACAACTGTAACTACTGTACTTAAAAGTCTATTGCCTATCTGCAAAGTATTTAAACTAAAGTAATTCATTCTGAGAAAGTATTTTTTGTAATGTAATGTATAATGTAATTACAATGTAATTTGACAAATAAAATATGTTAAAAAAAATTGTTTCTAAAAATGTAGTAAATCAGTATGAAAAAAATTAATATAACAATTAATACATTTAAAAATTGTCATTTACAAAACCTTTGAAATTCACTGAAAAAACCGTAGGTTTCAGGCACGTTATAGTTAGAAATTAGCATTTAAAAAACCTTTGAAATTCACTGAAAAAACCATAGGTTTCAGACACGTTATAGTTACAAATTAGCATTTAAAAAACCTTTGAAATTCACTGAAAAAACCATAGGTTTCAGACACGTTATAGTTACAAATTAGCATTTAAAAAACCTTTGAAATTCACTGAAAAAACCATAGGTTTTAGGGACAGTTATAGTTACTTGGACATTGCACTCGTACAAAACCCGTGGAAATTCCCCCGTTATAGTTAGTTCAGCTAACTATAACTCGCGCCTCGCAATGCACTGCTGATGACATCACATATTACATCACTCATGACATGGTCAGTGACATCACTGATGACATCACTGATGACATCTCAAATGACATCACTGATGACATCATCCACGTGATAATCTGATGCACCTCCTCACACCCTAATATAATCTTTGATACACCCACTCTAAATTACAGACTGCCATTCGCAAAACCATAGACACTCCAACACCAATAACTACATACCCACTCACTGATTCTTAGGTCTACACACACACATCCACTCACTCACCCGTACAGTCACTCATACTTACGGTCACTCAGTACAGGACTATCATATGCACTCTTACTCCTATATAGACACTCAAACAACCCACTCATCCATAGAGATACTCACACACCTAGTCAGTCATGCAAATAATTAAACACACTGCCATTTACTCACCTATACAGTTATACACACACCAGCTCACTTACTCATACAAATAGTAGCACATTGTTACGCTCTTATACAATCACTGATACAAGCACACAATCATCCATACAGCCACTATCACAATCACTCACTCTTGCTTATAGCTATTTATATACTCCAACACACATATATACTGCCTTTCACATATGTAGTTACTCACACATGTACCACTGGGACATACATTCACTCACTAACACACTCTTACACACACTTACCCACCCATACAGTCTATCACAGATGCACTCTTGAAACCATCCACCCAGTGAATCACCCACTCACACATCTATGCACAGAGTTGCACACACCCCTCCCACACAAACACTCAGGCACCCATACAGATACTCAGACAAGCATTCAATAACTCATATAGAAAATCATTTAGCTATTCACAAACACATGCAGCCACTTACACAGCAACAGACAGACGGATACAGACATACACCCAGTTTAGTCACTAACCCATGCATTCAGTAAGATACGTTAAATCACTCACTTATAGAGTCAGTCACGCACCTACTAAATCATCCATACAGACACTTAGACACCCACTCATTCTTCAATACGTCTTTTCCTATATATTTTAAAAATATTTAAACTTTACAGAAACACACAGTCACTGGATGATGGGGTCCCCGGGGCAAGTAGTGGCCCGGGAGGGGCCACGCGGCCCCCTCCCCAAAAAAATAAATAAAAAAAACTAAAAAAAAAAAAACGATCGGGCCCGCAGGCCCCGCCCCTTCCTTCACCACTCTGCAAACGCGCCCCTGGCGCGTTTGCAGAGGGGAACAATTCCCCTTGAATACTGGGGTCCCTGGGGGCCAACTAGCCCACCAGGAACCTCCAGTATGCGCCAGGGGCTGCCTTGCAGAGAGGTGTACAGAGGCCACGCCCCTTTTACACCTCTCTGCAACGCAGCTCTATGGCGCTTTTGGAGGTATATGGTGGGCTAGTTGGACTCCGGGGACCCTCAGGATTCAAGGGGACTTAATCCCCCAACTTAAAACGCGCCACGGGCGCGTTTGCACAGTGGTGAAGGGGAGGGCGGGGCTTGAGGTGACATGTGTGCAAACAGGCCCCGTGGCGCGTTTTAAGATGGGGAATTAAATCCCCTTCAATCCTGAGGGTCCCTGGGGGCCAACTAGCCCAACAGGTACATCCAGAAAGCGCCACAGAGCTGCGTTGCAGAGAGGTGTAAAAGGGGTGTGGCCTCTCTACACGTCTCTGCAACGCAGCCCCTGGCGCATATTGGAGGTTCCTGGTGGTCTAGTTGGCCCCTAGGGACCCTCAGGATTCAAGGGAACTTAATCCCCCAACTTAAAACGCGCCACGGGGCGCGTTTGCAAGATGTCACCTCAGGCCCCGCCCCTCCCTTCACCATTGTGCAAATATTCCTCTAAAATCAGCCGAAATAGGAATTCCGATTTACTCACCTGTTATAAGGAGAGACCTCAGTGCTGTATCTTTCAGCCCAGTACTGGTCCTGAAAAGTCATTTTAACCGTACTTACCGGTAACTTGAATTTCCTTCATAGGCTAACATTGACTGGTTTCACTTGGAAATTCTTCTAAGTGTGGAGTTTTGGAACTTTAAAATATTCCTCTAAAATCAGCCGAAATACGAATTCCGATTTACTCACCTGTTATCAGGAGAGACCTCAGTGCTGCATCTTTCAGCCCAGTACTGATCCTGAAAAGTAATTTTAACCGTACTTACCGGTAACTTGAATTTCCTTCATAGGCTAACATTGACTGGTTTCACTTGGAAATTCTTCTAAGTGTGGAGTTTTGGAACTTTAAAATATTCCTCTAAAATCAGCCGAAATACGAATTCCGATTTACTCACCTGTTATCAGGAGAGACCTCAGTGCTGCATCTTTCAGCCCAGTACTGATCCTGAAAAGTAATTTTAACCGTACTTACCGGTAACTTGAATTTCCTTCATAGGCTAACATTGACTGGTTTCACTTGGAAATTCTTCTAAGTGTGGAGTTTTGGAACTTTAAAATATTCCTCTAAAATCAGCCGAAATACAAATTCCGATTTACTCACCTGTTATCAGGAGAGACCTCAGTGCTGCATCTTTCAGCCCAGTACTGATCCTGAAAAGTAATTTTAACCGTACTTACCGGTAACTTGAATTTCCTTCATAGGCTAACATTGACTGGTTTCACTTGGAAATTCTTCTAAGTGTTGATTTTTGAAACATACAAATATTCCTCTAAAATCAGCCGAAATCCGAATTCTGATTTACTCACCTGTTATCAGGAGAGACCTCAGTGCTGCATCTTTCAGCCCAGTACTGGTCCTGAAAAGTAATTTTAACCGTACTTACCAGTAACTTGAATTTCCTTCCATAGGCTAACATTGACTGGTTTCACTTGGAAATTCTTCTAAGTGTGGAGTTTTGGAACTTTAAAATATTCCTCTAAAATCAGCCGAAATACGAATTCCGATTTACTCACCTGTTATCAGGAGAGACCTCAGTGCTGCATCTTTCAGCCCAGTACTGATCCTGAAAAGTAATTTTAACCGTACTTACCGGTAACTTGAATTTCCTTCATAGGCTAACATTGACTGGTTTCACTTGGAAATTCTTCTAAGTGTTGATTTTTGAAACATACAAATATTCCTCTAAAATCAGCCGAAATCCGAATTCTGATTTACTCACCTGTTATCAGGAGAGACCTCAGTGCTGCATCTTTCAGCCCAGTACTGGTCCTGAAAAGTAATTTTAACCGTACTTACCAGTAACTTGAATTTCCTTCCATAGGCTAACATTGACTGGTTTCACTTGGAAATTCTTCTAAGTGTGGAGTTTTGGAACTTTAAAATATTCCTCTAAAATCAGCCGAAATACGAATTCCGATTTACTCACCTGTTATCAGGAGAGACCTCAGTGCTGCATCTTTCAGCCCAGTACTGATCCTGAAAAGTAATTTTAACCGTACTTACCGGTAACTTGAATTTCCTTCATAGGCTAACATTGACTGGTTTCACTTGGAAATTCTTCTAAGTGTTGATTTTTGAAACATACAAATATTCCTCTAAAATCAGCCAAAATCCGAATTCTGATTTACTCACCTGTTATCAGGAGAGACCTCAGTGCTGCATCTTTCAGCCCAGTACTGGTCCTGAAAAGTAATTTTAACCGTACTTACCAGTAACTTGAATTTCCTTCCATAGGCTAACATTGACTGGTTTCACTTGGAAATTCTTCTAAGTGTGGAGTTTTGGAACTTTAAAATATTCCTCTAAAATCAGCCGAAATACGAATTCCGATTTACTCACCTGTTATCAGGAGAGACCTCAGTGCTGCATGTTTCAGCCCAGTACTGATCCTCAAAAGTAATTTTAACCGTACTTACCGGTAACTTAAATTTCCTTCATAGGCTAACATTGACTGGTTTTCAGCAAAAAAGTTTCAAAGTGTTGATTTTCACAAACTACAAATATTCCTTAAAAATCGCCTGTATGACTTAAACGCATTCTTTCAACTGTTTACAGGAGATGCACCAGTGCTGGATCCAGGATCCAACACTGAGTAAGAAAAAGTAACGATAACAGTTTTTACCTGCTAAGTGAATTTCCTTCCATAGGATAACATTGGTGATTCTATGAGAAAAAGTTTCAAAGTGTCAACTTTTAAAATACAATAATATTCCTTAAAAATCACGACTGTAACCAAAACGCTTTTACTCAACTGTTTACAGGAGATGTACCAGGACTGAATCTAGGATCCAGTCCTGTGGTTACAAAAGTAATCCATAAAGTAACTAATTGCATTTAACTAGAAATTCACATTGAGCTGAATGTTGCATTGTGTTTGAAAATGTGTTGCCCATTGCAACAACTGTAACTACTGTACTTAAAAGTCTATTGCCTATCTGCAAAGTATTTAAACTAAAGTAATTCATTCTGAGAAAGTATTTTTTGTAATGTAATGTATAATGTAATTACAATGTAATTTGACAAATAAAATATGTTAAAAAAAATTGTTTCTAAAAATGTAGTAAATCAGTATGAAAAAAATTAATATAACAATTAATACATTTAAAAATTGTCATTTACAAAACCTTTGAAATTCACTGAAAAAACCGTAGGTTTCAGGCACGTTATAGTTAGAAATTAGCATTTAAAAAACCTTTGAAATTCACTGAAAAAACCATAGGTTTCAGACACGTTATAGTTACAAATTAGCATTTAAAAAACCTTTGAAATTCACTGAAAAAACCATAGGTTTCAGACACGTTATAGTTACAAATTAGCATTTAAAAAACCTTTGAAATTCACTGAAAAAACCATAGGTTTTAGGGACAGTTATAGTTACTTGGACATTGCACTCGTACAAAACCCGTGAAATTCCCCGTTATAGTTAGTTCAGCTAACTATAACTCGCGCCCCGCAATGCACTGCTGATGACATCACATATTACATCACTCATGACATGGTCAGTGACATCACTGATGACATCACTGATGACATCTCAAATGACATCACTGATGACATCATCCACGTGATAATCTGATGCACCTCCTCACACCCTAATATAATCTTTGATACACCCACTCTAAATTACAGACTGCCATTCGCAAAACCATAGACACTCCAACACCAATAACTACATACCCACTCACTGATTCTTAGGTCTACACACACACATCCACTCACTCACCCGTACAGTCACTCATACTTACGGTCACTCAGTACAGGACTATCATATGCACTCTTACTCCTATATAGACACTCAAACAACGCCACTCATCCATAGAGATACTCACACACCTAGTCAGTCATGCAAATAATTAAACACACTGCCATTTACTCACCTATACAGTTATACACACACCAGCTCACTTACTCATACAAATAGTAGCACATTGTTACGCTCTTATACAATCACTGATACAAGCACACAATCATCCATACAGCCACTATCACAATCACTCACTCTTGCTTATAGCTATTTATATACTCCAACACACATATATACTGCCTTTCACATATGTAGTTACTCACACATGTACCACTGGGACATACATTCACTCACTAACACACTCTTACACACACTTACCCACCCATACAGTCTATCACAGATGCACTCTTGAAACCATCCACCCAGTGAATCACCCACTCACACATCTATGCACAGAGTTGCACACACCCCTCCCACACAAACACTCAGGCACCCATACAGATACTCAGACAAGCATTCAATAACTCATATAGAAAATCATTTAGCTATTCACAAACACATGCAGCCACTTACACAGCAACAGACAGACGGATACAGACATACACCCAGTTTAGTCACTAACCCATGCATTCAGTAAGATACGTTAAATCACTCACTTATAGAGTCAGTCACGCACCTACTAAATCATCCATACAGACACTTAGACACCCACTCATTCTTCAATACGTCTTTTCCTATATATTTTAAAAATATTTAAACTTTACAGAAACACACAGTCACTGGATGATGTCATCAGTGATGTCATTTGAGATGTCATCAGTGATGTCATCAGTGATGTCACTGACCATGTCATGAGTGATGTAATATGTGACGTCATCAGCAGTGCATTGTGGGGCGCGAGTTATAGTTACCTGAACTAACTATAACGGGGGAATTTCACGGGTTTTGTACGAGTGCAATGTCCAAGTAACTATAACTGTCCCTAAAACCTATGGTTTTTTCAGTGAATATATATATATATATATATATATATATATATATATATATGTATATGTATATATATATATTATATATATTACCTAGTGACAGTAGCCAGCAGGTAGTTATAGTTAGGACCTTGTTTCTATTCAAAAAGTGTTTATTTCGTTTGTCTGACAGATATTCATTTACTATTGTAGATACCCCTGAGGAAGGTCATAAGGACCGAAATGCATTGGGTGATGTTAAGTTTTAACGGAGGATTCGAGTTTCATAACATGCCTGTGATTAGGCCCGGATGGGCAAGTCCTGTGCAAATAAAATGGAAGAAAACCGTGGAATTTTGTACCTTTGATGTGATGGACAAACGTTGAAAAATGAATAGAAATAAACAGACTGAACTTTTTTGAATACTTTTGAGTACGTGAATAATGTTGATCACAAATGTGCTTAAGGCTGTGCAACCCTAGGTGACTCGCACAGCGCGCGTCACACCTTTTTGAGTATTTACATATGTGCACCCGGACGGGGGCACTAAGAGGGTATGCACGCCAAACTTGAAAAACAATGGAGAAAAAAAGACATGATCACATAAATATGGGTGTGCTTTGAGACATTTCCAGTGGCAGTTTATTAACCAACAGCATTGTGCGATTTGTATTTATGGTTCAGTTAAGATGATCCGTCCAACTGATGAGAAAAAAATCTGCATGGAGTGATTTGTAAAAGAATGATAAAAACTGGAACATTATGTAGTTACCAACCTTAGTTTAGGCTTCTCCATCCAAACAAAAAAATATTGACTTGGACGTGTCTGCAGGGGACGGAGCTAGCAAGGGACATCAGTACTTCCAGGTAATGTCACACCAATTAGGAGAGAGCTATCCCACCTTGAAACACACCAACTCATGGTCGGTGTCAGTGGATATATTTTGCCATGCATAGATTGGAATGATATCGAAAATTACATAGCGCTTAGTATCCCTGACGAGACACCGGGGCTCTTTATTCATGGAATCACTCTCGTTTTTCTGCCAGACATGAAGTTTACTCTCTGACCTCTTGCAATATAGTAAATAGAAGAGTCTTAACAGGCCTAGATGTAAAGAGACCTTGAAGGGTGACGTCTTAGATTCTCTCCTGCACTATGTCGCAATGAATCCAATTTTTGGCTTAGTCTGCGAGGGAGGTGGCGGTGATTGCAAGAACCAGCGTGCTCTGACAGCCCATCGCTGCTTTTCTGTGTGCGCAGAGGTAGGAGAGCCATTCACAAAGTCCAGATTAATCAATGCTGGCTATTGTCCCTGGCACGCGCTTCCTTTCCGTAGCAGACGCGAACCTTCAAGGAGCAAGGCTGCGAGCTGAGGAAGCTTGGGCCTTATGTTTTATTTACCTAAAACGTTTATCACTAACACAGAAATCGTACTTCGTCTAAGAAGGCCGCAGGAAGAGAGACTCCCCTGAAAGCGTTAAGTCGTCATTGAGGGCGAGAAATAAAAACATAATATTAGACCACTCTGTGACAACTGTGAGACTTGTGCACCTCTCTTGCTTTTTCTGCACCTCTCTTACTTCTTTCTGTACCTATCTTGCTTCTCCCTGCACCTCACTCTCTTCTTTCTGCACCTCACTCTCTTCTTTCTGCACCTCTCTTGGTTCTTTCTGCACCTCTCTTGCTTCTTTCTGCACCTCTCTTACTTATTTCTGCACTTCTCTTGCTTCTTTCTGTACCTCTCTTCCTCTTTCTTCACCTCTCTGCCTCTTTCTGCATATCTCTGCCTCTTTCTGCGCTTCTCTTGCTTCTTTCAGCACCTATCTTGCTTCTTTCAGCACCTGTCTTGCTTCTTTCAGCACCTGTCTTGCTTCTTTCTGCACCACTTTTGCCTCTTTCTGCACTTCTCTTGCCTCTTTCTGCACATTTCTTTCTCTTTCTGCATATCCTTGCTTCTTTGTGCACCCCTCTTGCCTCTTTCTTCACCCCTCTTGCCCCTTTCTGCACCTCTCTTGCTTCTTTCTGCGCCTCTCTTGCTTCTTTCAGCACCTCTCTTGCTTCTTTCTGCACCTCTCTTGCTTCTTTCAGCACTTCACTTGCCTTTTTCTGCTCTTCGCTTGCTTGTTTCTGCACCTCTCTTGCCTCATTCTGCACCTCTGTTGCTTCGTTCTACACCCCTCTTGCCCCTTTCTGTACCGCCTTGCCCCTTTCTGTACCCCTTGCCCCTTTCTGTACCCCCTTGCCCCTTTCTGCACCCCTCTTGCCCTTTTCTGCACACCTCTTCCCTTTTTCTGCACCTCTGTTCCTTCATTCTGCATTTCTCTTGCTTCTTTCTGTACCTTTCTTGCTTCTTTCTGCACCCTTCTTCCTTCTTTCTGCACCTCTCTTGTCTCTTTCTGCACCTCGCTTGCCTCTTTCTGCACCTCTTTTGCTTCTTTCTTCACCTCTTTTACTTCTTTCTGCACTTCTCTTGGCTCTTTCTGCACTCCTCTTGCCTCTTTCTGCACATCTGTTGGTTTTTTCTGCACTGCTCTTGCTTCTTTCTGCACCTCTCTTGCAAATGTCTGCACCCCTCTTGCCTCATTTAGTACCCCTCTTCCCTCTTTCTTCAACTCTCTTGCAAATTTCTGCACCTCTCTTGTAAATTTCTGCACCCCTCTTGCCTCTTTGTGAACCTCTCTTTCCTCTTTCTGCACCTCTCTTGCCTGTTTCTGCACCTCTCTTGCCTCTTTCTCTACCCCTCTTGCCTCTTTCTGCACCTTTTTTGCTTCTTTCTGCAGTTCTCTTGCCTCTTTCTGCACACCTCTTGCCTCTTTATGCACCTCTGTTGGTTCTTTCTGCACTGCTCTTGCTTCTTTCTGCACCTCTCTTGCACATTTCTGCACCCCTCTTCCCTCTTTCTGCACCCATCCTCCCTCTTTCTGCACCTCTTTTGATTGTTTCTGCAACTCTCTTGTCTCTTTCTGCACTTCTCTTGCCTCTTTCTGCACCCCTCTTGCCTCTTTATGCACCTCTGTTGCTTGTTTTTGTACTTCTATTGCTTCTTTCTGCACCCCTCTTGCCTCTTTCTGCTCCCTTCTTCCCTCTTTGTGTGCATCTCATGCCTCTTTCTGCACCTCTCTAGCCTCTTTCTGCACCTCTCTTGCCTCTTTCTGCACCTCTCTTGCCTCTTTCTGCACCCCTGTTGCCTCTTTCTGCACCTCTGTTGGTTTTTTCTGCACTGCTCTTGCTTCTTTCTGCACCTCTCTTGCAAATTTCTGACCCCTCTTGCCTCTTTCTGCACCCCTCTTACCTCTTTCTGGACCTCACTTGCCTCTTTCTGCACCTCTGTTCCTTCATTCTGCACTTCTTTTGCTTCTTTCTGCACCTTTCTTGCTTCTTTCTGCACCCCTCCTCCCTCTTTCTGAAGCCCTCTTCCCTCTTTCTGCACCTCTCTTGCCTCTTTCTGCACCTCTCTTGCCTCTTTCTGTACCCGTCTTCCCTCTTTCTGCACCCCTCCATTCCCGCAGGCACTATCCATGCATTCATTCAATCATCTAGACAGCACCCCTGCACTTATGCAATCACCCAGTCACTACCCATACACTCATGCAATCACTCAGGCACTACTCTTGCACTCAACCATTCACTCAGGCACTATCCATGCACTCATCCATTCCCTCAAGGACTACCCATGCACTCATACAATGAACCAGGCATTAGCCCTGCACTCATACTTTCACTCGGGTACTTCCCATGCACTCATACAATCACCCAGGCACTACCCTTGCACTCATGCAGCAATCGACCAGGCACTACCCATGTACCTATGCAATCACTCAGGCACTACTCTTGCACTCAACCATTCACTCAGACACTACCCATGCACTCATCCATTCCCTCGAGGACTACCCATGCACTCATCCAATGACCCAGGCATTACTTTTGCAGTCATCCTTTTACTCAGGCACTACCCATGCACTGATCTAAGCACCCAGACATTACTCTTGCACTCATGAAGTCACTCAGGCACTACCCATGCACTCATCCAATCACCCAGGCAGTACCCCTGTACTTATGCAATCACCTAGGCACTGCCCATACACTCATGCAATCACTCAGGCACTACTCTTGCACTCCACCATTCACTCAGGCACTATCCATGCACTCATCCATTCTCTCAGGCACTACCCATGCACTCATCCAATGACCCAAGCATTGCACTTACTGTCATCCTTTTACTCAGGCACTACCCATGCACTGATCTAATCCCCCGGACATTACCCTTGCACCCCGTTCCCTCTTTCTGCACCTCTTTTGCCTGTTTCTACAACTCTCTTGCCTCTTTCTGCACTTCTCTTGCCCCTGTCTGCATCTCTGTTGCTTCTTTCTGCGCTTCTCTTGCCTCTTTCTGCAAACCTCTTGCCTCTTTCTGCACCTCTGTTGCTTCTTTCTGCACTTCTTGTCCTACTTTCTGCACTTCTTTTGCTTCTTTATGCACCTCTATTGCTTCTTTCTGCACCTCTCTTGCTTCTTTCTGTACCTCTGCTGCCTCTATTTGCACCTCTCTTGCCTCTTTCTGTACCCTTCTTGCCTCTTTCTGCACCTCTTTTGCTTCTTTCTGCACTTCTCTTGCCTGTTTCTGCACCCCTCTTGCATCTTTCTACACCTCTGTTGGTTCTTTCTGCACTGCTCTTGCTTCTTTCTGCACCTCTCTTGTGCATTTCCGCACACCTCTTTCCTCTTTCTGCATCCCTGTTCCCTCTTTCTGCACCTCTTTTGCCTGTTTCTGCAACTCTCTTGTCTCTTTCTGCACTTCTCTTGCCTCTTTCTGCACCCCTCTTGCCTCTTTCTGCACCTCTGTTGGTTCTTTCTGCACTGCTCTTGCTTCTTTATGCACCTCTCTTGCATATTTCTGCACCCCTCTTCCCTCTTTCTGCACCCCTCTTCCCTCTTTCTGCACCTCTTTTGCCTGCTTCTGCAACTCTCTCGTCTCTTTCTGCACTTCTCTTGCCTCTTTCTGCACCCCTCTTGCCTCTTTCTGCACCCCTCTTGCCTCTTTCTGCACCTCTGTTGCTTGTTTTTGTACTTCTATTACTTCTTTCTGCACCTCTTTTGCTTCTTTCAGCGCCCCTCTTGCCTCACTCTGCTCCCTTCTTCCCTCTTTGTACGCATCTCATGCCTCTTTCTGCACCTCTCTAGCCTCTTTCTGCACCTCTCTTGCCTCTTTCTGCACCACTCTTGCCTCTTTCTGCACCTTTCCTGCCTGTGTCTGCACCTCTCTTGCCTCTTTCTGCACCCCTGTTGCTTCTTTCTACAACCTTCTTTGCTCTTTCTGCAACCCTCTTGCATCTTTCTGCAGCCCTCTTCCCTCTTTCTGCACATCTCTTGCCTCTTTTTGCACCTCTGTTCCCACTTTCTGCACCTCTCTTGCCTGTTTCTACACCTCTCTTCCCTCTTTCTGCACCTCTCTTGCCTCTTTCTGCACCTCTGTTGGTTCTTTCTGCACCCCTTTTGCCTCTGTCTGCACCTCTCTTGCCTCTTTCTGCATCTCTCTTGCCTCTTTCTGCACCCCTGTTGCCTCTTTCTGCACCTCTGTTGGTTTTTTCTGCACTCCTCTTGCTTCTTTCTGCACCTCTCTTGCAAATTTCTGCACCCCTCTTGCCTCTTTCTGCACCCCTCTTCCCTCTTTCTGCACCTCTCTTACCTCTGTCTGCACCTCCTTTGCTTGTTTCTGCAACTCTCTTGCCTCTTTCTGCAGTTCTTTTGCCTTCTTCTGCACCTCTGTTGCTTATTTCTGCACTACTCGTGCCTCTTTCTGCACTCCTCTTGCCTCTTTCTGCACCCCTGTTGCTTAATTCTGCACTTCTCTTGCTTCTTTCTGGACCTCTCTTGCTTCTTTCTGCACCCCTCTTGCCTCTTTCTTCACCCCTCTTCCCTCTTTCTGAACCTCTCTTGCCTCTTTCTGCACCTCTGTTACTTCATTCTGCACTTTTTTTGCTTCTTTCTGCACCTTTCTTGCTTCTTTCTGCACCCCTCCTCCCTCTTCCCTCTTTCTGCCCTCTTTTACCTCTTTCTGCACCTCTCTTGCCTCTTTCTGCACCTGTCTTCCCTCTTTCTGCACTCATCCATTCCTTCAGGCACTATCCATGCATTCATTCAATCATCTAGACAGCACCCCTGCACTTATGCAATCACCCAGTCACTACCCATACACTCATGCAATCACTCAGGCACTACTCTTGCACTCAACCATTCACTCAGGCACTACTCATGCACTCATCCATTCCCTCAAGGACTACCCATGCGCTCATACAATGAACCAGGCATTAGCCTTGCACTCATACTTTCACTCAGGTACTTCCCATGTACTCATACAATCACCCAGGCACTACCCTTGCACTCATGCAATCACCCAGGCACTACCCATGTACTTATGCAATCACTCAGGCACTACTCTTGCAGTCAACCATTCACTCAGACACTACCCATGCACTCATCCATTCCCTCGAGGACTACCCATGCACTCATCCAATGACCCAGGCATTACTTTTGCAGTCATCCTTTTACTCAGGCACTACCCATGCACTGATCTAAGCACCCAGACATTACTCTTGCACTCATGAAGTCACCCAGGCACTACCCATGCACTCATCCAATCACCCAGGCAGTACCCCTGCACTTATGCAATCACCTAGGCACTGCCCATGCACTCATGCAATCACTCAGGCACTACTCTTGCACTCCACCATTCACTCAGGCACTATCCATGCACTCATCCATTCTCTCAAGCACTACCCATGTGTAGGAGAGTAGGATCTGCTTCACATGGGTACCCCCACTTTTTGCTGATGCTTCACTGTTTTTCGACCTTAGTCTGGCTGGGGCCCTGCTAATCAGAACCCCAGCCTAGCTGCTTCCTCTCTAAAATGGTTTCCATGTGCCTTAGGCACATCTCTGATTGGAATCTGGAGTGCCCTTATAAGTCCCTAGTATATGGTATACTATGTACCCAGGGCATAGGTACCTCAGAGGCCTACCAGGGGCTGCAGCATGTATTGTGCCACCCCTGGAAGGCCATCCAAAATGACACCACAGGTCTGCTACTGCAGCCTGGGTAAGGTGGTGCATGCACCCCTTACTGTGATATAGGCTACCTATATCACTACATACATACACACATATAAACCTATAAGTCACTCCTATGGCAGGCCTTATCAATCCTGAAGGCAGAGTGCGTGGTTCCTATGTGAGAGGGTGCCCCTGCATGAGCTGGGCCCCTCTGCAGCGTTCGGAGACCCTTCTCTGATGCTGTTTGTAGTGCAGCCCGACCATATACTCTTAAGCGCATTATAACCTCGCGTTAAATGCTAACTTTGGGATGGCTGCACGGAAACATGTCGTGTTTGGTGTCAAACATCTTGGAATACTACCTCCCCGCCAGTTCTGGCGGCGGGGGTAGCATTCCACTCTTCTAGAGGGAAAGACATGTACACACCGGTATACCCGGTACTGACTTTCCAGAGCCCTGGCATCACAAAATGGATGCCGCTGCCACAGACACGAGTCTGGCCTCCTGCTGCTGACCGAAACTCCGGCAGGGGAGGCCTGGACAATAGGTTTCCTGTCCCAGGGAGGTGTAACCACCTCCCCAGACAGGATAGTGTGTATTGGGGCTGGGCGGGAGCACTCTCTGGTGCTTTGAAGTCCTGCACTGGGGGCACATTTGGTGTCCCTGTGCATACCCCAGTTCAAACCGGCTCAGGGGCTTCCAGCCCCTGCTCTGGCGCGAAACTGGACAAAGGGAAAGGGGTGTAACCACCCCTCTGCCCTGACCCTCCCATAGGTGGGGCCACAGAGTATGTCCAACCCCTACCTTAGTATAAGTATGGGACCCCAGTCCTTAGGACTTTAGATTTACCTGGACGAAACTCTGACACAGAATCCTGGACCTTCGACGCTCTACTTCAAGATTAGAGGACTGAAGAATCTCCCTTGGGGTCAAGGAGTGACTCCCCTGCTTGGCAGGCACCAAAGAAGCAATTGTCCAGTCTGCATCGCTGAAGCTCCCGCCGGACGCCGAAGTCTTTGCATCACCAGAGGTGGATTTCCAGACTTCGCCGAGGCTGCCCTGAGTCCCCAGCAAAGCTGAGGTCCGTAGCTGTCGTGGGTAACGTGGAACCATGACCCCTGGACACCGATCGCATTTGCAAGTGCATCCTCTTCTGGGTCTCCCACGAAGTCGTGCTTTGGGCTCCAAGTAGCCCCAGCCTCCAGCACCAACTGCACCGAAGATCACTGGCCTCCACTCCACGAGTGTCCTGTGAGCCAGCTCCACGTGCGTCGACTCGAGGCTCCTTTGCGGTCACTAGTCCGTTGGCTAGTAGGCCCTCCCGAAGGCCAATCTTCTTCTGCTTGGGCTCCCTGGTTGTTCCAGGCGTGCCCTGACCTACCCTTGCTGGGTGAGTCCCACAGACCTTGCTGGTCTGCAACATCGTCCTTCTTCCATTTCCACAAGACTTGCCGTTGCCAAGGCTTGTTGGGTCCAATCCGGTCGCCGACACCCCTGCAATCGACAGACGTCGTGGGACAGCTCGAATCCAGCTCCTGGTCATCGTTGACGCCTCCTGGACCTCGTGGCTGAAGAGTCAAGACAACCGTCAACCTACCTAAAGCACTCAACATCGGTGGGCATCTGCTCATCGCCTTCCTGGTCACTGGCTAGTGACCCAGACTCTGTCCCCTCTGCTTTCAGGTTCTTCAGATCTTCGATCCACCTTTGGATCCACCCGAACACTTTCGACTTGGCCGCCAGCAGCACTTTGCAGCAGATCGCCATTGAAAGCGACGATGAAACCCGACCCGAAAGACACCTATGCACCCGGCTCCCCTGGGTGAGGTAACTCGAGTACTCCGGTGCTCCTGTGGGTATTGACACTAGAACAGCCTAGTTCTCAAAGGGTTTGCTCCAAGTCCTCCTCTAAGTGTCCCTTTTCTTTTAAATTCAAACCGCGACTTTCCCCATAGAAGTTAACGGCGATTCGCGGCTGTGTTCATACACTGCACGCGTCCCCGTGGGTCCCCTGTGTCACTACCTTGGGTGGTTCCTTGTGGTCCAAGCACTTCTACAGGCTCTAGGCCCTGTGTCTAGCTCAGTCGTGGTTCTTATACCACTTTATTGGTATATGGTTTGGTACGCCCCTAGGGCTCAAACGTGTATTTGTGCTATTACTGTAGATAACTAACTTATAATTTATGTACTTCGAACTCTAGCCTCATAAAGAGACTAGAGGGGTGTGTTTAGTAATAAATACATATATTTTGAATATATACCTGGTGTGGTCCTCTTTCATTTGGTCACTCAAGAGATTATAGACTGGTAAAACAAGCTGCTTTACATTCCTTCAAGACTTAGCCTGAAGGCTGCTCTCCATAGCTACCACTAGGATAGCTTTCAATAAAGGTTGTCTTTAACCTATCTCCAATAAGGGGTTGTTTGGACTGGTGCAAGGTGCCCACTATAATTAGTGGACAGCATATGCCAGGCCAACTTCTCACATTGGTGTGCAGCGTGTGGGATTCCAGCTTGCTATTGTTTTACCAGATAATCTCAATTGAATTGATCAACTGAAAACCACTAAGGGTACCTAAGGTACATATAAATCAAGCTTAGTAATACAGTAAGTTCTACTGAACTTAGAGTTGTGTGTTAAGGGATAGCACACCCTTTCTACAACTCAAGAGAGTTTAGTAGGCCACACTAGAGTAGGTAGTGCATACACCACACCTCACTAGTAATGTCTTCAAAGCCAGGACCCAGTGAGTCCTCGCCAGAAGCCAGTGGGCTTCTTCCCTCCAAGTATGATAAACTCCCATTCTTGGAATTGAGAGCATTATGCAATACTAGGAAGTTGAAGGCAGGCAAAAGTGCCAGCACCCAACACCTCAGGGAGGTGTTACTAGCTGATGATCTCAGCAGGCCCATAGGGTCTGAAGGGGTAGGCAGAGAGGGTGGGGCAGAAGATGAGGAAGGGGCCAGGGGTGAAGAAACCCAGCCCCCCCTCTGAAACTGGCCAGGAAGGTGAAAATGACCTTGTCCTGGAAAACCCAATTCCTCCTGTGGAGGAGGAAGAGGAGGATCAGAATGACCTCCCCTTTGTCCCCCCAGGAAGAGTACTGAGTGTGCCCAGAAGGTCTAGATCTCCTTCTCAGGAGTCTAACCACTCTGACACCTCAATAGGGACCTCTGTCTCCTCTCATAGGAGGGAATCCTCTCATGAAAGGAGAAAGAGGCTGATTCAGTATGAGCAAGCCCAGCTTGAACTCAGAAAACAGCAATTGGCTATAGACAGGGAGTCCCTAGATCTCTATAGAGAGAGACAAAAGATGGGACTAGAGTCCCATGATGGCAGCAATTTCCCCAAAGATAGGGAAAGGTCTTATGACCATAGAAACCTGAGCAAGATTGTCCCTCCCTACCAGAGTGGGGATGACATCCACAAATGGATAACTGCTCTAGAGAGGGCCTGTAAAGTACAGAGGGTCCCTCAGGAGCAGTGGGCAGCAATCTTGTGGCTCTCCTTTGCAGACAAAGGTAGAGACAAGCTCCTCACTGTTAGAGAGGAGGATGCTGATAATTACAAAGTCTTGAAGAGTGCTCTAATTGATGGGTTTGGCCTAACCACTGAACAATACAGGTTAAAGTTCAGGGATACCCAAAAGCACAGACTCAAGACTGGGTGGACTTTGTTGATTGTTCTGCCAAGGCTCTGGAAGGTTGGTTATTGGGCAGTAAGGTGTGTGACTTCACAGGATTGTACAATCTGATCATGAGGGAGCAGATTCTTAATAACTGTCAAAATCAGCTGTTGCATCAGCACCTGTTGGACTCTGATCTGACCTCTCCCCAAGAATTGGGAAAGAAGGCAGACAAATGGGTCAGAACCAGGGTGAGGCAGAAAGTACAGAACCAAGGTGGTGACCCTAAGAAACAAGATTCGAAAAACTCTGATAAGGGTGGGGAGAAGGGTAAAGATCAAAAGTCTTCACAAGTCCCCCAAAAATCTTCTTCAGGTGGGGATTCACAGTCTAACAAAGGGAAAGGCCAAAGGAAACCATGGTGCAAGGTCTGTAAGCAAAAGACCCACTGGACCAGTGATTGCACCAAGTCCAAAGACTCTACTCCAGCCCCCACCAATGCCCCTAAGGCACCTGCTCCCCCTAGTGCAGTTACAGTTGGTGGTGGGACTACACAAGCCAAGGGTTTAGTAGGGTTGACCCTGGGTAAGGAGATGAGCTCTGACCTAGTCAGAGAACTCACTCAGGCTGTCCTAGTCTGTGATGGAGGCATGGATGTGACCTCCTCTGTGAGTCCCAGTAATCTGGGCAAGTACAGACAACAGCCCTTAATCAATGGAAAAGAGGCTTTGGCATTTAGGGACACAGGGGCAAGTGTAACCATGGTGACACAAGACCTTGTGGATCCTGGGCAGATTATACTTGGTGAAATGTACCAAGTGACCAATGCTAGCAACGTCAGAACAGACCATATTCTGGCAGTTGTTAACTTCTCCTGGGGAGGGGTAACTGGCCTTAAGAAGGTTGTGGTAAGTGCAGACCTACCAGTTGAATGCTTGCTTGGCAATGACTTAGAAACTTCAGCTTGGGCAGAAGTGGAGCTCAGGACCCATGCAGAAATGCTGGGCATCCCTGCAGATGTGTTTGCTGTGACCAGGTCACAAGCCAAAATGTCTAACACTGAACAGGCCTTGGATTCTGGAATAATGGACCAAATGCCCTCCAAGAAGAGGAGTAGTAGGGTAAAGGCAGTGCCTTCCCCCTTGGCTCAGAAGGAAGATCAGTCTCTTGAGGGGGATGATCTCAGTCCTGAGGAAGGAAATGTCCCAGAGGAGCTTGAACCTGACCAGGTTGAGTTCTTGGGAACAGGGGCCCTTCCAGGGCAGATCTGAGCCAGGAGCAGCAGAGCTGCCCCTCTCTTGAACCCCTCAGACAGCAAGCTGCTGCTGAGGCTGCTGGGAAAGCTAGTGGTCCCCATACTGTGTATTGGGATGATGGACTCTTGTACTCAGAGTGTAGAGACCCCAAGCCTGGTGCCACCAGGAGGTTGGTTATACCTCTGAAGTTCAGGGGCTTCCTATTGACCCTAGCCCATGACATTCCCTTAGCAGGTCACCTGGGCCAGAACAAGACTTGGGACAGAATTGGCCCCACATGTCTGAAGACACCAAGGAGTTTTGTCGCTCCTGTGTAACCTGCCAGGCCAGTGGCAAGGCAGGTGGCACTACAAAGACCCCCCTGATACCACTACCTGTGGTGGGGGTTCCCTTTGAAAGGGTGGGGATTGACATTGTTGGTCCCATGGATCCCCAAACAGCATCTGGGCACAGGTTTATCCTGGTGGTAGTGGATCATGCCACCAGGTACCCAGAGGCTATTCCCCTTAGGACCACTACAGCACTTGTGGTGGCAAGGGCCCTCCTGGGAATTTTCTCAAGAGTGGGCTTCCTAAGGAGGTTGTATCAGACAGGGGTACTAACTTTATGTCTGGATACTTAAAAGCAATGTGGAAGGAGTGTGGAGTGACTTACAAGTTCACCACACCCTATCACCCACAATGCAATGGTTTAGTTGAGAGATTCAACAAAACCTTGAAGGGCATGATTAAAGGGCTCCCAGAAAAGCTTAGGCGAAGATGGGACATACTCTTGCCCTGCCTTTTATTTGCATACAGGGAGGTGCCTCAAAAGGGGGTTGGCTACAGCCCTTCTGAACTTTTGATTGGTCACCCTGTCAGGGGTCCATTGTGCTTGGTGAAGGAAGGATGGGAGTTACCTCTCAAGCCCCCAAAGCAAGACATAGTGGACTATGTACTTGGTCTCCGCTCCCGGATGGCTGAATATATGAAAAAGGCAACTAAAAACCTTGAGGCTAGCCAGGAACTTCAAAAAGCCTGGCATGACCAAAGGCTGTACTGACTGTTTACCAGCCAGGACAGAAGGTGTGGGTGTTGGAGCCAGTGGCCCCAGCAGCTCTCCAAGACAAATGGAGTGGACCCCATACCATTGTTGAACAGAAGGGTGAGGTTACCTATTTGGTGGACCTAGGAACACCCAGGAGTCCCCACAGGGTTCTCCATGTCAACACGTTAAAACCATATGTGGACAGGGCAGACATGGGCTTGCTCATGGCTACTGATGAGGGACAGGAGGAAGAGAGTGACCCACTCCCTGACCTGCTCTCACAGAACCCTGATGATGGGTCAGTGGATGGTGTAGCCTTGGCAGGCAGCCTCACTACCCAGCAGCAGACTGATTGCAGACAGGTGCTCAATCAGTTCAGACACATATTCTCACTGACACCCAGTCAGACTACCTGGTGCACTCATGAAGTGGACACTGGGGACAGTCTGCCTATTAAAAATAAGATTTATAGGCAACCTGACCATGTCAGGGACTGTATCAGGACAGAAGTCCAGAAGATGTTGGATTTGGGAGTTATTGAACCCTCAGATAGCCCTTGGGCTAGTCCAGTGGTCCTTGTGCCAAAACCTCACACCAATGGTGGGAAAAGAGAGATGAGGTTTTGTGTGGACTACAGGGGTCTCAATGCAGTCACTAGGACTGATGCCCATCCAATACCAAGGGCAGATGAGCTAATAGACACTTTGGCCTCAGCCAAGTATCTAAGCACATTTGACCTGACAGCTGGCTACTGGCAGATCAGACTAGCTGATGATGCAAAGCCAAAGACAGCATTCTCAACCCCTAGTGGGCATTATCAATTTGTGGTGATGCCCTTTGGTCTGAAGAATGCACCTGCCACTTTTCAGAGGTTGGTGAATACAGTCCTTACAGGTCTGGAAGCCTATAGTGCAGCATATCTAGATGATATTGCTGTCTTTAGCTCCACCTGGGACGATCACCTGGTCCACCTCAGAAATGTTTTGCAGGCCCTGCAGAAATCAGGCCTGACTATCAAGGCCACCAAGTGCCAGATAGGGCAGAGTCAGGTTGTGTACCTGGGCCACCTTGTGGGTGGAGGCCAGGTTCAACCACTGCAGAGCAAGATCCAGACCATCATGGACTGGACTGCTCCAACTACCCAGACTCAGGTGAGAGCCTTCTTAGGCCTGACTGGGTACTATAGGAGATTTGTCAAGGGGTATGGATCAATAGTGACACCCTGAATGACTTAACTTCCAAGAAAATGCCCAAAAGGTTCAGTGGACAGTTAGCTGTCAAAAGGCATTTAATGACCTGAAGCAGGCCATGTGCACTGCTCCCATTCTACAGAGTCCTGATTACTCCAAGAAGTTCATTGTCCAAACAGATGCATCTGAATTGGGGGTAGGGGCTGTACTGTCACAATTGAATGATGAATGTCAGGATCAGCCAGTAGCTTTTATTAGCAGAAGGCTGACCCCTAGAGAGAAACGTTGGTCAGCCATTGAGAGGGAGGCCTTTGCTGTGGTCTGGGCTCTGAAGAAGTTGAGGCCATACTTGTTTGGTACTCACTTCCTTGTTCAAACAGACCATAAGCCCCTCTTATGGCTAAAACAAATGAAGCGTGAAAACCCCAAACTGCTTAGGTGGTCCATTTCCCTACAGGGGATGGACTTCACAGTGGAACATAGACCTGGGAGTAACCATGCCAATGCAGATGGACTCTCTAGGTACTTCCACTTAGAACATGAAGACTTAACTGGGCAATGTTAGTTTAATGTCCCTACGTTTGGGGGGTTGTGTAGGAGAGTAGGATCTGCTTCACCTGGGTACCCCCACTTTTTGCTGATGCTTCACTGTTTTTCGACCTTAGTCTGGCTGGGGCCCTGCTAATCAGAACCCCAGTCTAGCTGCTTCCTCTCTAAAATGGTTTCCATGTGCCTTAGGCACATCTCTGATTGGAATCTGGAGTGCCCTTATAAGTCCCTAGTATATGGTATACTATGTACCCAGGGCATAGGTACCTCAGAGGCCTACCAGGGGCTGCAGCATGTATTGTGCCACCCCTGGAAGGCCATCCAAAATGACACCACAGGTCTGCTACTGCAGCCTGGGTAAGGTGGTGCATGCACCCCTTACTGTGATATAGGCTACCTATATCACTACATACATACACACATATAAACCTATAAGTCACTCCTATGGCAGGCCTTATCAATCCTGAAGGCAGAGTGCGTGGTTCCTATGTGAGAGGGTGCCCCTGCATGAGCTGGGCCCCTCTGCAGAGCTCGGAGACCCTTCTCTGATGCTGTTTGTAGTGCAGCCCGACCATATACTCTTAAGCGCATTATAAGCTCGCGTTAAATGCTAACTTTGGGATGGCTGCACGGAAACATGTCGTGTTTGGTGTCAAACATCTTGGAATACTACCCTCCCCGCCAGTTCTGGCGGCGGGGGTAGCATTCCACCCTTCTAGAGGGAGAGACATGTACGCACCGGTATACCCGGTACTGACTTTCCAGAGCCCTGGCATCACAAAATGGATGCCGCTGCCACAGACACGAGTCTGGCCTCCTGCTGCTGACCGAAACTCCGGCAGGGGAGGCCTGGACAATAGGTTTCCTGTCCCAGGGAGGTGTAACCACCTCCCCAGACAGGATAGTGTGTATTGGGGCTGGGCGGGAGCACTCTCTGGTGCTTTGAAGTCCTGCACTAGGGGCACATTTGGTGTCCCTGTGCATACCCCAGTTCAAACCGGCTCAGGGGCTTCCAGCCCCAGCTCTGGCGTGAAACTGGACAAAGGGAAAGGGGTGTAACCACCCCTCTGCCCTGACCCTCCCATAGGTGGGGCCACAGAGTATGTCCAACCCCCTACCTTAGTATAAGTATGGGACCCCAGTCCTTAGGACTTTAGATTTACCTGGACGAAACTCTGACACAGAATCCTGGACCTTCGACGCTCTACTTCAAGATTAGAGGACTGAAGAATCTCCCTTGGGGTCAAGGAGTGACTCCCCTGCTTGGCAGACACCAAAGAAGCAATTGTCCGGTCTGCATCGCTGAAGCTCCCGCCGGACGCCGAAGTCTTTGCATCACCAGAGGTGGATTTCATGACTTCCCCGAGGCTGCCCTGAGTCCCCAGCAAAGCTGAGGCCCATAGCTGTCGTGGGTAACGTGGAACCATGACCCCTGGACACCGATTGCATTTGCAAGTGCATCCTCTTCTGGGTATCCCACGAAGTCGTGCTTTGGGCTCCAAGTAGCCCCAGCCTCCAGCACCAACTGCACCGAAGATCACTGGCCTCCACTCCACGAGTGTCCTGTGAGCCAGCTCCACGTGCGTCGACACGAGGCTCCTTCGCGGTCACTAGTCCGTTGGCTAGTAGGCCCTCCCGAAGGCCAATCTTCTTCTGCTTGGGCTCTCTGGTTGCTCCAGGCATGCCCTGACTTACCTTCACTGGGTGAGTCCCACAGACCTTGCTGGTCTGCAACATCATCCTTCTTCCATTTCCACGAGACTTGCCAAGGCTTGTTGGGTCCAATCCGGTCGCCAATACCCCTGCAATCGACAGACGTCGTGGAGCAGCTCGAATCCAGCTCCTGGTTGTCGTCGACACCTCCTGGACCTCCTGGCTGAAGAGTCAAGATGACCGTCAACCTACCTGAAGCACTCGACATCAGTGGGCATCTGCTCATCGCCTTCCTGGTCACTGGCTAGTGACCCAGACTCTCTCCCCTCTGCTTTCAGGTTCTTCAGATCTTCGATCCACCTTTGGATCCACCCGAACACTTTCGACTTGGCCGCCAGCAGCACTTTGCAGCAGATCGCCATTGAAAGCGACGACGAAACCCGACCCCGAAAGACACCTATGCACCCGGCTCCCCTGGGTGAGGTAACTCGAGTACTCCGGTGCTCCTGTGGGTATTGACACTAGAACAGCCTAGTTCTCAAAGGGTTTGCTCCAAGTCCTCCTCTAAGTGTCCCTTTTCTTTTAAATTCAAACCGCGACTTTCCCCATAGTAGTTAACGGCGATTCGCGGCTGTGTTCATACACTGCACGCGTCCCCCGTGGGTCCCCTGTGTCACTACCTTGGGTGGTTCCTTGTGGTCCAAGCACTCCTACAGGCTCTAGGCCCTGTGTCTAGCTCAGTCGTGGTTCTTATACCACTTTATTGGTATATGGTTTGGTACGCCCCTAGGGCTCAAACGTGTATTTGTGCTATTACTGTAGATAACTAACTTATAATTTATGTACTTCGAACTCTAGCCTCATAAAGAGACTAGAGGGGTGTGTTTAGTAATAAATACATATATTTTGAATATATACCTGGTGTGGTCCTCTTTTATTTGGTCACTCAAGAGATTATAGACTGGTAAAACAAGCTGCTTTACATTCCTTCAAGACTTAGCCTGAAGGCTGCTCTCCATAGCTAGCACTAGGATAGCTTTCAATAAAGGTTGTCTTTAACCTATCTCCAATAAGGGGTTGTTTGGACTGGTGCAAGGTGCCCACTATAATTAGTGGACAGCATATGCCAGGCCAATTTCTCACACCATGCACTCATCCAATGACCCAAGCATTGCACTTATAGTCATCCTTTTACTCAGGCACTACCCATGCACTGATCTAATCACCCAGACATTACCCTTGCACCCCTGTTCCCTCTTTCTGCACCTCTTTTGCCTGTTTCTACAACTCTTTTGCCTCTTTCTGCACTTCTCTTGCCTCTGTCTCCATCTCTGTTGCTTCTTTCTGCCCTTCTCTTGCCTCTTTCTGCAAACCTCTTGCCTCTTTCTGCACCTCTATTGCTTCTTTCTGCACTTCTTTTCCTACTTTCTGCACTTCTTTTGCTTCTTTCTGCACCTCTATTGCTTCTTTCTGCACCTCTCTTGCTTCTTTCTGCACCTCTGCTGTCTCTATTTGCACCTCTCTTGCCTCTTTCTGTACCCCTCTTGCCTCTTTCTGCACCTCTTTTGTTTCTTTCTGCACTTCTTGTGCCTGTTTCTGCACCCCTCTTGCAACTTTCGACACCTCTGTTGGTTCTTTCTGCACTGCTCTTGCTTCTTTCTGCACCTCTCTTGCGCTTTTCCGCACCCCTCTGTCCTCTTTCTGCAACCTTCTTTGCTCTTTCTGCATCCCTCTTGCATCTTTCTGCAGCCCTCTTCCCTCTTTCTGCACATCTCTTGCCTCTTTTTGCACTTCTGTTCCCTCTTTCTGCACCTCTCTTGCCTGTTTCTACACCTTTCTTCCCTCTTTCTGCACCTCTCTTGCCTCTTTCTGCACCTCTGTTGGTTCTTTCTGCACCCCTTTTGCCTCTGTCTGCATCTCTCTTGCCTCTTTCTGCATCTCTCTTGCCTCTTTCTGCACCCCTGTTGCCTCTTCCTGCACCTCTGTTGGTTTTTTCTGCACTGCTCTTGCTTCTTTCTGCACCTCTCTTGCAAATTTCTGCACCCCTCTTGCCTCTTTCTGCACCCCTCTTCCCTCTTTCTGTACCTCTCTTACCTCTGTCTGCACCTCCTTTGCTTGTTTCTGCAACTCTCCTGCCTCTTTCTGCAGTTCTTTTGCCTTCTTCTGCACCTCTGTTGCTTATTTCTGCACTACTCGTGCCTCTTTCTGCACTCCTCTTGCCTCTTTCTGTACCCCTCTTGCCTCTTTCTGCACCTCTTTTGCTTCTTTCTGCACTTCTTGTGCCTGTTTCTGCACCTCTCTTGCATCTTTCTATACCTCTGTTGGTTCTTTCTGCACTGCTCTTGCTTCTTTCTGCACCTCTCTTGCGCATTTCCGCACCCCTCTGTCCTCTTTCTGCACCCCTCTTCCCTCTTTCTGCACCTCTTTTGCCTGTTTCTGCAACTCTCTTGCCTCTTTCTGCACTTCTATTGCCTCTTTCTGCACCCCTCTTGCCTCTTTCTGCACCTCTGTTGGTTTTTTCTGCACTGCTCTTGCTTCTTTCTGCACCTCTCTTGCATATTTCTGCACCCCTCTTCCCTCTTTCTGCCCCCCTCTTCCCTCTTTTTGCACCTCTTTTGCCTGCTTCTGCAACTCTCTCGTCTCTTTCTGCACTACTCTTGCCTCTGTCTGCACCCATCTTGCCTCTTTCTGCACCCCTCTTGCCTCTTTCTGCACCTCTGTTGCTTGTTTTTGTACTTCTATTGCTTCTTTCTGCACCTCTTTTGCTTCTTTCTGCGCCCCTCTTGCCTCATTCTGCTCCCTTCTTCACTCTTTCTGCGCATCTCATGCCTCTTTCTGCACCTCTCTAGCCTCTTTCTGCACCTCTCTTGCCTCTTTCTGAACCACTCTTACCTCTTTCTGCACCTTTCCTGCCTATGTCTGCACCTCTCTTGCCTCTTTCTGCACCCCTGTTGCTTCTTTCTGCAACCTTCTTTGCTCTTTCTGCATCCCACTTGCATCTTTCTGCAGCCCTCTTCCCTCTTTCTGCACATCTCTTGCCTCTTTTTGCACCTCTGTTCCCTCTTTCTGCACCTCTCTTGCCTGTTTCTACACCTCTCTTCCCTCTTTCTGCACCTCTCTTGCCTCTTTCTGCACCTCTGTTGGTTCTTTCTGCACCCCTTTTGCCTCTGTCTGCACCTCTCTTGCCGCTTTCTGCATCTCTCTTGCCTCTTTCTGCACCCCTGTTGCCTCTTCCTGCACCTCTGTTGGTTTTTTCTGCACTGCTCTTGCTTCTTTCTGCACCTCTCTTGCAAATTTCTGCACCCCTCTTGCCTCTTTCTGCACCCCTCTTCCCTCTTTCTGCACCTGTCTTACCTCTGTCTGCACCTCCTTTGCTTGTTTCTGCAACTCTCCTGCCTCTTTCTGCAGTTCTTTTGCCTTCTTCTGCACCTCTGTTGCTTATTTCTGCACTACTCGTGCCTCTTTCTGCACTCCTCTTGCCTCTTTCTGCACCCCTGTTGCTTAATTCTGCACTTCTCTTGCTTCTTTCTGGACCTCTCTTGCTTCTTTCTGCACCCCTCTTGCCTCTTTCTTCACCCCTCTTCCCTCTTCCTGAACCTCTCTTGCCTCTTTCTGCATCCCTCTTCCTGCACCTCTCTTGCATGTTTCTGGACCTCTCTTGCGTCTTTCTGCACTTCTCTAGCCTGTTTCTACATTTCTGTTGCTTCTTTCTGCACTTCTCT
The DNA here is from genome assembly GCA_963921515.1 of Calotriton arnoldi. Classification (NCBI taxonomy): domain Eukaryota; kingdom Metazoa; phylum Chordata; class Amphibia; order Caudata; family Salamandridae; genus Calotriton; species Calotriton arnoldi. The sequence goes on along the minus strand of CAWUFW010006848.1, from coordinate 646,512 downwards.
TGCCTCTTTCTACACCCCTGTTGCCCCTTTCTGCACTCGCCTTCCCTCTTTCTGCACCTCTCTTGTCTCTTTGTGCACCTCTCTTGTCTCTTTCTGAACCTCTCTTGCCTCTTGAAACTCTTCTGTTGCCTCTGTCTGCACCTCTGTTGCTTCTTTCTGCACATCTCTTGCCTCTTTCTGCATATGTGTTCCTTCTTTCTGCACTTCGCTTGCCTCTTTCTGAACCTCCGTTACTTCTTTCTGCATCTCTCTTGCCTGTTTCTCTTCCTCTCACCTCTTTCTGCACCCATATTCTCTCTTTCTGCACTTCTCTTGCCTGTTTTTGCACCTCTCTTGCCTCTTTCTGCAGTTCTCTTGCCTCTTTCTGCAGTTCTCTTGCATCTTTCTGCATCCCTCTTGCCTCTTTCTGGACCCCTCTTACCTCTTTCTGCACCTCACTTGCCTCTTTCTGCACCTCTGTTCCTTCATTCTGCACTTATTTTGCTTCTTTCTGCACCTTTCTTGCTTCTTTCTGCACCCCTCTTCCCTCTTTCTGCAGCCCTCTTCCCTCTTTCTGCACCTCTCTTGCCTCTTTCTGCACCTCTCTTGCCTCTTTCTGCACCCGTCTTCCCTCTTTCTGCACTCATCCATTCCCTCAGGCACTATCCATGCATTCAGTCATTCACCTGGACAGCACCCCTGTACTTATACAATCACCCACTCACTACCCATACACTCATGCAATCACTCAGGCACTTCTCTTGCACTCAACCATTCACTCAGGCACTACCCACGCACTCACCCATTCCCTCAAGGACTAGCCGTGCACTCATCCAATGACCCAGGCATTAGCCTTGCACTCATACTTTCACTCAGGTACTTCCAATGCACTCATACAATCACCCAGGCACTACCCTTGCACTCATGCAATCTCCCAGGCACTACCCATGTACTTATGCAATCACTCAGGCACTACTCTTGCACTCAACCATTCACTCAGGCACTACCCATGCACTCATCCATTCCCTCAAGGACTACATGACCCAGGCATTAGCCTTGCACTCATACTTTCACTCAGGTACTTCCCATGCACTCATACAATCACCCAGGCACTACCCTTGCACTCATGCAATCACCCAGGCACTACCCATGTACTTATGCAATCACTCAGGCACTACTCTTGTACTCAACCATTCACTCAGGTACTACCGATGTACTCATCCATTCCCTCCAGGACTACCCCTGCACTCATCCAATGACCCAGGCATTAGCCTTGCACTCATACTTTCACTCAGATACTTCCCATGCACTCATACAATCACCCAGGCATTACCCATGTACTTATGCAATCAATCAGGCACTACTCTTGCACTCAGCCATTCACTCAGGCAGTACCCATGCACTCAACCATTCTCTCAGGCACTACCCATGCACTCATGCAATGACCCAGACATTACTTTTGCAGTCATCCTTTTACTCAGGCACTATCCATGCACTGATCTAAGCACCCAGACATTACTCTTGCACTCATGAAGTCACTCAGCCACTTCCCATGCTCTCATCCAATCACCCAGGCAGTACCCCTGCACTTATGCAATCACCCAGGCACTGCCCATGCACTCATTCAATCACTCAGGCACTACTCTTGCACTCATCCATTCTCTCAGGCACTACCCATGCACTCATCCAATGACCCAGGCATTACTCTTGCAGTCATCCTTTTACTCAGGCACTACCCATGCACTGATCTAATCACCCAGGCATTACTCTTGCACCCCTGTTCCCTCTTTCTGCACCTCTTTTGCCTGTTTCTACAACTCTCTTGCCTCTTTCTGCACTTCTCTTGCCTCTGTCTGCATCTCTGTTGCTTCTTTCTGCACTTCTCTTGCCTCTTTCTGCAAACCTCTTGCCTCTTTCTGCACCTCTGTTGCTTCTTTCTGTACTTCTCGTCCTTCTTTCTGCACTTCTTTTGCTTCTTTCTGCGCCTCTCTTGCTTCTTTCTGCACTGCTCTTGCTTCTTTCTGCACCGCTCTTGCTTCTTTCTGCACCTCTGCTGCCTCTTTTTGCACCTCTCTTGCCTCTTTCTGCACCTCTTTTGCCAATTTTGCCTCTTTCTGCACCTCTCTTGCCTCTTTCTGCACCCCGCTTGTTTCTTTCTGCACCCCTCTTGCCTCTTTCTGCACCCCTCTTCCCTCTTTCTGCACCTCTCTTGTCTCTTTCTGTACCCCTATTCTGTTTTTTTGCACCTCTCTTACCTATTTTTGCAACTCTCGCCTCTTTCTGCAGTTCTCTTGCCTCCTTATGCCCCTCTGTTGCTTCTTTCTGCACTTCTCTTGCCTCTTTCTGCACCCCTCTTGTCTGTTTCTGCACCTCACTTGTGTCTTTTTGAACCTCTCTTGCCTCTTTCCGCACCTCTCTTGCCTTTTTCTGCACCTCACTTGCCTCTTTCTGCACTTCTCTTGCTTTTTTCTGCAAGTCTCTTGTTTCTTTCTGCAAGTCTCTTGTCTCTTTCATCACTTCTCTTGCTTTTTTCTGCACCTCTCTTGTTTCTTTTTGCAACTCTCTTGTCTATTTCATCAATTCTCTTGCTTCTTTCTGCACGTTTGTTGGTTCTTTCATCACTTCTCTTGCCTCTTTCTGCACTTCTCTTGCTTCTTTCTGTACTTCTCTTGCCCGCTTCTGCACCTCTCTTGCCTCTTTCTGCACCTCTGTTGCTTGTTTCTGCACCCCTCTTGCCTCTTTCTGCACCCCTCTTGCGTCTCGCTGCACCCCTCTTCCCTCTTTCTGCACCTCTCTTGCCTCTTTTTGCACCTCTCTTGTCTCTTTCTGAACCTCTCTTGCCTCTTTGTACAATTCTGTTGCCTCTTTCTGCACCTCTGTTGCTTCTTTCTGCACATCTCTTGTCTCTTTCTGCTTATGTGTTCCTTCTTTCTCACTTCTCTTTCCTCTTTCTGCACCTCCATTACTTCGTTCTGCATCTCTCTTGCCTGTTTCTGCACCTCTCTTGCCTCTTTCTGCAGTTCTCTTGCCTCTTTCTGCAGTTCTCTTGCATCTTTCTGCACTCCTCTTGCCTCTTTCTGCACCCCTCTTACCTCTTTCTGCACCTCACTTGCCTCTTTCTGCACCGCTGTTCCTTCATTCTGCAATTCTCTTGCTTCTTTCTGTACCTTTCTTGCTTCTTTCTGCACCCCTCTTCCCTCTTTCTGCACCCATCTTCCCTCTTTCTGCACCTCTCTTGCCTCTTTCTGCACCTCTCTTGCCTCTTTTTGCACCCCTCTACCCTCTTTCTGCACTCATCCATTCCCTCAGGCACTATCCATGCATTCATTCAATCACCCAGATAGCACCCCTGCACTTATGCAATGACCCAGTCACTACCCATACACTCATGCAATCACTCAGGCACTACTCTTGCCCTCAACCATTCACTCAAGCACTACCCATGCACTCATCCAATGACCCAGGCATTAGCCTTGGACTCATACTTTCACTCAGGTACTTCCCATGCACTCACACAATCACCCAGGCACTACCCTTGCACTCATGCAATCACCCAGGCACTACCCATGTACTTATGCAATCACTCAGGCACTACTCTTGCACTCAACCATTCACTCAGGCACTACCCATGTACTCATCCATTCTCTCAGGCACTTATGCAATCACCCAGGCACTGCCCATGCAGTCATCCTTTTACTCCGGCACTTCCCATGCACTGATCTAATCACCCAGACATTACCCTTTCACCCCTGTTCCCTCTTTCTGTACCTCTTTTGCCTGTTTCTACAACTCTCTTGCTTCTTTCTGCACCTCTCTTGCCTCTGTCTGCACCCCTTTCCCTCTTTCTACACCTCTTTTGCCTGTTTCTGCAACTCTCTTGCCTCTTTCTGCACTTCTTTTGCCTCTTTCTGCACCTCTGTTGCTTCTTTCTGCACCCCTCTTGCCTCTTTCTGCACCCCTGTTGCTTGTTTTTGTACTTCCATTGCTTCTTTCTGCACCTCTCTTGCTTCTTTCTGCACCCCTTTCCTCTTTCTGCTCCCTTCTTCCCTCTTTGTGCGCATTTCATGCCTCTTTCTGCACCTCTCTAGCCTCTTTCTGCACCTCTCTTGCCTCTTTCTGCACCCCTCGTCCCTCTTTCTGCACCTCTCTTGTCTCTTTCTGCACCCCTATTCTGTTTTTCTGCACCTCTCTTACCTATTTTTGCAACTCTCGCCTCTTTCTGCAGTTCTCTTGCCTCCTTCTGCCCCTCTGTTGCTTCTTTCTGCACTTCTCTTACCTCTTTCTGCACCCCTCTTGTCTGTTTCTGCACTTCTCTTGCTTTTTTCTGCAAGTCTCTTGTTTCTTTCTGCAACTCTCTTGTCTCTTTCATCACATCTCTTGCTTTTTTCTGCACATATCTTGCTTTTTCTGCACCACCTCTCTTGTTTCTTTATGCAACTCTCTTGTCTCTTTCATCACTTCTCTTGCTTCTTTCTGCCTCTTTGTTGCTTCTTTCAGCACCTCTCTTGCCTCTTTCTGCAACCCTCTTGCCTCTTTCTGTATTTCTCTTGCCTCCTTCTGCACCTCTGTTGCTTCTTCCTGCACTTCTCTTGACTCTTTCTGCACCCCTTTTGCCTCTTTCTGCACCTCTGTTGGTTCTTTCTGCACTGCTCTTACTTCTTTCTGCACCTCTCTTGCAAATTTCTGCACCTCTGTTGCTTGTTTCTGCACCCCTCTTCCCTCTTTCTGCACCCCTCTTGGGTCTCTCTGCACCTCTCTTGTCTCTTTCTGAACCTCTCTTGCCTCTTTGTACAATTCTGTTGCCTCTTTCTGCACCTCTGTTGCTTCTTTGTGCACATCTCTTGTCTCTTTCTGCTTATGTGTTCCTTCTTTCTGCACCTCCGTTACTTCGTTCTGCATCTTTCTTGCCTGTTTCTCCACCTCTTGCCTCTTTCTGCACCCCTGTTCTCTCTTTCTGCACCTATCTTGCCTGTTTCTGCACCTCTCTTGCCTCTTTCTGCAGTTCTCTTGCCTCTTTCTGCAGTTCTCTTGCATCTTTCTGCACTCCTCTTGCCTCTTTCTGCACCCCTCTTACCTCTTTCTGCACCTCACTTGCCTCTTTCTGCACCTCTGTTCCTTCATTCTGCAATTCTCTTGCTTCTTTCTGTACCTTTCTTGCTTCTTTCTGCACCCCTCTTCCCTCTTTCTGCAGCCCTCTTCCCTCTTTCTGCACCTCTCTTGCCTCTTTCTGCACCTCGCTTGCCTCTTTCTGCACCCCTCTACCCTCTTTCTGCACTCATCCATTCCCTCAGGCACTATCCATGCATTCATTCAATAACCCAGATAGCACCCCTGCACTTATGCAATGACCCAGTCAATACCCATAAACTCATGCAATCACTCAGGCACTACTCTTGCCCTCAACCATTTACTCAGGCACTACCCATGCACTCATCCAATGACCCAGGCATTAGCCTTGCACTCATACTTTCACTCAGGTACTTCCCATGCACTCACACAATCACCCAGGCACTACCCATGTACTCATCCATTCCCTCGAGGACTACCCATGCACTCATCCAATGACCCAGGCAATACCCTTGTACTCATACTTTCACTCAGGTACTTCCCATGCACTCATACAATCACCCAGGCACTACCCGTGCACTCATGCAATCAACCAGGCACTAGCCATGTCCTTATGCAATCACTCAGGCATTACTCTTGCACTCAACCATTCACTCAGGCACTACCACCATGCACTTATCCATTCTCTCAGGTACTACCCATGCACTCATGCAATGACCCAGGCAATACTTTTGCAGTCATCCTTTTACTCAGGTACTACCCATGCACTGATCTAAGCACCCAGACATTATTCTTGCACTCATGAAGTCACTCAGGCACTACCCATGCACTCATCCAATCACCAAGGCAGTACCCCTGCACTTATGCAATCACCCAGGCACTGCCCATGCAGTCATCCTTTTATTCCGGCACTTCCCATGCACTGATCTAATCACCCAGACATTACCCTTGCACCCCTTTCCCCTCTTTCTGCACCTCTTTTGCCTGTTTCTACAACTCTCTTGCTTCTTTCTGCAGCTCTATTGCCTCTGTCTGCACCCCTTTGCCTCTTTCTGCACCTCTGTTGCTTCTTTCTGCACCCCTCTTGCCTCTTTCTTCACCCCTGTTGCTTGTTTTTGTACTTGCATTGCTTCTTTCTGCACCTCTCTTGCTTCTTTCTGCACCCCTATTTCCTCTTTCTGCTCCCTTCTTCCCTCTTTGTGCGCATTTCATGCTTCTTTCTGCACCTCTCTAGCCTCTTTCTGCACCTCTCTCGCCTCTTTCTGCACCCTTCTTCCCTCTTTCTGCACCTCTCTTGTCTCTTTCTGCACCCCTATTCTGTTTTTCTGCACCTCTCTTACCTATTTTTGCAACTCTCGCCTCTTTCTGCAGTTCTCTTGCCTCCTTCTGCCCCTCTGTTGCTTCTTTCTGCACTTCTCTTGCCTCTTTCTGCACCCTTCTTGTCTGTTTCTGCACCTCACTTGCCTCTTTCTGCACTTCTCTTGCTTTTTTCTGCAAGTCTCTTGTTTCTTTCTGCAACTCTCTTGTCTCTTTCATCACTTCTCTTGCTTTTTCCTGCACGTATCTTGCTTTTTCTGCACCACCTCTCTTGTTTCTTTATGCAACTCTCTTGTCTCTTTCATCACTTCTCGTACTTCTTTCTGCCTCTTTGTTGCTTCTTTCAGCACCTCTCTTGCCTCTTTCTGCAACCCTCTTGCCTCTTTCTGTATTTCTCTTGCCTCCTTCTGCACCTCTGTTGCTTCTTCCTGCACTTCTCTTGACTCTTTCTTCACCCCTTTTGCCTCTTTCTGCACCTCTGTTGGTTCTTTCTGCACTGCTCTTACTTCTTTCTACACCTCTCTTGCAAATTTCTGCACCCCTCTTGCCTCTTTCTGCACCCCTCTTCCCTCTTTCTGCATCTCTCTTGATCCTGTCTGCACCTATTTTGCTTCTTTCTGCACCTCTTTTGCTTCTTTCTGCTCCTCTTTTGCTTCTTTCTGCACTTCTCTTGCCTCTTTCTGCACCCTCTTGCCTCTTTCTGCACCTCTGTTGCTTCTTTTTGCACTGCTCTTGCTTCTTTCTGCACCTCTCTTGCAAATTTCTGCACCCCTCTTGCCTCTTTCTGTACCCCTCTTCCCTCTTTATGCACCTCTCTTGCCTCTTTCTGCACCTCTTTTGCCTGTTTCTGCAACTCTCTTGCTTCTTTCTGCACTTCTCTTGCCTCTTTCTGCACTCCTCTAGCCTCTTTCTGCACCCCTGTTGCTTAATTCTGCACTTCTCTTGCTTCATTCTGTACCTCTCTTGCCTCTTTCTGCACCCCTCTACCCTCTTTATGCACCTCTCTTGCCTGTTTCTGTACCTCTCTTGAGTCTTTCTGCACTTCTCTAGCCTGTTTTTGCACCTCTGTTGCTTCTTTATCCACTTCTCTTGCCTCTTTCTGCATTTCTGTTGCCTCCCTCTTGCCTCTTTCTGCATTTCTGTTGCTTCCTTCTGTACTTCTCTTGCCTCTTTCTACATTTCTGCTGCTTCTTTCTGCACATCTCTTGCCTCTTGCTGTACCTCTCTTGCCTCTTTGTGCACTTCTCTTGCCTCTTTCTACATTTCTGCTGCTTCTTTCTGCACATCTCTTGCCTCTTTCTGTACCTCTCTTGCCTCTTTGTGCACTTCTCTTGCCTCTTTCTGCATTTCTGTTGCTTCTTTCTGCACTTCTCTTGCCTCTTTCTGCACCTTTCTTGCCTGTTTCTCTACTTCTTGCCTCTTTCTGCACCTCTGTTCCCTCTTTCTGCATCTCTCTTGCCTGTTTCTGCAGTTCTCTTGCCTGTTTCTGCAGTTCTCTTGCATCTTTCTGCACCCGTATTGCCTATTTCTGCACCCCTCTTCCTTCTTTCTGTACCCCCTTCCCTCTTTCTGTACCTCTCTTGCCTCTTTCTGCACCTCTGTTGCCTCTTTTTGCACTTCTCTTGCCTCTTTCTGCAATTCTCTTGCCTCTTTCTGCACTTCTCTTGCCTCTTTCTGCACCTCACTCACCTCGTTCTGCACCTCTCTTGCCTCGTTCTGCTCCTGTCTTGCCTCTTTCTGCACTTCTCTTGCCTCTTTCTGCACATTTCTTACTCTCTCTGCACCTCTCTTTTTTTCCATGCAATTCTCTTGCTTCTTCCTGTACTTCTCTCGCCTGTTTCTATATTCAAATGGGAAGTGCAAGCTGTCAAGTTTAAAGGTCTGCGTGCTCTCGTGACTGAGGTATATGTCTACTTGTACATGTATTCTCACATGTGTTATGCACCTGAAGATGGTAGCTTAAAAAGCGGGTAGCTTCTCTTATAGGTGGTCAAATCTTCTTAGTTCTGCTCTGTCATTTGGTTGCACCGGCAGACATGTCTTATCTATTAAGGTGTTATAGAGCCCCTCAAATATACTATTGAATACCCATGTGCCTGTATTATGAGCAGAAAGAAATACATACACCTTCTTGTACACATATTTACAGAGTATCTTGTTTGAAACACAGGTATTCAAGTATTTGTATGTTTATTTTTATGGAACATGTCACTAGGTAAAACCACAGACACACGCATGCATACCTTCACAAACTTGGTGAGACTTACAACAGTGATATGGTTAGGATTGCTGTTTTACATTTGGTAGGCCTAACATTCTGAGCAGTCCATGAATAGTAAACCTTCAATAGAAAAGTGAGGTTATGACATCTTTGGAGAAGGATTAGTGATTAGGCTACTTTGTATGTGTCTGTGGAAAGGTACAGTCAAAGTAGGCGTCTTTCTGCACCTCTGTTGCTTCTTTCTGCACTTCTCTTGATTCTTTTTGCACCTTTCTTCCTCTTTTAGGACTTCTGTTGCCTCTTTCTGCATTTTTCTTGCTTCTTTCTGCACCTTTCTTCTTCTTTCTGCACCTCTCGTCCCTCTTTCTGCACTTCTCTTGCTTCTTTCTGCACCTTTCTTCCTCTTTCTGTACATGTTCTACCTATGTCGGCATAGTAAGAAATGAGCATTTAAAAAACCTTAGAAATTCACTGAAAAAACTACAGATTTCAGGGATGTTATAGTTAGTAATTAACATTTAAAAAAACCTTAGAAATTCACTGAAAAAATCACAGGTCTCAGGGACGTTATAGTTAGGAATTAGCATTTAAAAAACCTTAGATATTCACTGAAAAAACCACAGGTTTCAGGGATGTTATAGTTAGGCTGACATTTTACTCGTACAAAACCAGAGAAATTCAGCCGTTATAGTTAGCTGAGCTAACTATAACTCACGCCCCCACAATGCACTATTGATGACGTCACATATTACATCACTCATGACATGGTCAGTGACATCACTGATGACATCTCAAATGACATGACTGATGACATCACTAATGACATCATCCACTTAATATCTGATGCACCTCCTCACACCCTAATATAACCTTTCATACACCCACTCTAAAATACAGACTACCATTTTTGAAACCATAGAGACACCAATACCAGTTAGTACATACCCACTCACTGATTCATAGGTCTACACATACATCCACTCACTCACCCATACAGTTATTCATACATGCAGTCACACATCAATACAGCCACTGATAAATGCACTCATACACCCATACAGACACCCACACACCGCCACTCACCCCACCCATAGAGTTATTCACACACCTAGTCAGCCACCTAAAGAATCAATCACACTGCCATTTACTCACCTATACAGTTATACACACACCACCTCACTTATTCATACAGATAGTAACACATACTTACTCTCTTCTACAATCACTGACACAAGCACACACTCACCCATATAGCCACTCTCACACTCACCCTCTCACACATACAGTCACTTATATACTCCAACACTCACATATACCTGCCTTTCACATAAGCAGTTACTCACCCTTATACCACTGAGACATCCATACACTCACCGACACAGCCATACGCACACTGACTCAACCATACCCTTCCTCACAGACACACTCATGAACCGATACACCCAGGGATTCTCCCACTCATACATCCATGCAAGGAGTCACACAGCCCCTCCCCCACCCACACAGACACTCAGGCACCCATACAGGTACTCAGACAACTAACCAATAACCCATATAGACACTCATGTACCTACTCACCAACCCATGCAGCCACTTACCCACCAACTGACAGACTAATACACACATTTACACAGATTAATCACTCACCCATACATTCACTAAGACAGGTTTAATCACTCACTCATACAGTTAGTCACGCACCCAACAAATCATCCATACAGATACTCATACACCCACTAATTCTTCCAACACACCTTGGCATATATATATAACATTCCTAAACTTGTTAGAAACACTCACACAGTATGATGTCATCAGTGATGTCATTTGAGATGTCATCAGTGATGTCACTGACCATGTCATGAGTGATTTAATATGTGACGTCATCAGCAGTGCATTGCGGGGGCGCGAGTTATAGTTAGCTCAGCTAACTATAACGGCTGAATTTCTCTGGTTTTGTACGAGTAAAATGTCAGCCTAACTATAACGTCCCTGAAACCTGTGGTTTTTTCAGTGAATATCTAAGGTTTTTTAAATGCTAATTCCTGACTATAACGTCCCTGAGACCTGTGTTTTTTTCATATATATATATACTTAGTTCAACAACATTGTCCTCGGCGGGGGGCGCGCAAATCAGCTGGTGCTCATGGCGAGACAGGACTAGTCTTGCAAAATACTCGTCAACAAATGAAAGATACGTGGCACTCTCCTTGGGTTTTCCAACTTTTATTTACTCCATCACTCTCCTACTCCTACGCGTTTCGACCATCGCGGTCTTGATTATGGTAGTAAACGTTTACTACTGTGATCAAGACCACGATGGTCGAAACGCATAGGAGGAGGAGAGTGATGGAGTGAATAAAAGTTTGAAAACCCAAGGAGAGTGCCACGTATCTTTCATTTGGTGACGAATATATATATACTTATGTATATACGTATACATATATATATATATATATATATATATATATATATATATATATATATATATCCAAGACCAACTTCGGTACACCAGCTTGCCGTACCAAAGAACGACACCGCAATCCAGGCATCAGGTATATCTTAATTTATTTTGCTTTAATCCAGGCTATGACCCGTTTCGGCAGGGTCCCCTGCCTTGATCACATGCAGAGCCAGAGTACACCATTCATTTAGAATGCACAGTTACCATCATGTGGCAACATGAACATAGACAACATACTGCGCAAAGTCGTAAAGTTAATTTTGTACACATATACTTGTTAATTTGCTGAATTCTGCTCACGCCGCCGCGCTTGCAAAGACGACCGCACTCCAGGGTAAATCCAAGATTTCTTTATTATGCTGACGCATTTCGACCACACTTGTCTTTGTCAAAGCATTGGAAACATTGTAACAGTGTGCCCTATTTAATCCAGAGAAACACAGTTACCAAGTGCATAAACATAGGCAACAGACTTTCGCAATACAGTGGCTGCATGCTTCTCAGTTTTTAGAAAAAAGACTCCCAAAAATAAGATACAATTTTGTGCAAATGAAAAACAAATCATAATGTGTGCAACAGAAAGAAAAGGAACATTTTCAAAAAAACTTTTCAGAAAAAACTTTTAAACAGGTACGAAATATATATACCTATTGTACTGCACATCTCATAAAGCCCTTAAAAACATTCTCAGGGTATTGCTGGAGGAGCCAAGATGGCCGAACGGATGTGAGCCGTTCCAGCTCCGTCGCCAGCCCGCTGGTAATCACCATAATAGTGTAGATCCAACAGTGCTAAACGCAAAACTCGAGGTCGTATTGCTTGGCGGATGCGGAGGCGCACCGGAGGACTCATGAAGACAACGAGCTGCGGTGCAAACAGCCGGTCGGTTGGCTTGCACGCCGCGACCTAAGATGGCGACGGTCAGCCGGGACCGCCGAAACTGTCCGGGAGCCCGGGAATAGTGCCACACCGGAGTGCTGAGGAGGCTCAAGGTGGTGGTTGCGGCCGGGAGCAGTGAAAGAGGCGTTCCGGTGAGCAAGTGCAGTGAGAAGTGCTGTGGGAGACGTGACCACCGGAGGGCCCACCGGACACGCAGGAAAGCAGCCCCGAGGTGGTGAGTAGTCTGTTGTGGCTCCTCGGGTCATGTCAGCTGTGGGATCCCGCCAGCCAAATAAAAGGGGGCAAGGAAAACGACCACCGGAGGGGGGGAAAGCTCCTGTTTCGGCCTGCCTGACTTCAAAATGGCGGCCGGGACCCCCCTAATGAGAGATCACGCAGGTGGCACCCCCGCAGCAGGGGGGGGAGACTGGAAAGAGTCATTGAGGCACTTTGACAGGGCTTAAGACGAGGAACAGATGGCCCAGGCACAGTGAGACTCAGAAACACCCAGCACATGCCTGACCTTAAGATGGCCACAATGAGTCATCTCGAGGAGATCCACCATTTCAGGGGCTAAGAAGGACCTGGGCACATATCAAGGACAACTCTCTACGGACGCGTCCATTCCCCGCAGCACAAAGAGGGAACCCCCAGAGATAAGAGGGGCCCGGGACTACCTGGCGGAGGGCAGCGATCGCATCTATGCCACCTAAAAAAGCAGTGACGAAGGTGTAAAACTACGTCGGCTGATTTTAACTCCTAGGTCAGAATCCCTTGCCTGACCCCAAGATGCCAGCCACAGTGGTCCCTACCACGTCATGCTACTACTCTGAGAAAACCCGGACATCGGCCAGACCTCTAACACATCCCCCATCCGGCCTACCCATCAGGATACGGAATCTGTGAACCTACCTCTGACCGTGGAGACCTAGCTTTTTGACCGATGCCCGGTGGAGCTACTTGATAGCTAAAGAGGAGATGGGCTGTGGACTACCCCTTCGGCCGTCACCTACCCAGCCGGTCTTTGGGCAGAACTTACTTCATCTCTCCGTTGTATTCTCCCTCCTACCCCTTTACTCCACCCCCTTTCTCCTTTACGCTCCATGTATCCCTCCTCTTTGCTCTTTAATTGTTTTCCCGTTGAGACCTAGCTATTTGGCTGATGCCCGGTGGAGCTATCTGATAGCTAAAGAGGAGATGGGCTGTGGACTTCCCCCTCGGCCGTCACCTACCCAGCCGGACTTTGGGCAGACTCTCCTTCGTCTCTCCATCCTATCTCCCTCCTACCCCTTTACCCCACCCCCTTACCCTTCTAAGCTCCATTTATTTTGTCTTCTACGCTCTTGAAATGTTTTTCTAGTAACTGATGTAACTTGTAACTGATGTAATTTTGTAATTTTGTGGAACCTTATGTAAAGCGCTCTGATACCTCCGGGTCTAGCCAGCGCTATATAAAACTCAAATAAATTAAAAAAAAAAAAAAAATAAGCGCAAACTCGGACTGGTTGCCTAGCAAACCATATCCCAGTAAGAGGATGGACATAGGATATCTACTGGTCAAGTGACCAAAGAAAACAGAGGGGTTGCAGAGAAGGTCACAGGTCAAACAAATTTTGTACTCCGACTCCCCAATTTCCACCAGTTCATAAGGACACAGCTCAGGAGATAAGTGCTCGACAATTTACCAGTACACGTATGTCAAGGGCTATTGTGTGGGGGAACTGCTCTGATACGAAGTTGCAAAGAACGGAGTTGGTAATGCCCCGGGGAAGATATTATAGTTCAAACAATACTCAGAATGATCCTAATACGCAAACAAAACAGAAGGAAAAAATATTTCTTCACCATTCAAGCAAACGGCATCCATGAGGAGGGTGGCGGGGGTGGGTGGAACAGGCAAGGAAAGAGAAAACGAAGTAAAAGTTAGTGAGAGAGAAAGAGTACGAAAATTTGAGAGAGAAAGACAGAAATGGATGGATATGGATGCTCAGGGAACCAGTAGGAATGAATTAAAGTCTCGAAGTATCAACCCAAATGCACATGGAGCTCCTCATCCTGATTGAGGCCACCAGAGTGTTTACTTTTAAGACGGATGATATACTGAGATTCAAGTCTTCTGAGGGCTTGTTCTCTGTCACCACCTCTTGTTTTGGCTGGAACCCTGTCAATGCCAAAAAAGGAAATCTTGAGACCTTCAGTGTTACTGGGACAGTGTAAGGTATTGCAATGTCTAGCGATAGGATATGTCAAATCATTGTTTCTAATGGCCCTGAGATGTTCTAGCACTTTCTTTTTGACAGGAAAGATGATACTCCCCACATAGCTCAAACCACAAACACATCCAAAACATACACTACAAAATCACTATTGCAGTTAATGAATGTTTGATGCTTGATTACCAGGCAAAGATACCACCCTCACATTGGTGCTATGTGTGCATGCCTTGCATTTACCACACTTATGGAAGCCCGGGAGTTCCCTCAGCCAAGTGCCACCTTGAATACGACCTGGCTCATTAAATGTTTACCAACATGTCCTTTAAAGAATTACTTCTTCGATATGTTATGTGAGGACTCGGGCTAACCAGTTTACCAATTGTGGGGTCCAACCGCACTAGATGCCAGTGTTTCCTAACTATGGCCTGTACTGCTGTGGAGTTGGAATTAAAGGTCTTGACCAATCTGATTTCCTGTTTCATTTCCCTCTGTGATTTCGGTGTGAGCAAACTTTCTCTGTCAATCTTGCTCACCTTGAGTCTGGCAGTTTCCACTACCTTGTGTGCGTATCCTCTTCACCATCTTTTTTTCTCCTCTCTTGTGTAAGTTTCTGATGTGCTACAGTTTCTCTTGGCCCTTAGGAGCTCCCCATATGGGATACTCCATATAAGTTTCATCGGATGGTGACTGTTGGCATGGAGGATACTATTTCCCGCTGTTGCCTTCCTATGTAAGCTGGTCTGGATGGGTTCATTCTGGACTTCTACCAGTACATCCAAGAAATCTATTTTGCTAGAACTGGTTTTACTTGTGAACTTGAGATTAAGTTCGTTGTTAGAGATCCTATCCAAAAATTCATCTAAACTTCTTTGTGGACCATCCTAAATCAGAAAGATATTATCTATATACCTTGTCCACAGAACCAGGTGTTGAGTGTATTCATCAAATTCCTCTGACCAGATGCATGCAGACTCTCACCAGCCCATAAACATGCAGGCATAACTAGGCGCAAAGCAACTTCCCATGGCAGTTCCTGTCAGCTGCCTTTACCACTGATTGCCAAAAAGAAAGTAGTTGTGTTCAAGACAAAACTGTAGTATCTCAAGAAGAATCATGGTGTGGACACTAACGGTCTATCCCTGAAAAAGTGCCTGCATGCCTGCAAACCCAAATCATGCTGGATGCAGGTATACAGGGAAACTACATCACCTGTTGCCAAAATGTAGATGGATTTCCATGGGATGCCTGAGACCTTTTAAATGAAATCCATACAATCACAGCAATATGAGGGTAGGTTACACACATATGGGAATAAAAAATGGTCCAGATAGATTGAAGTGTTTTCTAAAAGACTGTCATTAGCCGATATGATAGGTCTACCCGGTGGGTTAGTGCTATGCTTGTGGACTTTGGGCAACATATAAAAGCAAGGGGTCACTGGTTTCTTGATTGTTATAAACAATAATTCATCCTGACTCAACAGCCCACTTGAGTGCCAATTCGAAAGCATAGTATGAAAAACATCAATGGTCAAACCATATTGAGCAGCATTAGTTTTTGTGTAATTGCCTGAAAAGTCCAGTTGTCTCTTAGCCTCAGCCATGTATTTCTTCACATCCACCAAAACCACATTTTCCCCTTTGTCAGATGGCTTGATTATAAAGGAAGTAGCTTTTTTCAAAGATTCCATTGCCGCTCTTTGGCATTTAGTTAAATTCTCTGCAGCATGGTTGATATTACTGGCCCCCAATTTACAGAGATCATGTACAACTGCCTCACGGAAAGTATCAACGTTGTCATGAGGGGTAGTTGAGTTAAATCTGGATTTCGGTTTGAAGTCACTACGACTTCTCTTGTCAATTTCCAAATCCAGATTCCAGAGAAGTTCCCGCTCAGACGCCCAGTCCCTGTTCCCTAGGTCCAGTTCCCTCAGTGAAGCCAAACCCTCAATGTCTCCAATGGATAAAATATTAGAAGGCATGTCGGGTTGTGTGGGGGTATGTTCTGTCCTGACACCCTCTCCTGTCCCTCTTGACCCTTTCAGTGCATGAATTTTCAAAAGTTTCAGTTTCCTAGTAAATAGGAACATGTCAATGCGGGTATGTGAGTAGTCAAGATTACTGGTGAGACAGAAAGAAAGGCCTAGTTCCAGTAAAGATTGTACATCAGCGGTAAGGGTATGGGGAGATAGGTTGATAACTGAAAATGTTTCCTCACCCATTACTTGTTTCTCTTGCTCTGCCGTACTCCTTTCCCAGGCAGCCTCTCCACTGCCTCTCCGGGTTTTTCTCCTGCGTTGTTTTCTTCTCTTCCTTTTGGAGGTTTTCGTCTTGGTCCCTGATTTTGTCTTAAATAACAATACTCTTCCAAAGTAGTAAAGGGTGCTAGGCCACTCCCCGATGTTGTTTGCCTTTCATCCAAGTCTGAAATATCTGACCGATGTCGCAATCTCTTGTTGTCTAAGGGCATAAGTGCGTCTGAATTATTTTCTTGCCACATCATGTTTCCTTCCAAAGGTCAGGATGCGACCTGAGGTGTACTCGATCTTATCCCTCGTGAATTTCCATTTTTTCTTTGTCTTGATGTCTTCTTCATACTTTGTAAGTCTCCCTTCCATCTCCTTGTGGAATGTCTGTATCTCTTCTTGGTGTGGATGCTTGTCCAAGATTTCCTGCATCTTCTTCAACTCCTCCAGAACCTGTCCCAATTCCAAAGCAGCATATTTTGAAAGTAAGCCCAACATTTGCTTACATGTCAATGCCATCAAATTAGACCACTCCTCCAGGAGTTTAGGGTGCGGGTCCTGATACGTGGGGGTGATAAAGATACGTAACCCTCTGGGGACTCTCCCCACTTCAATGTAGTTGTCAAGGGAAATCACCTCCCAACAGTGGTTAATCTTCTTTTTTCGTAGCCTCTCATAGGAAAAAAGCGTCTCTTTTAGAGTCTTACTTCCATCCCGGTTCCCTAGGGCTCCTGCTGTTGTGGTTGCCTCCCTCACGTCTTCCACTTCATTGAATAAATCTTTCGCAACCCCTAATCGTTTGCGTATTGCCTCACACAGGCTCTTAGTCCTTTCCTCTGGGGGCACCCCACAAACGTATAGAAAGTAGTCCGTGACAATACGGGGACGTATGTCACGATGATCCAATGGTCTTGTGCTGAGTTTTATGACGAGAATATAATCCCTGCTGTCCTGGTCGCGTTATCATATATACATATATATATATATATTCACTGGAAAAAACCATAGGTTTCAGGGACGTTATAGTTAGCTGGACATTTCACTCGTACAAAACCATAGAAATTCCACTGTTATAGTTAGTTCAGCTAACTATAACTCGCGCCCCCGCAATGCACTGCTGATCACATCACATATTACATCATTCATGACATGGTCAGTGACATCACTGATGACATCACTGATCACATCTCAAATGACATCACTGATGACATCACTGATGACATCATCCAGTGAATGTGTTTTTCTTTCAAGTTTAAATATGTATTATATATATACCAAGGTGTATTGAAGAATGAGTGGGTGTATAAGTGTCTGGATGGAGGATTTAGTAGGTGTGTGACTGACTGTTTAACTGAGTTATTACATGTGTCTTACTGAATGCATGGGTTAGTGACTAAACTGTGTGAATGTCTATATCAGTCTGTTTGCTGTTGTATAAGCTGCTGCATGGGTTGGTCAGTAGCTACATGAGTGTCTATATGGATTATTAATTGGTTGCCAGAGTATTTGTATGGGTGCCTCAGTGTGTGTGTGGGTGCGTGGGAGGTGTGTGACTCTGTGCATACATGTTTGAGTGGTTGATTCACTGGGTGTATGGGTTCAAGAGTGCATGTGGAAACAGCTGTATGCGTGGGTGAGTGTGTGTATGGGTGTGTTAGTGAGTGAATGGATGTCTCAGTGGTACATGTCCAACTAACTACATATGTAAAAGACAGTGTATGTGAGAGTTGGAGTATATAAATGACTATACGTGAGAGTTAGTGATTGTGAGAGTGGCTGTATGGATGAGTGTGTACTTGTATCAGTGATTGTATAAGAGACTAATTATGCGTTTCTTTCTGTTTGAATAAGTGATGTGTTGTGTGTATAACTGTATAGGTCAGTAAATGGAAGTGTGATTGATTATTTGCATGACTGACTAAGTGTGTGAGTAACTCTGGATGAGTGCTCCTGTGTGAGTGTCTGTGTAGGTGTATGAGTGCATATGATAGTGTTGTATTGATGAGTGACTGCATGTATGAGTGATTGTATGGGTGAATGAGTGGATGAGTGTGTAGACCTAAGAACCAGTGATTAGATATGTAGTAAGTAGTATTGGTGTGTCTATGGTTTCAAAAATGGTATTCTGTTTTTTGGAGTGGGTGTATCAAAGGTTATATTAGAGTGTGAGAAGGTGCATCGGATTGTCACATGGATGATGTCATCAGTGATGTCATCAGTGATGTCATTTGAGATGTGATCAGTGATGTCATCAGTGATGTCACTGACCATGTCATGAATGATGTAATATGTGATGTGATCAGCAGTGCATTGCGGGGAGGGAGTTATAGTTAGCAGAACTAACTATAACAGTGGAATTTCTATGGTTGTGTACGAGTGAAATGTCCAGCTAACTATAATGTCCCTGAAACCTTTGGTTTTTTCAGTGAATTTCAAAGGTTTTTTAAATGATAATTTCTAACTATAACGTCCCTGAAACCTATGGTTTTTTCAGTGAATTTCTAAGGTTTTTTAAATGCTAATTTCTAACTATAACGTGCCTGAAACCTATGGTTTTTTCAGTGAATTTCAAACGTTTTTTAAATGATAATTTCTAATTATAATGTTCATTAAACCTATGGTATTTTCAGTGATTTTAAATTATCATTCCATTCTCAACCTAGTGAAAACAGCCAATACCACCATTTTTCCAACAATAGCTTCCGCAAAAAAATTTGCCACAAATGAGAGCGACAACTAACGCTAATAATATGCAGAGTAGGTGTTCCCATGTAAAAATAACACGAAAACACCACTTCCCGATATTTTGAACGAGGAGCCAAATCTGGGGTGCGATCCAAAAACAGGCGATAAGCTGCGTTAGCAGTAGGAATTTAACATCTGCCTTTTACTGGTGTAAAGCAGGACGACTACCTACAGTGTGAAAGGGAGCCCAGCCCAGAACCACATCTGAAGACCAACACATGTCATAGAGCTACTGACCATGCAGCTCCGACACCCAAGAAGGCCACAACACCCACTGCCATCACCCTCAGGACCTCCCCCGGACCACCCCCTCCCTACTACCACCGAGGCAGCGCAGAACAGGACAGCGGACCTTCCAAAAACGGCATGGTCCCTCAGCCACACAATAGCTGAATCTTGGGAGATGTGGCAACCAAGTATGTGTGAAGGACGCAAGTCACCCATCAATAAAAATGCACACAATACCAAGTGTAGCGGTGATGTGGTGGACAGACCTCACTATGCAGAGCACAAACATCTCCATGTGGACATATACTGCTGGTGCTTGTAGTGTTGTGGACAATTGAAATTGAAATTGAAAGGGCATTTGTATAGCGCATGGCTACTTGGAGGCCTCCCAGCGCTGGGCATGCCTAATCAGATGGTGATGAGGAGATTAGGGAAACAGAATAGTTTTCAATTGTTTTCGAAAGACCAGGTGGTTGTGTTCCATCCGAAGATGGAGCGGCAGTGCGTTCCACAGTTTGGTAGCATTAAGAGAGAAGAGACGACCACCGCTTCTGGCCCTCTTGACTCTGGGGACTGCTACAAGGTGGAGGTCGTCCGAACGGAGTTTCCTGTTAGCTTTGTATGGGTGAATCATGGACTAGATTGATGGGGGCCCTTTCCCCTGCAGGGACTTATGCACGATGCAGAGGGCTTTAAAATGTATTCTTTCCTTCACTGGCAACCAGTGAAGGGAGCGGATGGCAGGTTTGGCTGAGGTGCGATTGGGTACACCCAGCAATAGTCTGGCTGCGCAGTTTTGGACCGTTTGGAGTTTGGTCGTGACTGCCATCGGGGCTCCCAGGTAAAGTGCATTTCCATAGTCAATCCTTGAGAGAATTAATGATTGAACTAGGACTTTCTTAGCTTGTGGAGGGAGGAGGGGAAGCACTTTCCTAGCCATTCTGAGCAGGCCAAAACAGGTGGCAACTGTCTTTCTAGCCTGCACCTTGAATGTCAGGTTCTGATCTAGCCAAATGCCCAGACTCTTTATTTCAGTTTTGGGAGCTGGGACTGGGCCCATGCATGCTGGCCACAAGGACTCCAGTGTCGTTTGGGTGGGGTTGCCCAGGATCATGACCTCGGTCTTATCCTCGTTGAGCTTCAGATGGGAAGCGCCCATCCACTTAGAGACCTCCGTTAGGCATGAATGAAGGGCCATAGACTGATGTGTTGCCTGGCTGAGAGCCACAACCAATTGAGTGTCGTCTGCATAGGTTACCATTTGGATACCAAAAGGGGCAACAATTGCCGCCAAAGGGGCCATATATACATTAAAAAGAGTCGGGCTTAAAGATGAGCCCTGGGGGACACCACATATCAGAGGCAGGGGTAGCGACAATAGACGCAACCATGTTACCTCAGGCAGTGGGGAAGATCTCGGTCATGTAGCTGTGTTGTCCCCCCCTGGAAGCGGAAGCGAAGTGTGCTGGTCCAACGTATGCCACTCCAGCGTACAAGTATGAATAAATAGGCTGGGGCTGTGGGCGTGGTTCACTTGTGGGAAGGCCAAAGCATCTGCCAGGGCGGCAGCCCTCACCCTGCCACGAGGCCTCCGCCATGACCGCCGGCCTCCTCGACACAGGCCCGCTGCGAACCCAGCAGCAGAGCACCACAGACTTATGTCTGTACAGACTACTGCCTTCGATCTACACTGCGGACAGCAGGGCTCACAATTCAGATCGAGTCGCGATTGCAGATGACGCACTCCAGTAGGGAAGAGACATTGATCCCAGTGCGGCCCGCCCGGACCACGCATCATCGCAGACTGCGCACACACTGAGTGCTTCAGGTGCCACTAACTCAGTGCACCACAAGTCAACGCCACGTGGACTTATTAAGAGAGAATTCATTAGGCAAAAGACATTGCTACCAGTGCGGCCCGCCCGGACCACGCATCATCGCTAGCTCCACACACGCTGGTTGCTTCAGGTGACACTAACTGTACAGCTCAACTCAATGCCACGTGGCTGTGGGCCATTGCTGACCGCTGCCTCCGGCCTACACTGCGGTCATCAGGGCTCACATTTAAAATTGACTCTTGATTCATTAATTGCAGAGTCCAGTAGGCAACTAAGTATTACGTCCCTAAAACCTACATAATATCCTTTTAGTATCCTTGCTTCAAGAACTTGTTTTATATCAGTTATAGCTTTAGTACAATGACCAAATTCATCTTGCAAGTCCAAAGGAACACTGAATGGCTGTCTACACTGCGGACAGCAGAGCTCACAATTCAAATTGAGTCTTGATTTATTAATTGCAGACAGAATTGTTCTCTATGTCCTCGAATTTTGTCAAGAGGAAGTGACAAAAAGCACTCCTTAATGTCTGTGCTGACTACTGCCTTCGATCTCACTGCGGTCAGCAGGGCTCACAATTCATATCGAGTCGCGATTGCAGATGACGCAGTCCAGTAGGCAAGAGACATTGCATCATCGCTGGCTGCGCACATGCTGAACGCCACACCTACCACTAACTCTATGCAGCTCAAGTCAACGCCACGTGGCTGTGGACTCTTCCTGACCACTGCCTCCGGCCTACACTGCGGTCCACAGGGCTCACAATTCAGATCGAGACGCGATTGCAGATGACGCAGTCCAGTAGGCAACAGACATTGCATGATCGCTGGCTGCGCACACGCTGAGCGCCACACCTACCACTAACTGTATGCAGCTCAAGTCAATGCCACATGGCTCTGGGCTCTTCCTGACCACTGCCTCCGGCCTACATTGTGGTCAGCAGGACTCACAATTCACATTGAGTCGCGATTGCAGATGACTCAGTCCAGTAGGCAACATACATTGCTCCCAGTGCGGCTCGCCCGCACCACGCATCATCGCTGGCTGCGCACAATGAATGCTTCTGATGCCCCTATCTCAGTGCAGCACAACTCATGAACCCTTTATGATACAATCTTTTGTGTATAATTTCACATCTGCTGCCCCTACCTCAGTGTACCACAAGTCATGGACCCTTTACGATACAATCTTGTGTGTATTATTTCACATCTGTTGCCCCTACCTTAGTGCAGCACAAATCATTGACCCTTTATGATTGAATTTGTGTGTCTGATCAAATGATTACTGTTGTACTTGTTGCCAGCACCAACCATTCCCGGACGGCTGGCTTACACTCACCCCACACGCATCCAGCACAGACTTCACTGGACATGTGACCCTGGTAATAAAAATGAGTCAAGCGCTCGTGCCCGTACCCAGTTCCACTATCTATCTGTGTCCGTGTGTTCATTATGTATGCAAGATGCCGCCCCTGGGCCCTACCACATTACATTGTGCTGTGGACAGGGTATGCAACCATGTTACCTCTGGCAGTGGGGAAAACTTCGGTTATGTAACTTTTTCTCGGTCATTGTACAAGTACGTACGTAGAGACTGGATCATTAGAGTACTGCAAGGAGAGTGTATAGTGAATTTATAAGTGCTTGGAGATTGGCGGAGTAATTGTATAAGTACATATGTTGGCGCAGCCTAACCCCGAACACAAGCTTGGCTCTAATTGGCTGCCCTCCATGTGCCAAAAACTGAAACTTGAACTTTGCATGGCCCTGTATTGCTACAGCTGCAACACTCCACTGAATGTGCAATAAACATTCATATCCACACAGATGTGTCATGTCCACCATCTTTCATGTGTGGAACTATGGATGAATGTAGGGTCAGTGATTGCCCGTACCTTCCATGTTGGCCATGTTGTGGGACTTGGCTCAAAGAGTGACACATTGGCGCTTGCGACCCGGGTGACGTCAGCACTACAACAGGGACACCCACATCAGTTGATTCCTCATACAGCCCAGGAAGGAGCCACGCCCATAGCTCCGGAGTCATTCTTCACAGCCTCAGGCAGGACTGGCATACGCCAGGCCAGCCCACTCCGCTTACGCTTACAGGGAAGGACAACAACGCTACATGGCCCAGATTTTCATTGCAGTAATCTGCTGGTCACAGCCTAGTTGTCAGTACGCCACAGCCACTCCCTCACAGATAGTATACACCCACTCCAGCACAGGCATCACAGGACACATGACCCTGCCAATAAAAAAGACCGGACGCACGTGCTTGATGCCATTAAAGAGTTGCTCGCACCGGATGCACTGCGGCCGGCACAGGCACACCGGCACGGGACGGTGACTTTCGGTCCACTGAGGTACGGGTACCGTAACTGCTGAGCGGGTGTACAGCCTGCGGTGATGGCCCATCCCGGCGGTCTGGACAGCTCAGGTTTTGTGTGCCCTGCTGGACCACAGTGCAGGCCTGAGCGATCAGACAGCGCAGGCCTACCGGCAAGTGGCGTCGCCTCGCTGGTCACAGAGTTAGTGGCACCGCAAGGGCTGAGCGGGTGTGCAGCCTGCGATGAAAAGCCCGGTGCACTGGTATGTCCTCTGCCATGGAGAAATCAAGACCCAGCACCAAATGTGAGACCTAGTGGCCTGCGGAGCGGGGCTGCATGATATGCAGGGTGCCGTGTTCGTGGGCCCTGGGCTTGGGGCTTGCAGCGGCACGTGATAGGCCCTCTTTTCTACACGCAGGTTACGAAAGGTGAGCAGAGAGGCTTGTTAGCGCAGCGGCGGGCAGTGACCTCCAGGCAGTGGGAGTGGATGGGGTGCAGCAGCCTGGGTGCGCAGCGGCGGACAGTCACCTCCGGGCAGTGGGAGTGGATGGAGTGCAGCAGCCTGGGTGCGCAGCAGTGGGCAGACACCTCTGGGCAGTGGAAGTGGATGGGGTGCAGCAGCCTGGGTGCGCAGCGGCGAGCAGACACCTCTGGGCAGTGGAAGTGGATGGGGTGCAGCAGCCTGGATGCACAAAGGCGGGACAGAGAATTAGGCGTGTGCAGTTGTATGTACTCTGCCATTACTGATTCCATCCTACATTTCAGATGAGTAAGCTTGAGGGCTTCACTATGTTCCGGCACGTGGTTGGAGACACACCGGTGACGGAAAGGTGAGCTGTGAGGGTTTTGTCCACAGTGTGGGCACTCACTGTCCCTCTCCATCTCTTCCTTTCTCTCCCTCACACTCTTTCTCTCTCTCTTCCTCTCTCTCTCACTATATCTCTTCCTCTCTCACACTGTTTTTTTCTTTCTCTCTCTCTCTCTTTCTCTCTCTCTCTCACTCTTCCTCTGTTTCTCTCTTCCTCTTTCTCACACTGTTTCTCTCTTTCTCTCTCGCTTCCTCTCTCTCACTGTTTCTCTCTCTCTTCCTCTCTCTCTCACTCTTTCTCTCTGTCTACCTATCACTGTTTCTTTCTTTTTCTCTCTCTTCCTCTCTGTCACTCTTTCTCTCTCTCTCTCCTTTGATGGACGCATGATGCACAATGTTATCTTGCTTTTTGTCTAGCAGACTGTGATTCACATATTGATGACCCCCCCCGACACGGACCTCCCGCCATGAGGTGATGACTTCAGTTCCACTGAGTTAGTGCCACCAGAGCTGAGCGCGTGTGCAGCCTGCGATGATGCGTGGCCATCCTACAATCAAAACCCACTTTGAATTGTGAGCTCGGCATGACCGCGTGTACGCAACGCCTCAGGAGGTTGCTTCGGCATGTGGTGGACCCTCTTAGACACACGCCGGTGGCGGAAGGGGAGCAGAGAGGCTTGTTTCCGCAGCAGTGAGCAGTCACCTCTGGGCGGTGGGAGTGGATAGTGTGCAGCATCCTGCGTGCACAAGAGCGGGCAGACACCTCCGATCAGTGGGAGTGGATGGGGTGCAGCAGCCTGGGTGCACAGGAGAAGGCAGACACCTCTAGGCAGTGGGAGTGGATGGGATGCAGCAGTCTGGGTGCGCAGGAACGGGCAGTCACCTCCGGGCAGTGGGACTGGATGGGGTGCACCAGCCTGGGTGCACAGCAGCGGGCAGACACCTCTGGGCAGTGGGAGTGGATGGGGTACAGCAGCCTGGGTGCGCAGAGGCGGGCAGACACCTCTGGGCGGCGGGAGTCGATGGGGTGCAGCAGCCTGCGTGCGCAGGGGCAAAACAGAGAATTAGGCGTGTGCAGTTGTATGTACTCTGCCATTACTGATTCTATACTATGTTTCAGATGACTAAACTTCAAGACTGCACTATGTCCCGGCATGTAGTTGGAGACACACCCGTGGCAGAAAGGTGAGCTGTGAGGATTTTCTCCACAGTGTCAACACTCACTCTCCCTCTCCATCTCTTCCTTTCTGTCACTCACACTCTTTCTCTCTCTCTCTCTCTCTCTCTCTCTCTCACTCTCTATCTCTTCCTTTCTCTCTCTCACACTCTTTCTCTCTTTCTATGTCTTTTCCTCTCTCTCTCTCATTTTTTCTTTCTCTCTCTCTTCCTCTCTGTCTCACTCTTTCTCTCTCTCTACCTCTCTCTCACACTGTTTCTCTCTTTCTCTCTCTCTTCCTTGTATCTCACTCTTTCTCTCTTTCTCTCTCTCTCACTATTTCTCTCTTTCTCTGTCTTCCTCTCTCTCACTCTTTCTTTCTCTGTCTCTTCCTCTCTCTCACTCTTTCTCTCTCTCTCCTTTCATGGACGCATGACGCACAATCTTATCTTTCTTTTTGTGTTGCAGGCTGTGATTCACAAATTGTCGAGGGATGACACGCCATACCTGTACCTACTTTTATTTTGTTGTTTTGTTTAAATAAAATGTTTTATATGTAAATCCATAGATGACTGAGATTCTTATTTGTCCAACCTCACATGCATCTTCTTTACTATAATTGTGCGACATCAGCCAATTTCTTACGTTCCAGATTTCCTAAGGTTGCTGTCACATTTGTTTGTGTGGGGGGGGAGTGAGGGGGGATGGCGGACAAGGGGCTGGTGGCGGGGGGTGTCGGAGCAGTGTTGGGTGTCCGAGCTGCATGATCGTTGGCTCCATTGCATCTGTTGTCATTCACTTTGAAAGTTAAAAATATCGTCTCAAATATTTAACCACTACTACAAAACACATAACACACCTTCTTAATTTCTAATTTACCTTCGTAGTTGGTATGCAGGTTTCAAATGTCACAAACGCATGCAATTCTTTTCTTGTCACACAGTACATCTAATGCACCGCTTTCATCAAGAATGGAACCAGTAATGGCAGAATTTCCCTGTTGCTCCACACATAAATACATATAAAGAACAAATCAAAATAGTTCCTTATTTTTTTAGATTGCAAAACCTCTCTTTATTGGTTATTTTTGAACTTTCCATATAAACAGTTTTTTTAAGGACACATACAGGGGAAAAGTTCAACGTATTGTATCATCACTTTCTAGAACATTCTACGACACGTGCAGGTTAAAAGTTCATCATTTTTTTAAACCTACCGATATTTCTTTTTGCAACATTTTTTTCAACATTTAACGGCACGTGGAGGTCAAAAGTTCACCATTCTTTCAAGTTTGAACTGCACCTTCCAAATACAATTAGCAGGTGTGGTTGAGCTGAGCAAATTTCATCCTATAATATGTACTCCACGTATAAACTGCTTTTTTATTAACCAATCACAAAGATGCTTTTCATCAAAACTAATATACACCCTACTTTTTAGGACACAATACATTTCATCTCCCAATCGGTTAACGTTTTGTATGTAAAAAAAAAGTAGTTCCCCATGTTTAAACATATCTCTTATTCTAGGAACAGACTGCATGAGCTACAGACATTTATCCATATGTTGTAGCCATACCTTCAAAATGCTAGTGTGGATTGTAGGACATAGCTATGTTTTCCGGTGCAAGAGGTATGCAGAACAGAGACGTATTGACTTAGACCTAGGTTTACAAAATGTGCACATTAAATGGTTTGCACAGAGAGGATTGAAGTGGCACCAATTGCTCCCTTTGGTTAAAACCTGTTTGCATCTCCAACACCCTGATCTCATGATTGTGCACTGTGGTGGTAACGACCTAGGCACATTGACTGGGGTAGGTTTGGAAATGCTTATGAAAGACACCTTTGGACAACTGATGTTACTTTTGCCTCAAACTGTCTTTGTATATTCCAATATATGCCAAAGACAGAAGTGGAAATGGTCAAACCAATTTTGTCATAAGACTGAAAAATCTAGGAAGAATGTCAACAAAGCTGTGTCTGCATACCTCAGAGACCATAGAATGGGGTCGATTTACAACAGCAACATACGTTTTGATATGGCTGATATCTACAGAAGTGATGGAGTACACTTCACAGATAAGGGAAACCGAATTTTCCTGATTAACTTGAAGCTGTGCATTCGCACTTACATGTAGCTCCAACTAATAAACACAAGGTCTCTTTTTACAGCCGCCTTATGTTCCCAATTTCGGCTCACAGAGTGTCACCTGCGGGCCATCGGGCAAGCTCGCAGAGGAAGAGCTGCGGCCCGTGGGCTCAGCTCGCAGAGGGAGACCTACGAGCCGTTGGCTTGCAAAAGCACAGCACTGTTCTGGCTCACAGAGGGAGAGCTGTGGCCGGACTCGCAGAGGGAGACCAACGGGCCAACAGGCCTGCTAGCAGACACACAGCTATCAGTTAACGGGCTGGCTCACAGAGATACAGCTGCAAGCCCTTCGAGCTGCAACCCGACGGGCTAACTCGCAGAGGGAGAATAACGGGCCGACGGCCCTCCTAGCACAGACAGAGCTACGAGCTAACGAGATGGCTCACAGAGGTAGAGCTGCGGGCCCGACGGACTGCCTTCTAAAGGCATAGCCGCGAGCTGATGATGTGGGGAGAGGGAGCGTAAAAGGAGTATCTCGCACAGACAGACCTGCAGGATATTTTCAGTATTGCCTCGCTGAGGTAGAATTACGGATGCGATGCCTTTTACAGGGAGAGATGCGAGCTGACGGGCTGAGTCACAAAATGGCTCACAGCTCGCAGTCGCAGAGCTGCGAGCCGACGGACAGGCTTCTAAAGGCATAGCCGTGAGCTGGTGATGTGGGGAGAGGGACCGTGAAAGGGGTATCTCGAACAGACAGAGCTGCGGTATATTTTTAGTGTTGCCTCGCAGAGGTAGAACTACGGACCTGATGCCTTGCAGAGGGAGAGTTGTGAGCTGACGGACTGAATCACAAAATGGCTGCCAACACTTCCTAGTTTCAACAGTTCGCAGCCAATGAGCTGCAAGCTCGTGCTCGTAACACTTCAGCCAATCAGATGTCAGAATTCTTAAATATTGATATCCGGAAAATTTGATATTTCTCTAAAACTACTAAAGCGTGCTTTCTGGACCAAGACCTTTCTCTGTGCCAAATTTGGCGTAATTCCGTTCAGTTTGACCTGTAGCCTTGTCTAAAGTTTCCTATGGAAATTGCATGGAGAAAACATGTTTTGGGACCCCCTTTTTCTTAGCCCCCCTTGACGAATCCCCCAAACTTTTAGGATAGGAGCTGACCTGAAAAGAGGAACTTTTTGGAAAATTTCGTAAAGATTCGTCAAACGACGCCAAAGTTATAAGCACATCAAAAAATGCTTTTCCTATGGAAACGTGGTCCTAACTATAACTACCTACTGGCGACCGCCAGTAGGTAATATATATATATATATATATATATATATATATATATATACTCTTGTTAATTTAATTTCATATATTTATAGTTCACGGACCATCCTTTTTTGAAAAATTAACGTAGCATCCACTATATTCTGGTGACATTATTCTAACCTTCAGTCGATTAGTATGTTATTTAAATATGTCCATTCATGCATGAAGGGGAATGTTACAACATGAATTCTCAACGTTTTTTTCTATTTATTGGTTACCAAGAGCTTTTCTTCTTATGTAGTGCTTGACAGATTCATTTTTTACCCTACCCTGACATTCATAGATGAACATTGTGAGTCCTAACTGGCATTTAATCCATATGATAAACAGGTTTTCAATGTCATGGTATATTTTGATCCCAACTTTTTAAACTGTGTGTCCAATCTCCACACTTTTCTTATTTGGGTACAGTATCAGTGTAGTAGTAGTTCATCCAGCATTCTACATGTTCTATGTGATAATGTTTTGCCATTGCCTATGTGTGGCTGTTGTTTTTAATAGTTCTGGTGTGTTCCAATATTCATCTATGTTGCCCACATATTGTTTTCTGTATAAACTGTCCACCACATATACCACATATTGTCTTCCACCACATTTACCACATATTGTCTTTTGCAGGTTTTTCTCTTCCTGATTGCATTTGTCTTATGCTGATCTTTAATTTCCTTCATAATCTTCTCTTAAATGCTTTCCAGGAATTGCATTTATGAAGCCAGCTTGTTTATTGGTTACCCAATTCTGTTTTGCAATGTTATTGTCAAAATGACTCTTCACAATTATATCTGTTAGTGCAGGTGCCTTTCTAAATGTAATGTGGTACTCAAAAAAGTTATGAATGGATCCATCATGTTTTTGCCCACCATGCCACCTCAGCTTCGACTCAGCCATATACAAATCAGTCTTGGTCCTTCTCCAATAGGAACAATCCAGCCCGAACTGCAAAGCCAATTCCTCACTGAAAAACAGCACTAGCACACAAGACCAGTGTCAGCCTAATTTGCTTAAGGCAAGATTTTGTTGGGTGAAAAATGAAGGACCAGTTTGTGCATAATCCAAATTACTTTCAGGGCAGCATGATAGTTCCAAATTCAAACTCTGCATTTTATTCATATTTAAAATCTACTTTGTTAGGCGTATTACCTATTAGATGTCTTCTCCATTGTCAATTCATTTTTCTCTTGTGCCCACATGTTTTCACCCCTCGGTCATCTTCTACGACCACTTCTCCTCTTACATCTTTGCTTTTACCTATGCATGATGTAACATTCCTCATTGACAGTCAACATATGCATCACAGATACCAAAATTCCGCTCATGGTCTACTTGGTGCATTTCTCAACTTCATTGATGCGTGTAGTTTTATTCTCTTGTCTATGGGATAAAAATTGTGTAGGAAGGTAAACACTCACCCACAAATTGTGGAATGCTTCATCGTCAGATCCTCCCATCTAGCACTAGTGGACTTCCTTTTGTGTTGTCTGATATTTGTATAGGCACAAGTGCCGCAAGTGTGGAGAGGTTAGGCATACTTGCATGTATGATTAGAAAGGTGTGCGTTTGTAGTATGAGCTACTTGAGAAATACTGACTAACATTGTGCAGGTGCCAGATGAACCTTTACTAATGCCCTGCGTCAATGTATAATGGTGCTGCTGAGCCCAAAGCCTGAAAGGAAAATACATCACAAACTTATGAGTGGATTTAAAATACAGTAATTGAATAATTACGTTAGGGTAAAATTGTGCATTATGGGAAAAGAAAGCACTCAATTGATGAGTATGTAGGACTATCAAGTAGAAATGATATTGTGGGAGACAAATTTAAGCAGAAAAATTCTTACGGAAAACATTTTGAAACAACTTATGCCCTTTTGTTCAATTTTCAGTTGAAATACTGAAACAGGATTTCACAAATTTTTATGCAATTTTGCATAATTTTTTTCAATTTTTTGAGAAACCTATTTCACTATTTTTGCACACACTCTTCGAAATTATGGCAAGAAATGCAATGAAAAAAAGGACAGAATTTATAAAGTTATTCTGTTGTTCAACTGATAAATGCAGACCTTGCAAACTTATGATTAAATTATAATTGAAAGTTGTCCAAAAAGTGTAAAAATTTGAAAATGTCCACAAATGTCCTCAAATTTCTGGAGGAAGATAAATGACATGAGGAAAATTAGGAAATCTTTAGAAACTGCAAGGAAGATCCATTTGTGATTCTTAGATCAATGTAAGATCAATGTCAAAACTAATGAAAAAAGTGCAATAACTTGCATTCACTGTATTTATTTTCTACATTCCTGAAAATTTACAATATTTAGAAAGCAAGGTAACTGAAAAATGCTGTGTCCTTGCTATCTAGCTCTTTTGAACTTCAGCTGTTATGCAATTCTCTAAACTGCTTCTTCCAAATAGGCTGGTGAGCCTTCTCATACAGAGCTTCCAATCTCATTGAAACGTCTTCCAGGTAGATTTTTGTCTTATGTAAAATTACCCGAGCTTCCATAAAAGGCTCTAACTTTCCTTTTCCATGTAAAAATTATCTTGGTACCCTTTGTGAAGTTTATTTACAAGGTTTTCTAAAACATATCCAGACCATGAGGGAGTCAGATCGTTGTACAAAAGAGACATTTACAAAGTGAAATAAATAAACTTGCTACATTGAAGCAATGGGGCAAGACCATAATAATAAATAACAATGAATAAGCAATTTCCCTCCTAGCATTCAATACATGAAAAATGTGTCATGCTATAAATGCCACTCAGAAAGACAAGACAAGACAATGCATATATAAAAACCCACAATTGGTGCTCTGTTCAGAACCAAGATGCTTCGGGGCAAGCATGTTTAGAAATGTGTTAATCAATCATTCAATGATTATTGTCTCTTTCCTCCTCACTCAACTCTCTCTTCGGCTGCCATTTGTGAGTCTTTATGTCAAAGTCTCTGTCTCTCTCATGGGCCTTCCCCAGCACTCATTGATCAGCAGTTTTTCTTTGTCCTGATGTCAAGTTAGCTGTACCCTCAAACATCTTTCATCGGTGCCCCTTTAGTGTACACCTAATAGCGCACCTTTGTTGCTGCAATCAGTTACAGTGAATAGGATGACTAGGTAATTCGGGCCTAGTGGATTTCCTGCACAGACTCCCTATTAGGGATGTGCGGAGTTCTGAAGTCAAACAACTTGCAAGTCTGTCAGGAGGGGAAGGTCTCTCACTACCGCTGGAGCTGTTCTCCTCTTTGTTGCACCCGTGTCCTGCACCTACTCTAGAGCTTCTCCTTCTCATAAAACTGTCCCATATTCAAATCATCACACGCACCTCTGATCAGTGCCTAATTTGAGCCGGTGGTTTCCGGTGGGACTCACCTGCACTCATTTTTGGTGCACCGGCGATTATTTCTCCTATTAAAATATGGAACGCAAGCAAGAGCGAGAAAAACACACAAACTTGAAAAGAGGAAGAGAAAGACAGCAAAATGAGCTCAAGGGGAGGAAGCAGGGCCGGCAAGAGTGAGATAAAGGGGCCACCGTGCCTGGTAGTAGATTAAAGAGGCCAGAGGTGAATTTAAGACTACGCAGCCTTGGCATACACCATGTCGCGATGTAATAGCGCCAGCCTTGTTCTTCTGAGCAGAGCTTTGGGCATCAGCACTCATTCTTTTACAAGATAAGCACTGCCTGTGATGTGCATTCTTTTCTCCCTTCCTCATATCACTAAGAAGGGTTGCACTTTAGCAACCTCACCTGAAAGTTATAAAGTTTGCTGTCCTTTTTGACCTATACCTTTTCCATTTCACAAGTGAATTTTGTGCCACAGTTCACAACTTCACCTCCATATGCCTAGCAAAGTGACTCCTAAGTTAGGTTTTCATCACAAAGTCACCCTGAGACAGTATTTCGAACATCTCAAGTTCAGAAGGGTCACAAGACTTTCCTGTTCTACAGATTGACTATCCAAAAATGTCTGTACATTTTATCTCTAGAGGACACTTTAATCTGTTCTAAGAAACATAAAGATTTTGGCTTTGCAGCATGGGGCAAGTTTGGACTGCTCGAGGAACCTCCAAGCTTCCGGATGCTGTGAATGTTACCTGCATTTCTCTTTGCTGACTATTTTACATTTTCATCTCTTTTCTCTTCCACAAGCCCCCTTTCCACATAAGGCCACTGAAACGGCCTTTAATCAGCACTTTGTGCCTAATAACTCACCAATAAATAAAAAAATAAACAAAAATGGCATAACTATGAAAATATGGGCGGAAACATCCGCATGACTAACTTTTGACGCTAAGGGGCATATTTACAAGCCTGTATCGCCACCATGGCGATAGGGGCTTTGCCTTATTTGCAAGGCAGCATTAAGCCCCTTAAAGTGGCTTAACACTGCATTGTAAATAAGGCATCCTTTCAAGCAGTACTCAGCGTGAAAAGGGGGGGGCAATCGGTGTTGCAGTGGGCGTTCCACCGCAACACCCATTGATTTTGACGCTGCCCCCTATTTACAAGGGTGGCGTAACTAGGAGGCAGCACCAAAATTAAGACCAGAGAAAACCTGGTCTTACCCTGGTGCAATGAGGAGAAATGCTTTATTTCTCCTCGTTTTTGCTGTTTCCATGTGTGCTGCCTTGTGCAGCACCCATAGAAACAGCAAATTGCCATTGATTGTGTATGTGCAGGAAAGTGACACTTCCTGCACATAAACAATCAAAAACAAAAAATGCCGTTTTGCAACTTCTATGTGTGCTGCATTAAGCAGCACACATAGAAGTTTCAAAACGCCATGAATGATTGTTTATGTGCTGGAAGAGAGACCTTCCTGCACATAAACAATCATTTCCCCCAACACAGACACCCTTGCACTATGGTGCAAGGGTGCCTGCGTCAGAGCTAGGCACCTGAACTCAGCGCCAGCACTAGTGGAAACGCAGGGGTGCGCCGTATTCTTGTGATTATGGCGCATCCCTGCGTTTTCAGAATGGAAAAGCGTGGCGTTAGCAATGTTTGCTTAACGCAACGCTTCTCCATTCTGTTGTAAATATGCCCCTACGTTGCATAATAAGTGATGAATGAACCTTGGTTCCTTGGCATGCTTCGTTGTATCGAGTGCATGTCTGTGTGCGGGACTGACGTGCTGACATCCTGACGTGCGTCAATGCAAAAAAAAATACGGGCCTCTCTCTATTTTCCGACAAAGCCGGTGGCTATTATCGTGCCTTTAGTTGCACTGAAAGATGCTTTCAGAAAAATGCTGTCCTTCTACCCCAGGGGTGACCACATTCCCTAGAAATGCTTTCATTGTTAAGTGATGAAGCATAAATTGAGGTGAAAGACCTGAGCAAAGTGCAGAGCAGAAGCAGACGTGAGGAATGTCATTATTAGGTAACAAACAGCTTGATCACCTTGAAGACAATAGTTAGCATACCTTAAGCAATAACATATTTCACAACGTACATGGATGGCAAACTGGGCCAGATGCTTATTATTCTGGCTGCAAAAAGGGGTGGCAAGTAGCAACCAGACTGTTTGCGACCAAAGACGAATTTTGTGAATCGAACTATGTAATAATAGGTTGGTTCACAAAATAAGGAATTGGAGTGGATCACAATCCAACATACCTAATATATATTTATGAGGTAGGTTCCTATTTGCGCCTCACTCTGATTGGCCACAGTGACACAGAGGGTGGCCCGCAAGGGTCAGCAGATCACCATGCTTGTTATTGCTTTTGAATCAAGAGCACTTTTAAAACAAATAAAAAGCCCATTTCCTTATATAAAAACTGATCGGCTTTAAAAAAAAAAGGTTTTCTTCTTTTAAAAGCTTTAGTGAGAGTTGGCCATACTCCTTTGGACCACTTCCTACTCCCTCTGAAAGTCTTAGCCCAATTCACAAAGGAGATGGGGTTCAAAGGGGACTCTTCCACTTTGGCAACTAGGTTGCCACCCCAACATGGGAGTCGGTATCTACAGGGCTTTAAGTGGGATGAGAAAAGTGGGGGGTCTCTCAAAGAGGCGTGGCCAATGTAATTAAGGGTGTGCCTTAAAACATGTAAGTTAAAACTCTGTGCTTAGGATAGTGTGCCGCCCGACTTGTAATTTGCTGTTTCTGTCATTGCATCCAGATATGATACAACAAGTAACATAATACCTACAAGTCAGGACTATTGGCTTTGTCAATGGTTGTTAGTTGCATAAGATAAATAAGCAGTAACTATGGCTTGTATATAATATTGAAAAAGCTTCCACTTAAAGCCCTGGTGACACCACGACATTGTTGCTGCTTCTGAGTTTCAAAAAGAGAAGGGAAATCCAGAGAGAAAATGACTCTCTTTAATGGATTTCCCTTTCCCTACAACGCTCACCTGGCATGACGTCATGCCCTAACCTCCACAAGTGAGAAGTGAGCAGTGTGAGCACGCGCACATCCATGTGCTTGCTGTCACTGCGGTCCGGAAAAAACACGGACCGCCTGTGCTAGGGCACAAAACAGCCCGATAGAGACCTGTTTCGAGGCCCCCTTTAAAAAACTGCCGGTGCTCAGCACCGGTGAGAACCGGCCCACTTAAAGCCCTGGGTATCTATCCAATACAACAATTGATACGTATGTTACCGAATCACAGCTTGGAAAGGGCACCCACAACATGCCCATTCCAAATTGTGATCCAGTAATGATCCAGAATGCCATTTTAGGAGTCCGGAAAAATTTACAAACTTTTAAAATGGGATTCGTACATAAGCAAAAATCTATTTTGCGGTCGAAAATACGCAATTTTGCAAATCGGAGTATTTGCAATCGCAAGTGAGGTTAGTGCACCGGGCCCATTGTATCTAGAATGTGGCAGCTGAGCACACAATTATGAACTTCTTCTAACCGAGCGGCATGTTAAAATGAAAACATCAGATGCAGAGCAGCCAGATGCGTTTTCAAACACGATTAGCTTGTTTACCTCACTTTGATGCCAAAAAATACTAGCCGCCTGCACCTGCCACTTTCTCCTCCCCTAAACTGTCTTTCACCTGCTGCTCCGGGGCTGGAAGCCTGCAAGGTCCTACCACGAAGCACTGTTCAAGTGAGACGGCATGCCTTCACGTGCTCAAGGAGGTGCTCAGCACATCCGCCTTATCGCTCGGCCTCCCCTGTGATTTACACATACCTGCCCACAGGCCCCAGCTGGGGGGGCACCTTCAGCCACTTCCCTGGATACCTGAAGCCGTAGTGAGCTTTTCCTACAATCTCCAGCGTGAAAAAGCTTGTTGGCTGCAAAAAGATGGCCTATGAAGGTAAACTTTATGATATGGGGCAAATATGTCCACCCCATATCCACTGTGACATTTGCCACACATACATTGTTCGGAGCTGACACAGCCGGCATGCCGGGGCCCTGGGCTGCTCTCAGTGCTGGGGGCGGACTCAGCCCGCCCAGGCCCGGAAGCAGCACACCCTTTCTTTAGACGCACACTCGTCATTTTAAGAGAAATCATGTTCCAGAGTACCCGGAAAGCACGACGTCTTGGAAGATGCCATGGGTTTCTTCTAGGAGTTGACTGTAAATTGTTCGGCCTCTGCCAATAAAGGAGACAATTGTGTTATAGAATAGATCGTTTGGGCCCATTTTCTAAATCCATTCTCCTGTGCGGGAGCATCTCGACTTGCTCCTGGAATGGGTCAGGCACCCTTCCATTAGTGGGCACCGTCGGGGCGGAGTTTGGAATATTTCCCAGAGCTGGTTCGGGTTCCCAGTTGAACTTATATAATAACGCTGCGTTTAGGTTTTGTCATCATTAGGAATTAGTGCTAAGAAGTATTGACTCAAAAATGTGGACGTTTCTCCGTGGAGATGCGCATACCTACTCAGTGTGCATTGATTCCGAGGTGTAAATCTTTGATAAATGAAAGGTGATGCATGGATCTTTTTTGTTGTTGTTTGTTTTATAAAGCGCTCGACCCCATACAAGCTTCTTGGCACCTTTAAAATATACAGAAGGGGAGACACTGCAATCTGTTGGGGGGGGGGGGGGTCTCTTTCCCTCCTTCAAATCGTACCAAAATGACTAAAAGAATCCTGCAAAAAAATTAAAATATCAGTAAGTCCATGACATCAAGCACTATAGAGCGCTCTCATAATGTCTGCTTAAAGTCATAGGCCGTCGTATAACTGTATTAGTGACCGGTCATAGAGGCATTACTGTTCCATTTACCCTCAATCGTTAAAAGCATTTCACATAAATGGCCAATTAAATTATTGCGCGTCTCTGTCACGGCTGTGGGGCTTCCTTGTCAAGTAAGTGTCTTTCTTTAAGATGCTACATGTGCTGCGGAAAGCATCCTTTTCCTTTTACAAGACCATAATCGCACAATCATTCTTTCGACTTTGTGGCTTTTTAATCGTACAAAGATGGTAACATTGTTTTTTAATTCGTGTGTGGGTTTTTTGTAAGCAGTAACAACTAATATGGGAAGATCTAAAACACCTATATTTTCGTCTTTAAAAAAATGCGCAGTGATACAAATAGATAGTACAACCATCCATTTTGTAAACTTGGACAATTGTTATTTTGGTATGGTTGGAAATCCCCGCATTGATTTGAAGAAAATAATAAAAAGGAATTTTCAAATCCAAGATCCAGTAAAAAGAAATATTTCTGTTTGAGAGGTGTGTCTCAATTTCTCACAAAAATATAAACCTACATTTGACATACATTCAGAATGATATTGATAATTTATGATAGCAGTTTGATCTAAAATGTGATCAGCATCGTGTTTATCCAGTTAGTGTATTTCAAGGGATGCAGTAAACCTTTACCTACCGCAGACCCCTCGAGGATCACCAGAAACTATTTGTATGGTTTATCTGAAACGCACCTGCTAGCCAGCATCATTTAAGCAACTACTTCGGTTTGCATTTGTCCAAAGAGCATACTTTATTTGTAATTGGAAGTGAACCAAAAACAATTCTGATTCTAGAGACCAACACACTTATTTATTTATAGTAGACATAATTTTTAGTTAAGTAATAATAAATGAGTTTCTATAGCTCTTCACACCACACTTCTTTCATTTCTATACGCCCTAAAAACTGTTATTTTTACTCATTATAATGGTATTTATCTTAGCAAATTTTGATGGCTGGAAGGCTGAGTTTCGTGGGTTTATCCTCATGACCAGTGAGCACAGCAGATTGCAGCATAGAGTGTTTAACTCACTGAGCAATCCTGCCATAGGCCGCTGGCTGCTATCCTCCCTAAAATAGAAACTTGTTTCCACCCTGATGCAAAACGAAATCTCATCACATCACTTTACTAATTATATTGCTCGATTAGCATCTGCTGCTGGCACACCATAACCTTTGCCCCTTTGTGGAATTACATTCACAAGGTTTCAGCTGTATCATCAGCTGTATCATCATCTATGTGACCAACTGCCCCTTGCCAGAGGCTTCAGATGTCCATGACCAATTCTTGGACCAGATCACAAAACATTTTGACACGCTATTTCATGTCTTTGCTGGTAAGGTAAGGTAGCGCTTGGTACAAACATCTATTCATACTGCAATATGAAATGATGTGGTAAAGTGTGACATGAATTTTTGTTCATGTTTGTTAAGTGGCATTTTGTTGCAGCAGTGATGTGATTTATTGTTTATGTGCTGCTGTGTTTTGTGCTGCATTATTGTAATGTGATGTTTATGTTCCATTGTAGTTGTGCCGCATTCTGTTTTGACTATTTTGTTGTGTTGTGGCATGTTACGTTTTAGTGGTTATTCTCCTTTGTGCATGTTATTGTATTTTGTTCCGTTGTCTACTTTAGATACATCAACAAATGCTGCTACATTTCCAGCCAAAACAAGCACATGCCTTTAACCCCTTCGCTGCTAGGGCTTTTCCCCCCTGTGCTAAGCCTTTTTTTGGCTATTTGGGGTAGTTCGCGCTTAGGCCCCAGTAACTTTTTGACCACATAAGGTATCCATGCCAAATTTGCGTCCTTTTCTTTCAACATCATGGGGATTCTAAAGGTACCCAGGGTTTGTGGATTCCCCTGGAGGGGACCCAGAAATTAGCCAAAATACAGCTAAATGTTGTTTTTTTTGGGAAAAATGCGAAAAAAGGGCTACAGATGAAAGCGTCTGGTTTTTTTCCCTGAAAGTGGTATCAAAAAAGGGGTTGTGGGGATGAAATCACCATCTTCCAAGCTTTCAGGGACAAGCAGACTTTTGTCCGAAAACCAAA
The DNA here is from genome assembly GCA_963921515.1 of Calotriton arnoldi. Lineage (NCBI taxonomy): Eukaryota > Metazoa > Chordata > Amphibia > Caudata > Salamandridae > Calotriton > Calotriton arnoldi. Next base: position 607,371 of record CAWUFW010006848.1, on the reverse strand, counting down.
TTGTTTTACACAGTTTTGGCATTTTTCTGGGACATAACCTATTTTTGCTATTTTTTGTGCATTCAACCTCCTTCCAGTTAATGGTAGAAATGGGTACAAAAGCAATAATGGATCCTGGAAAGCTATACATTTTTAAAAAGTAGACAAAATTCTGAATTCAGCAAGGGGTCATTTGTGTAGATCCTTTAAGTTTTCTTTATAGAAACTAACAGTTAAATAAAGGAAAAATTGAAAATTAGTTGAGAAAAACAGCCATTTGTGTCAACGTTTTCACCTGTAACTTCTTCTAATTATGACAGCTATTTGAAAGCAATATACCGTTCTCTCCATTGGACGTTTCTGGTTGTGGGAATATATAGGACTTGTAGGTTCACCAAGAACCCGACGAACCCAGAGCCAATAACTGAGCAGCGTCTTGCAATGTTTTTTTATTATGTACCGGGTATATAGCAATTATTTTGGGAAAATGTATACATGGAAAAATCGGTATGAAAGACACCTATGTATTTTTGAAATGGAAACAAAATGTAGAGTTTAGAAACAGTAGATATTTGCACATTTCCGAAATTGGGAGTACCCATACTAGCATGTGAATTATAGGTCATTTTTCAAAATGACTTATTTTTTACACATTGTCTTTCATTTGGAAGGCAGAAATGCATCGAAAGTCAATAGGTAATAACAGTTGCTCTACAATTCTGTGTTACCCTAGGCTCCCGATAAAAATGGTACCTCACTTGTGTGGGTAGGCCTTGTGCCCACGACAGGAAACGGCTCAAAACGCAACGTGGACACACCACATTTTCACAATGAAAAATTACCCTTTTTTTGCAAAGTGCCTAGCTGTAGTTTTTGAAACCTAGCTCTGCCGGCACCTAGGAAAACCTAGCAAACCTATACATTTTTGAAAACTAGACACCCAGGGGAATCCAGGATGGGGTGACTTGACTGGCTCTCACCAGGTTCTGTTACCCATAATCCCTTGCAAACCTAAAAAATTGTCAAAAAAAACACATTTTCCTCACTTTTCTGTGGTGGAAAGTTCTGCAATCTGCGTGGATCCACAAAATTCCACCCACCCCGCGTTCCCCAAAGTCTTTCGAGAAAAACGGTACCTCACTTGTGTGGGTAGGCCTAGTGCCCGCGACAGGAAACGGCCCAAAACGCGACGTGGACACACCACATTTTCACAGTGAAAAATGACCCCTTTTTTGCAAAGTGCCTAGCTGTAGTTTTTGAACCCTAGCTCTGCCGGCACCTAGGGAAACCTAGCAAACCTATACATTTTTGAAAACTAGACACCCAGGGTAATCCAGGATGGGGTGACTTGACTGGCTCTCACCAGGTTCTGTTACCCAGAATCCCTTGCAAACCTAAAAAATTGTCAAAAAACCCACATTTTCCTCACTTTTCTGTGGTGGAAAGTACTGGAATCTGTGTGGATCCACAAAATTCCACCCACCCCGCGTTCCCCAAAGTCTTCCGAAAAAAATGGTACCTCACTTGTGTGGGTAAGCCTAGTGCCCCGCGACAGGAAACAGGACAAAACGCAACGTGGACACACCACATTTTCACAGTGAAAAATGACCCTTTTTTTGCAAAGTGCCTAGCTGTAGTTTTTGAACCCTAGCTCTGCCGGCACCTAGGTAAACCTAGCAAACCTATACATTTTTGAAAACTAGACACCCAGGGGAATCCAGGATGGGGTGACTTGACTGGTTCTCACCAGGTTCTGTTACCCAGAATCCCTGGCAAACCTAAAAAATTGTCAAAAAAAACACATTTTCCTCACTTTTCTGTGGTGGAAAGTTCTGGAATCTGCGTGGATCCACAAAATTCCACCCACCCCGCGTTCCCCAAAGTGTTCCAAAAAAAAAAGTACCTCACTTGTGTGGGTAGGCCTAGTGCCCGTGACAGGAAACAGCGCAAAACGCAACGTGGACACACCACATTTTCACACTGAAAAATGACCCTTTTTTTGCAAAGTGCCTAGCTGTAGTTTTTGAACCCTAGCTCTGCCGGCACCTAGGGAAACCTACCAAACCCACATATTTCTGAAAACTAGACACCCGGGGGATTCCAGGGAGGTATGGCTTGCGTGGATCCCTCAACGTTTTCTTACCCAGAATCCCCTGCAAACCTGAAAGTTTGCTGAAAAAATCACTTTTTTCACACATTTTTGTGTGGGAAAGTTGTGGCACCACCGGGCTGACACAAATTTCCTACCATCCAGCGTTCCCCCAGGTCTCCCGATAAAAACGGTGCTTCACTCGGGTGGGAGGCCCAAGTACCCGCGACAGGCAAGGGCCCAAAACGTATTGAGGCAACATCAAAATTGCCTATCACAAAACGACCTGGTTTTGCAAGGGGGGTCCTATGACTTTTTGGCCCGGGGCTCGGCGGCCACCTAGGGAACCTACCAAACCCATACATTTCTGAAAACTAGACACCCGGGGGATTCCAGGGAGGTATGGCTTGCGTGGATCCCCCAACGTTTTCTTACCCAGAATCCCCTGCAAACCTGAAATTGTGCTGAAAAAATCACTTTTTTCACACATTTTTGTGTGGGAAAGTTGTGGCATCACTGGGCTGACACAAATTTCCTACCACCCAGCGTTCCCCCAGGTCTCCCGATAAAAATGGTGCCTCACTCATGTGGGAGGCCCAAGTACCCGCGACAGGCAAGGGCCCAAAACGTATTGAGGCGACATCAAAATTGCCTATCACAAAACGACCTGGATTTGCAAGGGGGGTCCCATGACTTTTTGGCCCGGGGCTCGGCGGCCACCTAGGGAAACCTATCAAACCCACACATTTCTGAAAACTAGACACCCGGGGGATTCCAGGGAGGTATGGCTTGCGTGGATCCCCCAACGTTTTCTTACCCAGAATCCCCTGCAAACCTGAAAGTTTGCTGAAAAAATCACTTTTTTCACAAATTTTTGTGTGGGAAAGTTGTGGCATCAAGGGGCTGACACAAATTTCTTACTACCCAGCGTTCCCCCAGGTCTCCCGATAAAAATGGTGCCTCACTCAGGTGGGAGGCCCAAGTACCCGCGACAGGCAAGGGCCCAAAACATTTTGTGATAGGCAATTTTGATGTTGCCTCAATACGTTAGGGTTCAAAATTTACAGCTAGGCACTTTGCAAAAAAGGGTCCATTTTCACTGTGAAAATGTGGTGTGTCCACGTTGCGTTTTGGGACGTTTCCTGTCACGGGCACTAGGCCTACCCACACAAGTGAGGTACCATTTTTCTCGGAAGACTTTGGGAAACGCGGGGTGGGTGAAATTTTGTGGATCCACGCAGATTCTAGAACTTTCCACCGCAGAAATGTGAGGAAAATGTGTTTTCTTTTATACATTTTGAGGTTTGCAAGTGATTCTGGGTAACAGAACCTGCTGAGAGCCAGTCAAGTCACCCCATCCTGCATTCACCTGGGTGTCTAGTTTTCAAAAATGTATAGGTTTGCTAGGTTTCCCTAGGTGCCGGCAGAGCGAGGGTTCAAAATCTGCAGCTAGACACTTTGCAAAAAAAGGGTCCGTTTTCACGGTGAAAATGTGGTGTGTCCACGTTGCGTTTTGGGCCGTTTCCTGTCGTGGGAACTAGGCCTACCCACACAACTAAGGCACCATTTTTCTCGGAAGACTTTGGGGAACGCGGGGTGGGTGGAATTTTGTGGATCCACACAGATTCCAGAACTTTCCACCACAGAAATGTGAGGAAAATGTGTTGTTTTTTTTTACAAATCTTTAGGTTTGCAAGGGATTCTGGGTAACAGAACCTGGTGAGAGCCAGTCAAGTCACCCCATCCTGTATTCCCCTGGGTATCTAGTTTTCAAAAATGTATAGGTTTGCTAGGTTTCCTTAGGTGCCGACAGAGCTAGGGTTCAAAATCTACAGCTAGGCACTTTGCAAAAAAAGGGTCCGTTTTCACTGTGAAAATGTGGTGTGTCCACGTTGCGTTTTGGGCCGTTTCCTGTCGCGGGCAATAGGCCTACCTACACAAGTGAGGTACAATTGTTCTCAGAAGACTTTGGGGAGCGCGGGGTGGGTGGAAGTTTGTGGATCCACGCAGATTCCAGAACTTTCCACCACAGAAATGTGAGGGAAATGTGCTTTTTTTTACAAATCTTTAGGTTTGCAAGGGATTCTGGGTAACAGAACCTGGTGAGAGCCAGTCAAGTCACCCCATCCTGGATTCCCCTGGGTGTCTAGTTTTCAAAAATGTATAGGTTTGCTAGGTTTCCCTTGGTTCCGGCAGAGCTAGGGTTCAAAATCTACAGCTAGGCACTATGCAAAAAAGGGGTCAGTTTTCACTGTAAAAATAAAGTGTGTCCACGTTGCGTTTTGAGCCGTTTCCTGTCGCGGGCACTAGGCCTACCCACACAATTGAGGTACCATTTTTATCGGGAGACTTAGGCTAACACAGAATTGTAGAGCAACTGTTATTACCTATTGACTTTCGATGCATTTCTGCCTTCCAAATGAAAGACAATGTGTAAAAAAGAAGTCATTTTGAAAAATGACCTATAATTCTCATGCTAGTATGGGTACTCCCAATTTCGGAAATGTGCAAATATCTACTGTTTCCAAACTCTATATTTTGTTCCAATTTCAGAAATACATAGGTGTCTTTCATACCGATTATTCCATGTATATATTTTCCCAAATGAATTGCTATATACCCGGTACATAATAAAAAACCATTGCAAGACGCTGCTCAGTTATTGGCTCAGGGTTCGTCGGGTTCTTGGTGAACCTACAAGTCCTATATATCCCCACAACCAGAAAGGTCCAGCGGATGTAACGGTATATTGCTTTCAAACAGCTGTCACAATTAGAAGAAGTTACAGGTGAAAACGTTGACACAAATGGCTGTTTTTTTCAACTAAATTTAAATTTTTCCTATATTCAACTATTAGTTTCTATAAAGAAACCTTGAAGGATCTACACAAATGACCCCTTGCTGAATTTAGAATTTTGTCTACATTTCTAAAATGTATAGCTTTCAAGGATCCATTATTGCTTGCATTCCCATTTCCACCATTAACTGGAAGGAGGTTGAAAGCACAAAAAATAGCAAAAATAGGCTATATCCCAGTAAAATGCCAAAATTAAAAAATGTTGGTTTTCTGACAAAAGTCTGTCAGTCCTTAAAATCTGGGAAAATGGTGATTTCATCCCCACAAACCCTTTGTTGATACCATTTGCAGGGAAAAAATCAGACGCTTTCATTTGCAGCACTTTTTTCCCATTTTTCCCAAAAAACCCCAAATTTAGCTGTATTTTGGCTAATTTCTGGATCCCCTCCAGGAGAATCCACAAACCCTGGATACCTTTAGAATCCCCATGATGTTGGAAGAAAAGGACGCAAATTTGGCGTGGATACCTTATGTGGACAAAAAGTTACAGGGGCCTAAGCGCGAACTACCCCAAATAGCCCAAAAAAGGCTTAGCACAGGGGGGGGAAGGCCTAGCAGCGAAGGGATTAATATCACAAAGTTAAGAATTCTGAAATTCTACTTCATACTTCTTAGGAAGTGTTTGAGAGTGTGTTGCCCTCCTCCAGACTTCATCCTAATGACCCACAAATTACTCACGACCAATAAAAATCAAGGAAAGAACTTTTTATTATAAAACTTCAGGACTCTACCAGGGCTCCCTTATGTTGTCTGACAATATATCCATGACAAAAATATTGAGGAGCCAAATCTCGATGTACCTTGAAGATACATATAACATCAAGTTGGTACATAGATGTGGAGTTAAGTATATTAAAACTTTGCTTACCCTTAGAAACGTACTTGTCCTCAGCATTCTTATCACAATATTTTGCCCGCAAAATATTTCTTCTTCGATATTTTGTGCAAGCACCGTTGATGGGGTGCTCCCTTTCTGCACTTAGTATACTAAGCATAATAGCTCCCATGAGTTAGGCTGCACTATACAAGTTTGTTTATAAACATATTATCAATAAATACACAAATTTAAAGGAAACAGAAAATACTATAATGGGATGAGGTTTTATGGCGGTTAATTTGTCTAAGTGTGCATATAACTGCACATGAGTATCCATTATGAAATAATAGACTACAAGGTTTTCCTCAGTTTTGCAAGGGGTGGGGAATCTTTAGCAGGGCAACATTAAGTAGGGTATTTTAACAGTGTCAGGTATGATAATTATGTGATTGATAAATAAGGGAAACTTGTTTATGTAGTTTGTAAAAAGTAAGATAAACTGTTTCTGTTAAACGAAAAAAATAAGTCTTTATATGTGAAACTCAGGCAGAGTCGGACAATTCTAAGTTTCCATATTCATCAAAATATAAGTACCACGATGCTTGCTGTAAGCCTCCCTATGTGAAATCTTGGCATTGAGAGTAACTTAGCAACACCTTAAGTAACCGAGAAGAAGTCATTATGAGGAAGGCACTGAGGCATTCTAGTTTTTTGCCTTGCCACTTTCTCTATTTTTCAGAAGTTTTTATGATAAAATTCTTTGTCCTGAAGAAGGTGGTGGAAAAGTATTCCATTCTCCACCGAAATGCAGCGTCGACAAATTTTGTGTTTTATCAAAAAGTTGAAATGAATGCTTATGCATTGGATTTTTTAAAATCTGTGTATATTATGCAATTATTGTTTTTTAGGAATTTACATTGTATTAGAAGAATAGAAACGATTATAGGTTTCTTTCTTTTTTTAACCTGTGATTTTAAATGAATGAGAATTATTGCCAAAGGTTTTTATAAAAATGAAAGAGAATACACACATTTTGTGTGCATCACACTGTAGGCCATATTCTCAAGGAAGTGGCGGAGAGAGGCGTTAGCCTTCTTGGCTTAACGCCTCTCTCCGCCACTTCGGAAACGCGAGGCTGCACCCTATTCTCAAGGATATGGTGCAGCCTCGCGTTTCCCCCTGCGATGGCACTAAGTTTCACAACTTAGCGCCAACGCAGGCACCCTTGCACCAGAGTGCAAGGGTGTCTGCAAGCAGGGACGTTTGCTTATGTACAGGAAGGTGTCCCTTCCTGCACATAAACAAACCTTAAATGCCAGTTTGTAACTTACATGTGTGCTGCTTCATGCAGCACACATTTAAGTCACAAAACGGCATTTTAAAAAAAAGTTTGTTTATGTACAGGAAGGGACACCTTCACGTACATAAGCAAACCATGGCATTTTGCTTTTTCCATGTGTGCTGCACAAGGCAGCACACATGGAAAAAGCAGAAACGAGGAGAAATAAAGCTTTTCTCCTCGTTTCGCCACCTTAAGACCAGATTTTTCCTGGTCTTAAGTTTGGCGCTACCTCCTATTTACGCTGCCCTTGTGAAAAGGAGGTAGCGTCAAACTCAATGGGTGTTGCG